>OX451737.1:26933247-27490176 GCA_948472305.1 Vicia faba
TGTCAGGTGTGCGACAGAAACCAACGAGGTTTCGATTTGCCGGAATATCCGTACGTACGAGTTTGACGAAGAAATTCAATATATTTAATTAAAATAAATAAAATTATAAATTGTGATAAATGAGGAATGATGACGAAAAAATTGTTTAAAGTTTATAAGGATGTACCAATAGCTGAACGACATCTGGCTGGTGTGTTTTAATGAAATTCTATTTTTTTTGTGCCTTGAGTTCAATTTAAATATTTGTCCTCTATCTATAAAAATCAAAGTATTTGAAAATTCAAGTATTATTTCTCTAACATCAATTAATATTTAATTTAATTATAAAGTATATTAGATATTTTTTCACATTACTCTCACCACATTGTTTTAGTATTTATTATATTTGATGTGTCATCATATTACAATTTAATATAATATTTTTTTTAATCACTATTATCACATTATTATTAATATTCCACTTAAGTTTGTTTTCGGTCTAGTCCGGTCCGGGTATTTGCTCTTCTGAGGATTAGATCAGAACTCGAATCGGGTAGACTGGGACTGGACCATAATAGTATCGGGTTTTTTTTTACCAAAACTGGTCTGATACATTCGGGTAAATCGGGACCAAATCGAATTTAACGGATTTATGTACTGAGAATCGAGACCGGTCCGATGAGTTTCAGGCGGATAACCGGACCATCCGAAATATAAGAACAAAAATGAAATTTCAGAAATTATAATATAAAATTGAAACTCAATTTCTAATATGATACTATCATCATTTTGCTAAATAATAATGCAGAATTTTGCTACCCAGTTCACATTGTATCATCATTGGACATTGTATAAATATTACAACACCATAACAAGTAACAACATTGTATCAAAAAAGTTGTCAAAAGATTGAATCAAAAAACTTGTGCAAAATATCATTACATAATGATGCCTCGGAACAAGCTCATCATTGACATTTCAAATACACATTTTCAATTTGTAGTTGTAGAAGAAGCGAGGCCCGAATCTTCACCAAAATTATAAGTCAAATGTTCATCTTGTGGTTCCTAAAGCTACAAAATCAGAAAATGTATTAGTGAGATAGAATAATAACTAATATACATAATAATCAATATTTACAATTGAAGCAGTGCAATCCTTCTTAATCTCATACTTCTCCTTCACCCAATCACCTCCACAAAACACTATTTCAATTGTCTTAATTTTTATAGATGATCGTTTTGGATCAATAACCCTTTCTCCAGTATTGTTGCTTCAGAAGCAACAGTAGTAACTGGAACAGTTAGGATATCTTTTGTCAATTTACTAAGAACAGGATACTTGGCTTCATTTCCTATCTACCATGTTAAAACATCAAATTTAGCTTTAGGGGAAACTTTCAAGGGAGGCTCATTAAGATATAATTCAAGATCAGATTTTGAATTATTATTATCCACAACAGTTTCTAAAAACCTCTCAAAATTCTTCCTTCCCAATCTAAAAGTAGATCCTACTTCTAGAATTTCAGATACACGACCAGCAAGGATAATCTCATCATTGGTTCTAAAGGTATCTTTATATCATTGGAAGAGGGAATTTAAGTTGTTTGACATCTCTTGTTCATAGGTAGTTACTTCAAAAGGATTTAGATACAAGAAGAGGTATACACATTTGATGAAGATCATCTTATACCTATTGCATAAAGTAAAGTATCAGGTGATAATACATGCCTCAGAATAATTCACAAGTCAACGTATAATGGCCTCAGAATTAATTTTCATCACGGGCAAGGCAATATACAAGGAGGTAACAGATTATGCCTCAGTCACAAGTAAATTAACAAGCAGGTAACGGAACAGGCCTCAGATAATTGATGTCAAAGGAAAAAGATCAAATATAATTTATCATAGGCACTATTAAATCACAACTAAATAGTCAACTTAATTGAATCAATAGGCAGTATTAAGTCACAACTCACAATACAGATTATGCCTCAGATAATCATTAATATCATACATAATTCATCATTGGCATTTGGCATCAAATAATAATGAAGCATATCAAACAGATTTCATCAAAGGCCTCATAAAATTATTAATATCATACATAATTCATCATAGGCATTACTTAATAATCAAGCATATCAAACAAATTTCATCAAAGGCATTAGATAATAATGAAGCAGATCAAACAGATTTCATCAAAGGTCTCAGATAATCATTCATATCATATATAATTCATCATAGGTAGCAATTAATAATAAAGAATATCATACAGATTTCATCAAAGCCCCAAATAATAATGAAGCATATCATACATAATTCATCATTGGCTAACATGTTCATACCTTGGATCAAGGACTACACCAATAGAAATCAGTATATTAGAATCTGACCAATACTTGTTGTTGTACCCCAAAATTTTCCCTCTCATTTATCAAATATTTTCTCACAAAGATCTGTCTTGGTTCAAGACTGCACTAGGATTGATCAGCTCAAGACACCCCCTTAAGCATTGATGACCAAAATTAGGGTTTGAGATTGCACAAGGATAATTGAACTTTCAATGCTTTATATGACTTTCATGGATCATTATGTACCCCCAAGATTACTCATGTCAAGTTTCAAGCCTTGGATCACACTTTTGCTCAATCAATTGATCAGTTGATCTAAAAATTAGTTGTATTTGGGAAAAAGTCAAATATGGCCAATTTACAGTCAAACTTCATAATTTTGATCCACATCAACATTATAAACTCATATATATCATTTGATCGAGTTTGTACCACAATTCCTCAAGAAATTTGATCAAATCATCAAAAGGGCAAAATAGTCAAAATTAGGGTTTTGACTGAGAAAAGGCAATTTCTGATTTTTGACCTAGAAAATGGTAAATTGGCTTGAAGAATGATCTCAAGAGTTCAATTGAATAATTTTTACCTAATGGAATGACCTAAAACATTTCTCAAGATCAATTGGATTGATGGTGAATTTTCAGTCAACTGATCAAAACTCAACTATACACTGAAAAGTCAAACTTTGACTTTTTGGTCAAAATCTAATGTCAAAGATAAAAATTCATCAAAACATGTCAAAATATGAAACTTATTCATCAAGAAATCAAAAAAGTCAAGATTTCATTTTGAAAAGTCAAAGTTTTCTAACTTAGAAATTTTTCTGTGTTTAAAACTTCATGTTTTTTCACAACTTTGAGTCAATTTTTCACCATGATGCAAGAGGATTCAAAAGAAACTTTCAACATGAAAGTTGTATATCTCCATGATATCTACAATATTTCTTTACACAACTTCTTCTAAAAATTCTTGGATCTCAAGTTATTAATTCATAAAGTCATGGTCTTGAAATTGAACACTTAGTGAAATTTTGCCCTAGTTTTGGTCAGAATTTTGACCTAACTTCATGGCACCTTTTCATATAGTTCCAAAGGGAATTTTTAAAAGTGGTTCAAAGAGGGGTTGTAGAACACATTACAATCTTTCCAAAATATCCAAGAACTCTTTGAGATCATTTGTGAGCAAGGATAATCAAAGAGATGAAGTTAGGGTTTTCAAACTTAAATTACAAGTCATTTGTGATGAACAAAATTCAAATTTCAAACCTATGCTGCACAATCTTGCTTGGCAGGCATCTAAACCTCAATATCTCTCCATAATCAGAATATTACACAAATATTTGATCTATGATCCAAGTGTTTGAATCATTGTCCAAGTGATTATTCCATTAATGGAACAAAATTCACACTTCCATTTTGGAAAAGTGACTTTAATCACAAAGTCAATGCATAGAGCTCCTAACTTGTTTCATATTAACACAAGCAATGTCAAAGGAAAAATCAACATGTCTAGAGCCTCCCATAAACCCAAGCCATGCTTGTACTACACATTGAAACTTGTTTTCCCACTTTTCTTCAAAATCAAGTAACATAGCCATAACTCTATATCTCGCAGTTTTGTCAACTTCAAACCCTCTAACCTCTTTCATATAACTATACAAGTTATTTGCAAGCTAACACACGAAGAGACAAGCTACCAAACTCCCTGAAAACTTAGATTGCACAAAACCTTAATTTTTGTGTCATTTCTGACTTTGAACTTCAATCTTCCAAATCACTCGTGCGTTTCTTGGCTTCACACTTCCAAAAGCTTCTTAGCATCATACACAAACCATCACTGTCCCTGTTTGTATACTGTAACATCATCTTCATCAACTTCCATAGTAAAAAACAGAGCATTGCAGTTGGACTTCTCCAGGCCATTTCAGCCACCCGCAGCTTAAGCCAGTCATTGCATTAGCTTCCTAGAGGTCCAAGGAAGGTAACTTGATCATCACCACTGCCTGAAACAAGCTCAAATCCATTTCACGATTTCCAGTTTTGAGGTATTTTTCTTGAACTTCTATCTCTATATTTAGGCATTGTTAGGTTTGTATTTATGAAGATAAAATATAGACATCATTGCCCTGAAACTATACATGTCCATAGATTTCATTTATTTTGATTGAGCTAGGAGAATTTTGAGTTTGAACTTTCTGAAATATTTAGGTCAGAATTTGGTACTTTTAGAAATTCCCATTCATCTTTGATTTATAGTTTATGATATTTATATGGTTGAATTCGTATGACAAAATGGAGCAATTTTCATGTTTACATTTTTGCAAATGATGGAGAAACGAGTAAGTTACAGATCCTTTGGCTGAAGGTTGAAGATGAAGTCATTTTCAGGACTAGATTGATGTTATGTATTTTTTTGTTTTGCTTATGTTAACAGATGTACAGTCACCCCAGTGGCAAAGGCAGCACGCGTTTATCTCAAGGTCACGGGTTCGAGACCCAGCGTTGCCTTTTGTTTATTTTTGCAACATTTTTCTTCCTTTTTGCCAGCCACAAGCGCACATGGACCTCCAATGTTGGGCTTTGTCTTTTTGCTGCCTTTAACCCCCTGCCTTACTATTGCACACCTGACCCAACCTTTTTTTATATTTTCTTTTCTTATTTTATTTTCATTTTTAGTTTTCCTTTTTATTTTTATTATTATTATTATTATTATTATTATTATTATTATTATTTTTATTAATAAAAAATCCAAAAATATTATTATTATTATTTTCATACTTATACATTTATTTTCTCTATAAAATAAAAAGATAAAAAAACATTTTCTTAAAATAAATAAATTTCTTTTCTTTTTCTTAAATAATTATTTTTAGACTTAGGTTAAATTAATATATTATTTTATTTTCTAGTTAAAATTAATTTAGAACTTAGGTTGAGTATAATTAATTAATATTCATATTATTTTCATTAATTTAAAACCTTTGCATAAAAAACCCTAAAAATCATTTTCAAATTAATTTCTTTTCTTAATTAGCTTAAGTTAATCTTATTTAATTTTAATTAATCATTTTCTTTAATTAGGTCAAGACAAAATCCCTTTCATAAAAAAACAACAAAAATTATTTCTTTTTCCATTTATATTCTTGTATTTTATTTTCAATTTTGTACAATATTCAATATGGTTGTAATAGATAATTAGGTTTAATTTTTTGCAATCCCCATTTGTAAATTTGTACACCCCCTCCCCTAATGATGTAATAGCGTAGTAATTTTACTTTTCGCAATTTATCGCTTTATATAAATGTTAGTAATTAGGATTTATATGGAAAGACTAAAACCAATCAATTAGCAAACCCTAATCAAAGTCAAATTAAGCATGAAAAATCAATACACTTACACACAAGCACCCTAGGGTAAAATCCACTTGATTGCCTTACAAAAAATGACCATATTATACATGTGAGGTATCTTAGCAAAAACAAGCAAAATACAAGATCATAGTCCCACGATGACGCTATCTATATTGCCTTTTCAAAATGATCTTAGTCCCTAAAGAAAGATGCTAAGGTACCTTGCAACATTGCTAATCATGGTTATATGATGACCCACACCCGTCCCGTTTACATTCAAAGATAGGGTTACTTACCAAATCAATGGTAAGATAACAATGTCAAAGAAAAGGGAAATAAACATGAAAGACTTTTCAGTAGGTAGATTGTTCCTAGTTACTTGCTCAATTTCAAAACAAAAAACATCCTTTCTATCTTCAAAACAAACACCAACACTTTCAAAAACATCTTTCAAACTTGAAAACATTTTCAAAAGATCAACACTTTGTATACATTCTTACGAACGAGAATCATTACAAAGTTTTCCTAAACAATGACGCATTTTCAAAATACTTTCAAAAACCACACAAAGCACATTTTCAAACAAAAGCAAGTGATCTAGAAAGTAACTAAGAGCCCATGGAAAACCATGGATGAAAAGGGTGCTAATACCTTCCTTTTTCATAATCTACCCCCCGAACTCAAGAAACAATCTCAAATGTCTTTCCTGTGCTTTTTCACCTTTCCTTTTGGATAAAAGAAAAGTCGATGGTGACTCTTGCTAACTGCAACATTTGCGATAACACGCAAAACAACCAAGTCAGTTCTCCCACCGTATCACACTTGTCATATTTCAACTTTATTTAATTAGCAAGCGCCTGCAACTGAGGATTATTTGAGATACTTGAAGGTTTATCAAGTAGAATCTTCACCCTGTAAAGCTCAGCCAAAAACATATTAGCAGTAGGGTAAGAGGTACCACTTATAATTGATGTCACATCAGCAAAAACATCTAAAAACTTGAAAATATCATGCACATCTTCCCAATCATTTGCCTCAGGAAAAAAACTGATAAATGCACCATTTTCCTCAGCATATCTAGGCCACACTTCTCTGTAGTGGTATGTAGTTGATAACATCAACCAAGTTGAGTTCCACTTGTCTTGGTATCCAACACTTGCATTTTGCCTTCAAGTTGTAACTCATCAACAAACTTTTTGAATGCTTTGCATATAGTTTCAGAATTCAGCAAGTATTTGACATCCTTTCTTATCTTATCAACAGTCACCTTACTCATATCAAGACCATCCTGCACCAACAAATTTAAGATGTGTGCACAACACCTTACATGAAACAGTTTACCATATAAGGGTAAATTTCCCCTACCAGAATAATCTTTCTTCAATCTAGCAATGCAATTATAATTGGCACTAGTATTATCTACAGAAATTGAAGCTACCTTATCTCTTATTCCCCAATCATCCATCACCTTAATCAACTCCTTACACAAAACCTCCCCAGAATGTGGCGGTGGCACATTCTGAAAAGATAAAACTCTTTTATAAAGCTGTCATTTTGAATCAATGAAATGACCAATCACAGTCATATGACCTATCCTTTGTTCACCAGACCACCACAAGTCAGTGGTAAGGTTGACCCAATTAATCAAAGCCATAAAACTTTTCATCTTAACTCTCTCAGCCTCATAAAATGTATCACAATCAAACTTAACTTGTTTCCTATTAATCTTTTTGTACCATTGATAAATATCCCTAAGAAACTCATTAAAAATAACACCTTCCATAACCAAAAAAGGAAATTCATGATCTAGAATCATATGTGCTGCAATTTCTCTAACCCTAGATGATTATATGTTCAGGTTGCCAAACTTGGAGTACTATTACCTATGTTTAACCTAGATTGTGCAACCTCTTTGTCATTATTACCTTTCAACCTAAACTTTCTCTGAATACAAACAGCTAAATGTTTCTTATTGTTAGATGTATTTTTTCACTTCGTATCATATGTGTAAAGCTTACCACACCATCTGCACTTCCACTTCTTACCATCAGATCCTTCAATAAGCACCATTTCAGTATGAACAACAGATTTTTTGGGAAGACGAGCTTTACCAAAAGCATTTATCTGAGAACTCTGATCTTGTTCAATTGGAGGGGTTGACCCATCAATATTGGTAGTATTTTTAGTGAGCGTATTTTGAGTGGTAGTATTATCAGTGGGGGGTATTTTGAGTGGTAGTATTATCAGTGGAGGTATTTTGAACTGGAAGCTCCAAATCAATCATCTCACCAATCTCTAAATAACCTCCATTCGTTGTCTCCTATTCCTCAATGTCAGAAAGCAACATATTAATATCAAGTAGATCATCCATGGTTGGAAGAGTCAATGACGAATCTTGAAAAGACATGGAACAAAACACAATCAATCAAACAATATCTTTTTTATGAAACTAAAACAAAAGTCAGCAACACGGACCCTCAAAATTGATTAAAAACAGAAGAAGACAAGCAATTACTCAAAACCCTAGCCTTACCCTTTATTATTATCAATCAAATAGTAAAACACAAATCTCAGGTCAAAATTATAACATGCAAAGATATTAGGTCAACGTTAAAACAAAAGTGTTTTATTTAAAACACAAACCCTAGCTAAAAAATTTAAAACAATTTAGGTAAAAAATAATGTGTTCAACACTGAAACATGGTATTGGTATTAAACGATTCATCAAACTATTCAAAACAAACATGCATACTAGGTAAAGATAAAGAATACTATAAAAAAATAAGTATAAAAATTTGAATGTATTACAAGTTTATGAAAGCCTCTGAAACAGAAGAAGAACACGTACACTACACTAGAGTATTTATGTTGAACATCATCACCGGACATAGAGAGGGAAAGAGGAGGTCGTCGGAGAAGGACTGAGAGAGAAATGGGGAGCATAAACTGAAGATGGTGAAAAATGGAAAAATGATATGAAAACAAAATTTATATCATGTGTTTCGGGTATTCGTTGGATAAATGGTCCAGATTTTATCCGGGCAACGGATAACATTTTTACCCATGACTGATCCATCTATATTTTCGGTCGGGCTAATGGTCCAGGTCTACCAGTCCAGATATCGGATCCTGAGGCCCAATAACAGCCCTAACTCCACTAACCAAAATAACTAATTCTACATTTGAATTCTTTGAACCTAATCACGCACATGGATGTAGAAGAGGAAAAGTCACCTTTCGCTTGGAAACTGAAAAGGCAATTTTAAAGAATCTTGAAGCCAGCACTCACGCAACATTCAACTAATACCATTCTTTCTTAAGATTCATTCAATCAATTTTAATCATATTAATACGGCTGTCATACATGTCAAACCCTAAACCTTTCCTTTTGTAGTATTCTCATCCTACCGGGTAAGTTTTTGCTTCTCATGTATACGAATTTGGTTTGTATTTTAGTTTCATCATCGTTAATATCCATGGCTAATCATCATCGTTCTCCAATGAAGAACTTGATTTCTTCGGTGAATCTATCACTTCTGGTTCTATCAATGACGTCGGTGACACGCTCAAGGTTTCTTCAAGAACTCTAGCTTTATAGATTTACTTTATCTTCAAATTATTTCTTACATTTTTGTTTTTGTTAGCAGAGTTTGATTCCATGTGCGAGTGTTGTGGAGAGAAATCTATTAGATGATACATCAAAAATAGTTGACAAAAACATCAAAGTTTTTAAGCTAAAAAACGATTTGAGAAAGATAGTTGCAGAAAATCTTTCTTCTCTAGGTTATGATTCTTCCATATGTTATTCTAAATGGGAAAAACACTCTCTCACCCTGGAGGTACAATTTTATGCCTAAATTTTTTTATTATGAAACTGGACATTATTTTTAATTGTAAATGGATAATTGAATGTAATGGTTTTGATTTTTTGATTCAGGTGAATATGAATACATTGATGTCATTGTGGAATGTTGATTATTGATATTGATTTTCGATCGGAGTTTGAGATTGCGAGATCAACGGGAACATTCAAGGCGATTCTCCAATTTCTTCCTTACATTTTCGTTGGAAAACCAGATCATCTCCGTCAGATCGTTGCCGTTGTATCGGAAGCGGATAAGCAGAATTTGAGGAAGGCAGGAGTATATGCTCTCACTCACCAAGGTAAAGCTTTGTGCAAAAGTTCTGAAGGAGGCATGGATGTTTCATTTGCTAAAACGAATGATAAAATCACAAGCATGTTGTAGGTTGGCTATCCTGGAGAAACTAGTGGAGCTCAGAAACAGTGTTGTTATTCTCTACCCCTCCTGCAGTGCACAATGCACCTCAGAAACACTTGTTGGCTTTTGAGAAAGTGCACTTGACAGAAAAATTTGAAGCAGTGGTTAGTTTCAAAGTGGATGTTTGTAAAGATTTGAGTGTGGTTGATGAACTTGGTAACAGAAAATTGGCCTTAGGAGAACATGTGCTTCATGTTGGAGACTTGAAGCATCCTTTAGGTGTGATGATATAAAACAATTATCGGTCTTTTTTTACCTCATTGGTTTCCTTAGAAAATTTAAGGGAACCTTAAAGTTTAATTTAAAAAGGAAAGACTAAGAATAAGTTTGAGAGGTGGTTCTGTAATTGTAACAAATAGCTATACTTCTAATCTTTCAAATAAAAAATCAATATTAGCCGGACCATTGTTCTACTCTTGAAAAATCCACACAATGCTCAAATCATGTTATACTTATACTCTATTTTGGTTTTTAGGTGTCTAATACTATTAATTTGTTTTTTTATTATTTAATTTTTTTAATTAAAATTCTAAATTCTTACATAAAATAAAATATATTTTGTAATTATTTAGATTTTTAGAAAAAGGTTAATAAAAACAAAACAAAATCAATAGAGATTTTGTAATTTTTTTAAATTTATAAATTACTAAAACAAAACAAAATTTTTTCAAAAAAAATGATAAATGGTAGTCACGAAAAAATAATGATAAATAATAATCATGAAAAAAATAATGAAAAATGGTAAAAATTTATACAATCATTTTTATAAATATGAATAAATTACAAATAATTTTATAAATTCAAATATTAATACAATTGTTTTTAACATGAATAAGTTAAAATATTTTTATAAATTGTCACACGGGTTCAAGACACTTATAAACGAGAAAAAGTCTACATATTGATATAATTACTTTTACAAACGAAAATAAGTTACAGTTATTTTTATAAACATGAATAAATTACAAATATTTTTTAAACGGAAAAAATTTAACTATGATACAATTATTTTTATAAATGAGAATAAGTTTCATATATTTTTTTATAAATGGGCAAACGTGTTCGAAACGCTTATAAACGGGAAAAAGTCTATCTTTTGGAACATTTATTTTTATAAACGGTGATAAATTACATGAAATAAATTCACTGATAGATGTAAACGTATTTATGAGATATCAATTGTAGACTGTTCATTTTAATGACAGTCTTTTAAATCTTTCTTTTGTTATTTCTCAATTTAATAGTTGTAGATTGTTCATCATAATCGTAATGAAAGTTCTTGCGGTCATAGATTCATGGGTAGATGTAAATGTATCTATGAGGTACCAGTCGTAGATTGTTCATTAATGTCCATCTTTTAAATCTTTCTTTTACTATTGTTTTATATATTTGAAGTTAGAAAATCGATTGTACGGTTTATTATAAGTACAGATCAATGCTTAAAAGTTGGTGCATACTATTAGCCTATATTTTATAATTATATGAATATTAACCAATTGAAGTATGAATTCAAACTTTAAAAATGAGTATTTAATATACGTGTAATGCAAATTCAGGCATGACATGTGCGATAACACGAGTTTCTTACTAGTTTTAAGATTAGAATGAATCATCGCGAAATAAAATGAATATTCGATTTTATTGTTGGTATATTCTTTTTTATAAAAAAAATTAAATCGAAAGTATATATTAAGAAAGACCGAGTAAAAGTATAGAGATGTGTATGTTAAATTTATATTTTATTTTAATGATATTAACTTGAAAAGCTAAAACATAGGCAATATTATTTGTGACTTGAGGGAAAACTTAAAAGAGGCAGGTGTGTAGTCACACGCTAAAGGGTTAGAATGTTGAGTCATTCGTCTCTAAATTAATATAGGGTTTCCATTAAAATCGAAGAGACACTTTCGAAGCAAAAGTGTCGGAAGCAATTACCGTTTGCAAATTTTATGCCTAAATCAATAGTTTTCACATCCGTTTAAGTTGATTTATAAGGTTTATTAACTAAGTTGGATAGTTCTTTCCGCAACCTAGCCAACCTCGTATCTAATAATATGACCATTCTCTCGCTTCCTACCAGTGTTAACTTAACACCAACGTTACATTTATGTCATCCTTACTTTAGAAACTTCAATTCCTTAGAGTTAGGGTTATAGTTCTTCTTCGATTTCCCTTCATGGTTCTTGTGTTATATGACCCAGCTCTTTTATTATTGTTTATATTGTGAGGATTGTGATTGTAGTGTCTATTCCTATTTCTTTTAGGTGCATTGTCTTGATGGAGTTTATCGCCATTGTTCTGCATTTTTGTGAACATATGAACCCCTCGCTCAATGATATTCAAAAGATGTATATTTTGGTTCTTAATTTTTTTCTTAACAATCCAAATATTGTCTATAAGGTTTTTTATTAATAAATTTCAAATATTAAAATTCACATTCTTAATGAGATATGTTAACCACTAAGTAAAATCAATTAGAGAGATGTAATTAAATTAAATGTGTAGACGTGAGTCAAACTAAACCTTAGTAATTTTTAGTAATTAGTAGTTGATATTTTATACTCTTTTAATGGCTAGGACATAAAGAGTATATGATAGTCTCTTAATAGATTATATATTGAAACATGTAAGGTTTCTAAACTCAAGACCACCCACATCCTTATTAAGACATAAATCATGCCACTTGGCCCAACCGATCTTTTCCTCAACACTCTTTTGACCTCATTAAAAATTAGAGATCATATTGTCTAATTAGTTGCGTGTAAATCTTAGGATTAGAAAGGTACTGGTAACATCAGTAGGCATGTTCTGAGCCACCAATTTAACTAGAGTAGCTCTACTAGCTAAGGATACACATTTTTCTTTCCAACCATTGTACTTTCTCCAAACTCTTTAAAAAGTTAGTTGAAGTTTTGCTTTCTAAACTGAACAATATGGATATGGAGACTCAAGTACTTGTTGATTTTGGTATTGTTAACTTGGTTTCTTTTGAACTCGGGAACAATTATGTTGGACACATGTTCAAATTTGATAAGATTGCCACTTGGGTAGAGTATTTTCTTCTTATTTATCTATTCTACAAAGCATTAGATTGTCATCCGCAAAAATAAGATAGGAGATTTTAGGAGCATTTCAGATGTTGCTTGAAAATGTGTGATGTCACATACAAGTATACGTGTTCTTTAAAGTAGCAAGTGGTAGATTAGTAAGGATGTCGAACCCACAGGGAATGGAAATAACTTAAATTGATTTGCACAATTAACTTTTTGTGAATAAGGATGAACAAAAATAACAATAATTGATGGTTGTCATAAGTTATGTTTTAAAGTAAACAGTAGCAGAAATAACTTTGGTTTGAATAAGTAAAATCAGTCATGGAGAATATGTTGGGCAATAATCTATTAATATAACTTGTTTATTGTGTGTAAATGATGTGTTATGTCATGTTAGATGAGGTCAGAATGCAATCTTAAGGTGTATTCGAACAACATCATGAACATATACAAGAAAGCAAGGGGACAAATTCTTAAGCCTTACATTTAACTTTAATTCATGTTTGATTTCATTCCAAATATCCTCATGATTGTATCTATTTATGTCTAAAGTAGGTAATCCAGTGAATATTTCTATGATACTATTTTCAATCATATTTATCATGAGTTTCACTTGTTGATGGATTCCTCACATCAACAAGCTTTTATCTTTTCCTAAGATGATCATCCAAAGAATCATATGTATGACAATATAATGCATGATAAAATAAAGCACTAATACCACATCAAATAACATAAAATATTACTTTATGTTAACTTTACATTGCTCAACATAAACGAGCTTACCTCACGGTGAGCTCAGTACATACATCAATAATGGTTTCTAAGCTAAACATTCTTAAACACTTAATAAAAAATAAATGAGAACTTAAGAGTAACTTCTTCGTCTTCTTGCAATCTTAAATTAACAAGATAAGAGTTTTGCCACACAAGATACTGGTAGCTTATACTTAAGATGAAGAGATAAGAAATTTCCACTTTGATTTAAGTTACTTTCACACTAATTTCTACCAAGTGTTTCTCTCTGAGTCTAAACCTCTTTTGCATTTCCTCCAAGAGGTCTTTTTATAGTCAACTTAATCTAGGGTTTGGTGGAGTCTTAGACCATGGGCATTTGAATATTCATTACTTTTGGCCCATAAGAATCAATAAGTTTCTATCCAATCTCCATTTTTGTACCATTTTTGAGAAAGGTACAAACAACATGTGGAAGACAAAGCACCGTGTGGTAGGCTAATGGTGTAGAGAGGCGGTGGTGGTGCCTTGCAGTAGTTCTGCGTTGTAGAGGAACAAGCTGCATGATGTAGTGGTTGTATATGCAATCTTTTGTATTCTAGCACCTTGATCTTATCTGTTTTACTTTATGATTCAAATGCACTCCAATTTTCTAATTTATGCCTCGTATGCTTTAAAGCTATGAACACCCATTCTTTGTAACCTTCATTGCATCCTGATCTCAACTTAAAATTGGGGTTAAGTTGTTGTGTCAATCTTGTCATGCCATGAATTATTAGAAGTCATCCCTACACATATAACAAGCACATAAAAACTCACAAATGAGAGAGCCTATTGTGATCTTCACAACTTACTTAAAAACAACAAAAGTGCACTAAAATCAAACTAATAAGTTAGTGAATAAAAAGATAAAATCAAGTCATAAGGCTATAATACCTCACACATAGTGAGTTATCATCAAACCATTACAATATCATTGAGAATATTCAAATTATTTGTGATCATATTAGATAAAACATCAGCATAATGAATGAAATATAAGGGATAAAAAGTTGCATTGCCTAATACCCCTAGTGGGGGAAATGGCTTATAGAGATAACAATTGATGCGAATAAAGAAGGGCACAATAGAAATACAATTAAGGATAACTTAAATGAGGCTATTAAGGAATCCTAAAGAGTTATAGGTATTATGAATAAAGTTATATTCCAATATATCATATAGGAAAGTGTCAAAATCGAGGATAAAGTTGTTTGTAATTAGTTTATTAGGCACAAAAGCATTTTATTTGGACTAATAATATCAGGCACAATTATTATGATTATATTTGCAAAAGTCTTAGTAACAATTTAATCAAACACAATATACAAAGATATGGGCCTAAACTTATTAGGCAATATATGATTATTATTCTTAGGGATTAAATAGATAAAAATATAGTTAAAAACTCTTGGATATCCTCTTGGTTAAGGACATGGAGGACAACATTAACAACATTACAATAATGATGTCTTCATGATAGAAAATGAGTAGGAAGGACACTAGAGTTTGGGGAAGCCATGCCTTTCATATTGTTGCTATCTAGTTAGATTTCCTATTTAGTGAAAGGTTGGCTTATATCTTCTTTCATTTGACAATTGAACTTAAACAAGGTATTTTAATTTATGTTATCTCTTCCAATAAGACTAGATGATTTGAACAGGTTTTGGAAAAAAATTAATGAAGACCTTATAATTATGGTTTTCATCATAAGTCATTAATATTCCATCATTAAATAGAATATATAAAATTATGTCGCGTCAATGTCTTTTGAAAGCATTTTTATAATACAAAAATGTTAGCTTAAATATTATTTTGGTCCATGTAAGTTAGCGAATTTTTTTATTTTAGTCCATGTATCTTTTTTTTGTCTGAGTCCCTATGTGATACGGTGGGAGAACTGACTATGGTTTTGCGTTTGTTTTCGCAAATGTTTCGGTTGAGCAAGAGTCGCCATCGACTTTTTATTTTATCCTAAGGAAAGGTTAAAAAGCACAACAAAAACCTTTGAGATGTTTTCTTGGGTTCAGGGAGTAGATTATAGAAAGGGAAAGTATTAGCACCCTTTCTATCCATGGTTATCCATGGGCTCTTAGTTACTTGCTTAGATCAACTTGCCTTGATTTTCAATTGTTTGAAATGGTGCTTTGTGTGTGTGTTTTGAAAATGTTTTTGAAAAGAGGCCAATGTGGTGGCAACCTTTGTAATGATCCATGTTGGGATGTATACAAAGGTGTATGTCTTTTGAAAAGGTTTCAATGTTTTTGAAATTTTGTTTTTGAAAGTGTAGTGATGTGTGGTTTGAAAAATAGGCAAGTGTTTTGTTTTTCAAGTTTGATTCAAGTAACTAAGAGGTTGTCTACTCCTAAATTTCTCAAAGATTTCTCCTATGTTTTTAACCCTTTTAACAATTTTGTTCCACCATTGTATTTGGTGGACAATCTTGTGTTAGGATGTGAACGGGACGGGCGCGGGTCATCGTTTAGACCATAATTGCAATGGTGCCAAGTATCTTTGGGCAATTTTTCCTTGGAGGGACTTGATCATTTTTAGGCAACTTTCGAAAGCGTCATCGAGGGACTATGATCTTTTGAATTGTGTTTGTTTTGCCCAAAGAGACCTAACATGCAATATGGCCCATTATTGAAGGCAACAAGTGGAATACCCTAGGGGTGCAAGTGTGATTAGTGTTGTCTATTTTCATGCTTGATTATCTTGAAATTAGGTCAAACTATTTTGGTTGATTGATTTGCATACAAACCCTAATTCTAACATGGCATAATTAGAAATCATTAAAATGCGAAAAATAAAGTTCCTAAGTTATTACAACACAATATATGGGAAGGAGGGTACAAATGTTCAAATGGGGGTATTTTGACAAGGAATTTAAACCTAGACTATTACATCAAATTGGATTTATACAAATTATTTAATATATAATAATTAAATAAAAATGGAATAAATGTGCAAAATGCAAAAGATGTTTTTATATGTATGAAAAAAGTGTTTTTTATATGTCAAATAAACAAAATAAAAAGTATTAATTTTTGGAGTTTTTATGTATTTAGGGTAAAACCCTAATTTTATAAATAAAAGGTTTTAATTATTTAATATGTACAATGTTTAATAATTATGTACAAAAATAAAATAAAAATGAAGTATATTTGTAAAAAAGGGTATTTTTAATATTAAATAATAATAAGAATAAAAATGTATATATTTTGTATTTTTGTCCTAAATATTCTAATAAATATATATGTATTTGTATTATTTACTAAATATATATTATATATACAAAAATAAACTATTTAATATTTATTAAAAAAAAGTATATTTATGTAAAATATTTTCAAGAGGTAATAAAAAATAAAATCAAGAAAATGAACATGTTTGCATTATTTTTTAGTATTTTTAAATAATAGTATTTGTATATTTATTTATGTACAAATCTAAAAGAAACAAAATAAATGCCTAATAAATACAAAAATGGTTTAAAAAATAATTTTTATATTTTTAATATTATGAGAAAAAATAAATGAGTCAGAACAAAAAAGAAAAGATCAAAAAATCGTAAAAATAAGCATAATGGGCCAAGGGGGTGTCAAAGTAAAAATGGTGTGTAAACAGAAATAACAACTCAGGCCCAACCCAAAGACCCTGTCATCTTCAACCTCCAGCATTTCTGTTCAAGGAAACACGCGTTTGCTATCTCCAGATTCCTTGATCTTTTTCCAAATCTTCCAACATGAAACCTGTAGAGCTTGAAGCCATGATTCTAGACATATAAAGAAATCAATCTAACTCTCAGAAATGAGAGAGAATTTCTTCTCCCCCAATTTCTGACCTAGTTTTTGTTCCATGTTTAGACATCAAATTCTCATAGCACACGTAACATAAATGAAAAATAATTACATGGGCATGTTCAGGGCTATGAATGTGACATATTTTCTTCACAAACCTAAAGCTAACAATGCCTGGATAGAGAGATACGAGTTCATGAACTTACCTGTTCAGTTGGAATCGTGTACAACAATGGAGATGAGTACAAGGCAAGGTAATGATTTGTATAGCTTCCTTGATGCCTCAGGATGCTATTCCAACCCTTAGTTTGCTTGGAAACCAAAAGAATCGTGCTATGGTACTTCAACTGCAAAACCAGAAAAATGAAAATGGTGATGTTAGCTAGGGATGTTACAGGTCTTGTTTAGGGCTTGGAACAGTTTCAAGGGATGATGTGGGATATGTTTGAAGTGGTTTTAGCAAGAATGCATGAATGGATGGTGTTATAGAACTCAATCTGCAGCAGGTCCCCTGTTTTGGCAGTTTGAGGGTGATTCTGTGTTTGAGAAGGCAATGGAGATGGTTGGCTCGTGTTTTAGCTTAGGTTGATGATTAGAAAGTGTTTGATAACTTTGCTTAAGCTCTGGTTTACAGGAATGAGAGTCGTGTCTTGTTATGCTATGTTTCTTCAACTTTAAGCAACAAAGTGTCCACTTGAGTTTTTAGACTGATAGAGGCCCCCCAAATGTGCTGCTAACCTTCCCCTTGATCAGTGTGTTTTGTTCATAAACTTGTGCCAAAAGGATTTGCACTGTACTTGCTTGGATTGCTAATTGACATAAAGTTCTACTTTTCAAAAATGGCAAAAATGCTTTATCTAATTAAGGCTTAATCTAACATGTAATGTCCAAATGCACAAAATAATGCTAACACACAATGGATTGGCATTTAATTATTGAGTGCAAATGGGATTAGAGGCCTGTAACTAGCTTATGCATGCTGATTTGAAAAGTTGCCCAAGTTATGAACATGTAAATTGGCCAAGAACAAAGTGAGTTTTTCCCAACTTGCCAAATTCGATTCTCCCTAACCATGAGGTTGTTTGATGAGTTCTTGGACATTTTGGAAAGCTTGGAATGTGTACTACAATCCATCTTTGAAATGCAAATTGAAATTCCAAGTGGAAGTATGTGAAAAATGGTCTTGAAGTTAGGCAAAAATCCTGCCTAAAATAGGTCAAATTTTCTCTAAGTTAAGAATGGTTTGGTACCCTTGTTCCAAAAATTGTAACTTGAGCTACAAGCTTCTTTTTGGAAAACTTTGTGAATCAAAGTTGTAGATTTTGCAATGGACTACAACTTTCATGTTTTTACTTTTGCTTAAATCCAAATGAATCTTGGTGAGAAAGTGGGACAAAGTTAGAAAAAAATTAGGGTTTTTCATAACTTAGAAAAATTCTAAGTTATGAAAAATCTTCATTTCAAACCCTAATTTGCAATTCTTGATTTCTTGATGAACAAGTTTCATGATTTGGCATGTTTTGATGGAAAATGAATCTTGACACTTGATTTTGACCAAAAAGTCAAAGTTTGACTTTTCAGTATACAGTCAAAATTGATCAATTGACTGGGAAATTCAACTGTCAATCTTGTGCATTTGGGATCTTTTGGACTTGTTGAGTATGTCAAGACAATTCCATGGGGTCCTTGAGTCCATATGTGTTTGGTTTGCCATTGGCTAGGTTAAACAGTCAAAAATTGCCTTTGTGCAATCAAAACCCTAAAAATGACCATTTTGCCCTTTTGGTGATCTGATCAAATTTCTTGTGGAATTGTGATCCAAACTTGATCAAATGGTCCATGTGAGTTCATAATGTTGATGTGAGTCAATTTCCATGAGATTTGACTGTCAATTGGCCACAGTTGACTTTTTCCCCAATACAGTTGATTTCTAGGTCAACTATCCAATTGACTGGGCAAAATTTGGAATCAAGACTTGAAAATTGGTATGGATAAACTGGGGAGTCCAACATGAAGCATGAAAGTCATCTTAGGCATTTTAGGTCAAAATATCTTTGTGCAAACACAAACCCTAATTTGGGTCAACAGTGCAAGGAGAAGTCTTGAGCAGAGGAAACCCTAACTGGATCTTGAGCTCCAAGGGTCTTGTGATGAGAAAATGTTGAGGAAATGGGAGGGCAAATTTTGGGGTACAACAGTTGCCCCTGTTCAATCTTCTTGAACCTGAAGAGTTAGATTGGCAAGTTTGCCTTTCGTGACTCGAGGGTAAAAGGAGATTGGACACTAGAGTGCCCTGAAATTTGCACACGCATGTTGGAGTATCAGCAATGTGATGTCGGGAATGGGCTTATAGATGCCATTTGGAGAGATGGTGGATAGGGAGATGGGCTTATAGATGCCATCTGAAGGCGTGACAAAATCTTGTCGGGAATGGGCTTATAGATGCCATTTGGGGGTGTTGATCGCATAAGAGATTCCTTAGCGAGAACTTGTGTATTTTGAGAAAGACAGATGTTTTCCTGGCTTGTTACAGGTGTTGATCTTCAATCTCTTCATGCAGACATGCCATGGCTAGATACAGGTGTCAAATCTACAATCGCTTGCTCGCAGATATGCCCTGGCTGGATACAGGTATCGAATCTGGAATTAGTCGTCAACAGACATGCCCTGGCTGGATACAGGAATCGAATCTTTGAACTCTTCAGATGTGCCCTGGCTAGATACAGGAATCGAATCCGGAATTGTGACAGTTGATAGATATGCCCTGGCTGGATACAGGAATCGAATCTTCAAACTCTTCAGACGTGCCCTGGCTAGATACAGGAATCGAGTCTAGAAATAGCCGTCAACAGATATGCCCTGGCTGGATACAGGAATCGAATCTTCAAACTCTTCAGATGTGCCCTGGCTTGGTACAGGAATCGAATCTAGAAGCTGATCACTCACAGATGTGCCCTGGCTAGATACAGGAATCGAATCTGGAATTGTGACAGTTGAAAGTAGTTGTCTTTTGGGTTATCTTTTTTCCTGAAAAGGCAAAATATCAGTTGTATGCAATGTCATGATGTATGAAATGCATGATGTCGTGATGTTCAAAATGAGATAGTGTTGTATGCACTTTATCATGTATGTAAGCAAGATGTACGGAATATGAAATGTTTATGAATGTATTTTTGTCTAGGAAAATAAATCCTTAACGAATGGTCGGGGAATCAAATCCTGGGCTGATGTTGAAGAGTAGAGTTCTTCGTTTCCTTTGGGGATGATGGTTGCAAGAATACACCGGTAGGAGAAGATGACTCCGTTGGGGAATAAACTTGTTGGAGAGATTACTCTGAGGGGAATTACTCTGTGGAAAGAGATACTTCACTGAAGTTTTGATGAGAGCTCCGCTGAGGATTTCAAAGATGGGCTCCGCTGGGGATAACAATGATTAACTCCGTTGGGGATTGCAATGTTAAACTCCGCTGGGGATTGTGTTGATAAGTTATGTTGGGGAACTTTGATGAACTCCGCTGGGGAATGAAAGAACTTCGCCGAGGGCGATCTTCCGTGGCAATTAGATGAGGATAACCCAATTATAAGCCCTTGTGAGGAATAACTTTGAATAAAGCTCGGGAGAGACGTCCGTACTCTGTAGGGGATAAGCTTCCAGAATCTACTGGGGATAAGCTTCAAGACCTGCTGGGGATATGAATTCCATTTTCCTGGGGAAACCTTCAGACTGTACTGGTAAATGATTCCACTGGGGTGTCTGGTATACCGCCAGGGAACAATCTTAGATCAAGACTGCCGGGGATGCTTGTTGAAGATGTTTGTATATTGTGCTGGGGAATGTTGATATCTTCTGGGGATACCCAACTTCCTTCAGGCTGACCGTAGACTACCTCTGTTGGAGGAGAGTATTGCTGACTCTTGCTAGGGGAATAGGGTGCCTGTTGTAGGGCTGATGATAGACTAACTCTTCTTGAAGAGAGTATTGCTGAATCTTGTCTTACTCTGTGGGGAGTTGAGGCAACTTGGTCATATTCTTCAGTCGATCCTACCTTGGTATCTCGGCGGACAAAGCAACTAGACTGCCTGGACAATTCCATATTGCCCCTGTTTCTGATGTCACCTGTAATTAGTCTTTTGTTTCATATGCAAGCATTTGTGAATTAGCAATTTAATGTCAAATGCATATACCAAAAATGAACATTGGACGTTCTTCGCAAGACAAAACAGAAAAAGGAAAAACAATTGGCAATTTGTTTGGAAAAGTGAATTTGTATTGATTTTGAAATTTTCATGTAAATAGGCGTCTTTGTACAAGAGGCTGACGTCCTAGTAAGAGAACACCGCCAAACAACATAAAGTTTATACAATTTTGAAAAGGAAACAAAACAGCTATGTGCACAATATTCCCACTGGGTTCCAACTCTGCTATCGCCTTTATGTCTTCAAGCGTCTCATCACTTTGCTGCTTAGTTGAAGATGAAGCTGATTGATCGATGCCGAAGTCTGAGCCAGATAGTTGATGCCAAATTCTGGATGCAAGGTGATCCAATGAGACATAGTGTTACGCTTTAACCCTAACTTTTGCCTGGACCTCCCTTTCGGGTTTTCAGTCCACCGGGATACCCATTTTTGCCCAAACCGCCTTTTCAGGTTTTCGACTTGCCGGGTGTACAAATTTTTTCATTTCATCCCTTATTTTTGCCCGAACCCTTTTGGTTCGCTGGGAAGCCCTTATTTTTGCCTAGGTATGTCAACCTAGCGGGTCTTTGATTCATGCGTAGTAACTTTTTACTATGTCTGCATTGGCGGGGTGAGGAAGGTCGTCACCATCCATGGTGGTCAGAATCATGGCTCCTCCTGAGAACACATGCTTAACCACAAATGGCCCTTCGTACGTAGGGGTCCATTTGCCCCTGGGATCACTTTGAGGAAGGATGATGCGTTTGATTACCAGGTCCCCAACTTGATACCCTTGTGGTATGACTTTCTTGTTAAATGCCCTGATCATCCGTTTTTGGTACGTCTGACCATGACAGATAGCGGTGAGTCTCTTTTCGTCAATTAGGTTTAATTGATCAAGTCGAGTCTGGATCCAGTCATCTTCACTCAAGTTTGCATCCTTCATTATCCGGAGAGAGGGTATCTGGACTTCAATCGGCAAGACTGCCTCCATGCCATAGACCAAGGAAAAAGGAGTTGCCCCGGTTGACGTCCTTGCTGAGGTACGGTACCCATGAAGAGCAAATGGTAACATTTCGTGCCAATCTTTATAGGTCACTGTCATCTTCTGCACAATCTTCTTGATGTTTTTATTAGCTGCTTCTACAGCCCCATTCATCTTCGGCCGGTAAGGAGAAGAGTTGTGGTGCTGTATCTTGAATTGCTCGCAGAGCTCAGTGATCATCTTGTTATTAAGATTGGTACCATTGTCTGTAATGATTCTTTCCGGGACGCCGTACCGACAGATCAGGTTATGCCGAATGAAACGGGCCACGACGCTCTTGGTTACCGTGGCGTAGGAAGCTGCCTCAACCCACTTCGTGAAGTAATCAATTGCTACTAGGATGAAGCGATGCCCGTTGGATGCCGTTGGTCGGATCTCACCGATCATATCAATGCCCCACATTGCAAAAGGCCAAGGTGCCGTCAGGACGTTCAGAGGAACCGGAGGGATATGCACCTTATTAGCATAGATCTGGCATTTATGACAAGTTCGAGAATGTTGGTAACAGTCGGCTTCCATTGTAGACCAGAAATATCCTGCCCGAAGGATTTTCTTTTCCATGGTGTGTCCACTGGAATGTGTTCCGAATGTACCTTCATGTAGTTCTACCATGATCTTCTCTGCTTCAGCCTTATCCACACAACGCAGCAGAGTTGAATCATGATTTCGTTTGTAGAGAATGTCGTTGCTGAGGAAGAATTTTGTCGCAAACCTTCTCATGAACTTCTTATCGTTGACAGACGCACCTTCAGGGTATTCCTGAGCTTCCAAGTATCTCTTCACCTCATGATACCAGGGTTTCTCGATTACCTCTTCGGCCTCAAGATCGCAGCAGTATGCAGGTTCGTCCAATTTCCAGATAATGATCCGAGGAGCCTCATTGTCCCATTTGACTTTGAACATTGAAGACATCGTAGCTAGTGCGTCTGCTAACTGATTCTCCTCTCTTGGGAAGTGCTCAAAAGTTATATCTTCAAAGTGAGGAAGCAAAGTCAACACATACTCCTTGTAAGGAATAAGATTTGGGTGTTTCGTATCCCACTCGCCTTTGATCTGATTGATCACGAGAGTGGAATCTCCGAAGACACTCAGAAACTTGATCCTTAAGTCGATTGCAGCTTGAAGACCCATGATACATGCCTCATATTCTGCCATATTGTTGGTGCAATTGAAACACAGTCGAGCGGTGAGTGGAGTATGAGTACCTTTAGGGGATATGATCACAGCGCCGATGCCGTTACCCAAAGCGTTCGAGGCTCCGTCAAAATGCATAGACCATCGGGATCCTTCCTCAGGTCCTTCATCTGGTCCAGGTACTTCACAATCAGTTACTACCATGATATCTTCGTCTGGAAATTCAAAGTTCAATGATTGGTAATCGTCCACAGGTTGGTGTGCCAAATGGTCTGCCAATACACTTCCCTTGATTGCTTTTTGAGTTGTGTACTGGATATCATATTCTGTCAAGATCATTTGCCATCTTGCTATTCTTCCAGACAGAGCAGGCTTTTCGAATATGTACTTGATGGGATCCATTTTTGAAATCAACAGAGTAGTGTGAGTCAACATATACTGTCTCAGCCGGCGAGCAACCCATACCAGAGCGCAGCAAGTTTTCTCGAGCAGTGAGTACCGAGACTCACAGTCGGTAAACTTTTTGCTCAGGTAATAAATAGCGTGCTCTTTTCGGCCAGACTCGTCATGCTGTCCCAGCACACACCCCATTGAATTGTCAAGCACTGTCAATTATAGTATTAGAGGTCTCCCTTCAACCGGAGGCATAAGAATGGGTGGTTCCTGGAGATACTCCTTTATCTTTTCGAAAGCAGCCTGACATTCATTGTTCCAACGTACTACTTGATCTTTCTTCAGCAATTTGAAGATTGGCTCACAAGTAGCAGTTAGATGTGAGATGAATCAGGCAATATAATTTAGTCGTCCCAGAAAGCCTCTGACTTCTTTCTCTGTCTTGGGAGTCGGCATCTCTTGTATGGCTTTCACCTTGGCAGGGTCCACCTGAATACCTTTATCGCTTACAATGAAACCTAGCAATTTTCCAGACCTCACCCCAAAGGTGCATTTGTTTGGGTTCAACCTCAGCTTGTACAACTTCAGTCGGTCAAACAGCTTCCGCAGATGGTCAAGGTGTTCCTCCTCAGTTTGGGACCTTGCAATCATATCATCGACATACACTTCAATCTCATGGTGGATCATGTCATGAAATAAAGCAACCATGGCACGTTGGTAGGTTGCCCCAGCATTTTTCAACCCGAATGGCATGACCTTGTAGCAGAAGGTGCCCCACTGAGTCACAAAGGTAGTCTTTTCCATATCTTCAGGAGCCATCTTGATCTGATTATACCCTGAAAAACCATCCATGAAGGAGAACACCTTGTGTTGAGCAGTATTGTCAACAAGAACGTCGATGTGAGATAGGGGGAAGTCATCCTTGGGGTTGCCCTGTTTAGATCCCTGTAATCGACATACATTCTGACCTTACCGTCCTTCTTCGGCACTGGTACCACGTTGGCAACCCACTGAGGGTAAGAAGTCACTGCTAGAAACCCGGCATCGAATTGCTTCATAACCTCAGCTTTGATCTTTTCGTACATCTCTGGATGCATGCGGCGGACCTTTTGCTTTACCGGAGGGCAGTCTTCCTTGGTAGGCAGGTGATGAACCACAATGTCGGCATCCAAACCAGGCATGTCTTCGTAGGACCAAGCAAAGATCTCCATGTAATCATGTAGCATCTGGATCAATCGTTGCTTCACGCTGAGCTCTAGATTGGCACCAATCTTGACTTCTTTTCTATCTGTCTCAGTACCCAGGTTCACTGTTTCCACCGGCTCTTCATGCGGCTGAATTGCCCTTTCTTCCTGGAGTAGCAGTCTTGCAAGTTCCCCAGGCAGTTCGCAGTCATCTTCACCTTCGTCTTCGGCCAAGTTGATCGAATTTTCGAAGTCATAACTGGCAGTAGCAGAGCTGTTACCAGTGAGATCCAGAGTGGATTGGAACCTGTATAAGTGAGTGTGTGTAAATATAATTGTTTTGCAATATATAATACAGAAAGAAAAATAGCACAAGATTTGAAATGCAACAAACGTCCAATGTTTTGATTAATGATATATGGAAATGTCATACAAAAAGCCCTCACAAATGGAGCTACGGTGCCCCGGGTAGGACACCGAGCCAATAAAAGTTTCAACATATTGTTTGTTACAAATTGAAAAACAAAAGAGTTCATTACTGCGTGACAAATGTAATAGGTGTGAAATCTTTTGCCGTCCAGTTGCTTGGTCCGTTGCTGGTTGTTGGATAGATCCAACTGTCAAACTCTGCTTCCTCTACGTCCTCCTCGATAGCATTCACCCTTGGGTTGGTGATGAACATCAGAGCCTTTCTGATTCTTTCTTTGCGAACAGCCCTCTGAGCCTCTGCAGTGAAGCCCAGCCCAAACTTGTCGGTCTTTTGAGTGAAGTCAGGAAGTTGACCCCAATTGGTGCACTTGCCTTTCTCGATTACAGCCTGGGCATCCTTCAGGGAAGCCATCTTCAGAGGAAAGTCTTCTTCAACCACTGTCTTAGCTGACGCCAATGTTGGAGGTACCTCCTCAAAATGTTGAAAGGGGGTTTCAATAAACTCACCGTCCATCTCGATATACCGGAATGAATTCAAGTGACTTACCGTGTACTCCTCCTCACCCTGCACAATAACAATTTTCCCTTTGACAGTTGTTGTACCCCAAAATTTGCCCTCCCATATTCTCCAAGATTTGTCAAGTCAAGGTCACAAAATTCTCCAAGGGCTATGCAGTTCAACTGTCTCCTATACAGTCAAAACTAGGGTTTGGGTTCTGATCAAGAAAAGGAAGTTTTCAAAGGCCCAATCAAGTCTCATATGCCTACAAAGATGTTCAAGTACCCTCATATCAAGTTTCAAGGCATTCAGCTCAAAATTGCACAGTCAAAACCCTAGATTGCACTACAGTCAACTGTAGGGGCAAAATGGTCATTTGACAGTCAAAAGTTCAAATTTTTGATCAATATATCATTTTGAAGCCACAAACATCATTTGATAAATGCTTGATCATGATTCTCAAAATTTGGCTCAGAAATCATCAAAGATGCAAAAGTTGCTATATTTGGACAGCTGAAAAAGTCAACTGAAATTGACCAGGGCATAACTTTCACATGGATTATCAGAAAAATTCCATCCAAAGCTCATTTTGAAGAGAAAGACATTTCCTACAACTCATCTTCATATTCCAAGTCCAAGAAAGGCTCTCACAAAAAGTTATCAATTTCAACATTATAGGTCATTTTCAAAAGTCAACAAAAAGGGACTTTAAGTCAAAGGCCATAACTTGATATTGGTAAATCAAAATGACATGGGACCAAAGGCATTGGTTAAAGGACTCAAAGACCTTTCCAAAATGTCCAAGAACATGTGAAAAGCTTAAAAATTGAGCAAGTTATGCCTTGTGGAAGTTGGGAAATTTTTGGGAATTTTGAAAAGGCAACATTGATCCAAAAGGCCTAAATTTGCTAATGGGCCCATTTTTCTTCCAAGTTTCTGCATGCCAAGCCTATGCACGACCATTGGGCCCAAAGGGAATTATTTTCTCATTTTTTAATTATTTTATTTGAATTTATATTAATATTAATTCAATTAAATTATTTAAATATGTGAAAAATATAAACTTGACCTAAAAAAATCTTTTTATGCATGATTTGGCTTCTATAATTCGTGCACATGCTAATAGGGAAAGATTTGGTTCTAATTGATCAGAATTGAACCAAAAACCATGAGAAAAGATTCAAAAAAGATATGAAGAAATCCAATATTCAAAAGCCATGATTATGATGGATTTTATTCAATTTTCTTGACCTAATCATCTCACTACATAACCCTGATCATAAACCTAATGCCTTGAGACAAAAAGGCTGCGCTCATAAGTCATAGACAAACTTGGAAATTCTGAAAAAAACTCAAGAACTGAAAAGTGCCTTAGAGATCGTTTCAAGCCATAATACTGAGTCCATCATATTCCTGAAGCTTCAAGGATCACATACCAATCAAAACCACTCGTTCTAGCATCAAGAATTGGTAAAACGGGCACACCCTGTACCGAAAATATTTGATGTTCTTGCACATTGATTCATACATTTTCCATAATTTTTGAGACTTGATTTGCATTCCTGACATGATTTCAAAGCTAACCCATAACTTTAATTTGATTATTATGCGTTGTAGGCGATTTTGCCATTGTTAAAATTTAGGGTTGCAGGTTTCCTGAATTAGGGCTTTTGCATAGAGGAAAAATTAGGGTTCATGAATACCATGGTTGAATGCAGTAGGTCTGGACGAAGAAGACACAAGCCTCGCGATCAATTTATGATCACTGTTGTACCCCAAAATTTGCCCTCCCATATTCATCAAAGATTTGTCAGGTCAAGGTCACAAAATGCCCCAGGGTTGTGCAGCTCAACTGTCTCCTAGACAGTCAAAACTAGGGTTTAAGTTCTGGTCAAGCAAATGAACTTTCCAAAAGCCCAATCAAGTCTCATGTGCCTACAAAGATGGTCAAATATCCTCATGTCAAGTTTCAAGGCATTCAGCTCAAAATTGCACAGTCAAAACCCTAGATTGCACTACAGTCGACTGTAGGGGCAAAATGGTCATTTGACAGTCAAAAGGTCAAATTTTTGGTCAATATATCATTTTGAAGCCACAAACATCATTTGATCAATGCTTGATCATGATTCTCAAAATTTGGCTCAGAAATCATCAAAGATGCAAAAGTTGCTAAATTTGGACAGCTGAAAAAGTCAACTGAAATTGACCAGGGCATAACTTTCACATGGATTATCAGAAAAATTCCATCCAAAGCTCATTTTGAAGAGAAAGACATTTCCTACAATTCATCTTCATGTTCCAAGTCCAAGAAATGCTCTCACAAAAAGTTATCAATTTCAACATTATAGGTCATTTTCAAAAGTCAACAAAAAGTGACTTTAAGTCAAAGGCCATAACTTGAGATTGGTAAATCAAAATGACATGGGACCAAAGGCATTGGTTAAAGGACTCAAAGACCTTTCCAAAATGTCCAAGAACATGTGAAAAGCTTAAAAATTGACCAAATTATGCCTTGTGGAAGTTGGGAAATTTTTGGAAATTTTTGAAAGTCAACATTGATGCAAAAGGCCTAAAAATGCAAATGGGCCTATTTTCCTTCCAAATTTCTTCATGCCAAGCCTATGCACGACCACTAGGCCCAAAGGGAAGTATTCTCATATTTTTTAATTATTTATTTGAATTAATATTAATTTATATTCATTTAAATGATTTTAATATATGAAAAATATCAAACCTAATCTAAAAAATCTTTTTATACATATTATAGGCTCAATATTTCGTGTGAAGGCAAATGAGGAAAGATTTGGGGTGATTGGATGCAAATTGGTACAAAAGCCATGGAAAAAGATTCAAAAGGATATTAACAAAATCAAATATTGGAAATCATCAATGCAATGGATTTTGTCCAGCTTTCTTGACCTAGAATCGTTCTATACATATTCAAGATGAAAACCTAATGCTCTAGAGACTCAAAAACTGCGCAGCTATCCCCATTACAAAACTTGAAAAAATTGCCTTAGAGCTAAAATCTGAAAAGGTGGTTAGAGATTGATTCAGACCTTAAAACCTATTGCAATAGCTTCCTTAGGCATTCCTGAAGGGACTCCAACCAAAAACAACAACAAAAGCGTAAGGAATTGGCACCTAGAATCGCAACCGTATCGAACAAAATTGCATAATCATACATTCAATTATATGCGTTATTTGTAAATTTTATGGATGGATTCTTGTTCATATGGAAGTTTCAAAGCTAACCAGCCTCTTTAATTGTGTTTTTATTGGCTATATTCGATTATACCATGTGCAGTTTCTAGGGTTTTGTAAGCCTGTAAATTAGGGGTTCTCACTAGAGGAAAAATTGGACGTCCTCAGTGCCACCATTGCAACCAGCTCATCAAGACGAAGAGGACTATACCATCGCGCCTAATTTATGGTTGCATAGGAGCTAATCGCTATTTCTTCTAAACCTGCCTCAAACCACGGTTGCAAAACCGTTGCCTCTGTGTTCTAGTTTACAGAGTAGGGAAGACGATGATGTCGTGTCCTTCAACAATAGGCTGGTTTTAAAATTTCGCGCGTCAATCATTAATGCGTTTGGTTTTGCTTTTTGTCATTTGTTTGCTAACATATATTAAATATAAGTTACATGGTTCAGTGGCAGGTGATAATGCTTGCAATGCTCATGACCTGGGTTCGAACCCCAGGTCTGGAAATATTCCATATCATTTTTCATGAATAATTCCTATGCAGCGCCCTTGACGTGATCCACTATGCATCCTCTATATCCCATGGCCACGCGTCCCTCAGCAATCAATCAAAGGTTCCAGGTTGATGAACACACTGAGCCCTAGTCAAATATATCACACGTGATACCAAAAGTCAAAGGAATTCAAGCTTATTGGGCCAGAATGCTAGACTGCACCTCCAATTCTGAGACTATACCCCCTGGTTTGCTTTTCTTGTTCTTTATTGTTAGGCTATTTATTTATTTTTTGTTGTTTGTTTCAATTAATTAATTATGTCACAAAAAAATCTAAAAACAATATAAAAAAAATCAGGAAAACACAAAAGATATAATATTTATTTTATTGTAATTATTTTTCATAAATTAATATATGTCAATATTTAGTCTAATTAGATTTAAATTTTAATTCTTTTTCAATAAAAATCCAAAAACATGTAGAATTAGGTTAATTGATAGTTTTAATGTCTTTTTAATTTTTATTTCCCTCAATACTATTTATTTCCCACAATACTATTTATTTATTATTTTATAATTAAAAATTGTACATAATAAATTTTAGGTTTAATATTAGGTCATATTTTAATTCTTTCACAATAAATAAAAAAATATTAGAATTTAGGGTTTGTCGTTCAATTTAATTTCAATTAATTTCTTTTTTCATTAAATCTAAAAAACACAAAATACCAAAAATATTATTCTCATTAAATTCTATTTTAAATCCTTATTAATTTTAATTATTTGCAAAAAGGGTCCAACGCCCGTCATTAATTATTTAATTTACGCATTTATCTTATGTCGTTTAATTATAATAATGTAAATATCCCAAAGCATTGTAATTTAAACTTTTCGCACTTTATTTCTTCGCATTATTTATTTTTTCCGCTAAATCGGGTCCGGTTTAATTTTGGCGATGTGGACCCGCGCCTTTGTAATAGTCGTAGATTTATCTTTTCCGCACTCCTAACTGTTAATTGAGCATGAAAGAATGAATGTCAAATTAAAATCAAGCGTAGATCACGACAAACATGACAAGACAAATAACTGAAACATGACACACGAATCGCACACACCACCCCTAGGGTACGCCTCACTGTTGCCTTGCCTCGAAAGGTGATCGTCGAGTAGAGGATGTCTTAGTAAGTCCTCATGATCCGGGAACCTGGCATGAGGGTAGCTTCTAAGGTGTCTTCCCATTACTCTGGTGATCACCACGTCCCGAACATCGAATTGACCCGAACACCTCCAACGGTGGTGCTACCTACCTCTCAATGGTGGGATGGCACTACTTTAAGGACATTTACACAGACGAATTCCTTAGGGTAGGTAGGTTCTCAAGGATACTTGCTCTAATCTCAAAACAAACAAAAAGACTTTTCGCACTGACACATTTTCAAAAAGCTTTCGAAAGCAATTTTTCAAACACTCTTGAGGACCGATACAAGAGTCGAACTGGAATTTTCAAAGAAACTTTTTTAAAACCCACATTGAAAAGCAAGCAAACATTTTTGAAAACACATTGAGCAAGTATCTAAGAGCCCATGGATAACCATGGATAGAAAGGGTGCTAACACCTTCCCTTTCTATAACCTACCTCCCGAACCGAGAGCAATCTCTTTAAGGAATTTTTCTGTGCTTTTGTCCTTTCCATTTGGAGAAAATAAAAGACGGTGGCGACTCTTGCTTCCGCGACATTTCGCGAACCAGCGTTAAACAGTCAGTTCCAGATCCACCGATCACAGAACTGGCGACTCTGCTGGGGACTATCTTATAAAGTGAGGTGTACCTTAGGATTAAGATCACTGTGTTTTCAATTGTCTTCTTTGCTTGCTTTACTATTGTGGGTTGTATCGGAGTTACATAGATCCTAACCCGGATCTGGGGATACCCTGTTTAGGTAGCATAATCTGTGAGAGACCTGTCCAGCGTATACCGACATGGGTGAAGCAGTGGCTACGTTGGTGTGGCGCCTTGGTCTGTACCGATATCCCTCGTGTTGAAACGGGGAGAATATGGGTCTTCCAAGGAGTCATTAAGCACCAACAGACCTTAGAACCTTAAATGACCCAACTTGGCCAATAGAAACAGTAGCAGTATGCTACGCCCATTGAGGCTAAACTCTCGTGATGGTTCTGGCCGCAAGAAAAGATTGCGATGCTGGAGTTATGACCGATTGAGGGTAGTCAATGATATTGGGATCCTCTAAGAACCCGGTTACTTTGATAGGACAGGTCTTAACCAACAAACTGAAAGAGGGTACTACCCAGACCTCATGCTGGCCTAAACCCTAAGGGCTCTTTTGTGTGACTTGTGTGCCTTCGTACTTGCCTACTCGCGTACTTGTTACCTGACACTTGTTTCTTGCAGGTCCTGTTTATAGTCCTTAACTAGGACTCATGACATGGTGCACTAAATTTCTTGCAGGTTTTGTTCATAGTCCTTAATTAGGACTTATAATAGGGTATACTAACCACTTGCAGGTTCTGTTTATAGTCCTTAATTGGGACTTATAACAGAGTGTACTAACCACTTGCAGGTTCTGTTTATAGTCCTTAATTGGGACTCATGACGGGTTTTACCTAAATTTCTTGCAGATCTTGTTTATAGTCCTTGACTAGGACTCATGACAGGTTTTACCAAGTTTCTTGCAGAGTTGTTTATAGTCCTTAATTGGGACTCATAGCAGGGTTTACCTACATCACCCCATGCATAGCATGACATCATACCATTGCATACCATTGCATACATCCTAACCCGTTTCAAGGATCTCAAGGGCTTGTGATGCAGGTCATGATGAATCAACTATCCCAGCAAGGGGCAAAGAGGATTTATTTTCCTCTAGCCAAGGTTGTCAGGGGCTATGACCCACTGGACATGGTGAGCCTTTGACCCTTGAAGGAGGACGCTCAACAACATGCAGTTCCTTCAATCAAGCTATAAATTCCAATGCCGACAAATTTTCTTGTTTACCCCGCGAGGTCCTTGAAATCATTGCATGCATGTCATACATCTCATTGCATTGCAGGTATCCCTTTGACAGGTTGCTTACCCTTCTCCGCTGTTTATTTCAGCCGATCGTCATGAATCCTGGATCGTCAGCTGAACAGTCCATCAAGGATCTCCAGGCTCAGAACGCCCAGTTCCAAGAGCTGATCCTGAATTTGACCCAGGGGCAACAGGACCTGAAGGCTCTGCTTTTGAAGAAGGACAAGAAAAAGAAGAGGACTGTTCTGTTCAGCCCTAGACGCAGATTTGGGAATACACCACAAGTTGAAGCTGAGAGGACAACCCCATCTGTGGGAAAAAGCAGTCATCATGAGAGAGAGGTTCCCAGTCCAGTGGTCTCCGACAACGAGACAGATTTCGACGAAGAGCAGTACCCTCCTGCTGATGACAGATATAAGCAACTGGAGGATAGGATGAAAGCTATGGAGGTTCAACAGGTACCTGGGCTGGATCTCGGAGATCTGGGTTTGTCAACTGGTGTGGTTATCCCCCATAAGTTCAAAGCACCGTCCTTCTCTAAGTATGACGGGGCGTCTTGTCCCAAGCTGCATCTAAGGTCCTATGTTCGGAAGATCCAACCATACACGGTGGACAAGAATTTATGGATCCACTTCTTCCAGGAGAGTCTTTCAGGGACTCATCTCGAATGGTTCTATCAGCTGGATGGGACCAAAGTTCGTAACTGGGAGGAGTTGGCAACTGCTTTCTACAGGCAGTACCAGTACAATGCCGACCTTGCCCCTACGCGTACCCAACTCCAGGGTATGTCGTTAGGATCAAGTGAAGGTTTCAAAGAGTATGCGCAGAAATGGAGGGATCTTGCTGGAAGGGTACAACCACCTCTGACTGATCGGGAACTTGTGGACATGTTCTTGGGGACCTTGTCTGGTCCATTTTATAACCACCTGATTGGAAATTCGTCTGCTGGATTCACAGATCTTATCTTGACTGGGGAGAGAATTGAAGCTGGCATCCGGTCTGGGAAAATTCAAGAGGCTATACCTTCTGATAAGAAGCCTCATCATGGAAAGAAGGAATCCAATGCTGTGCACGGTAAAAAGAGCCGTCATGAGGCAGGGGCAATCCAAATCTCTAATCCCGGACCTGCTCAACAAGGACAGGGGCAACAGCGCAAAGAGAAACGGCAGTATACCAAATTCAACATGTCGTTGGATCAAGCACTGCAACAACTGTTGAAGACAGGGCTGATCACCTTAAGGGCTCCTCTTCGGAATCCGAACACTTCTGCTCCCAACTATCATCCCAACGATAGGTGCGCATATCATTCAGATAGCCCGGGGCATACTACAGACAACTGCTGGCCTCTCAAGAATAAGATTCAAGATATGATCGACGCTGGAGAGATTCAGTTTGAAGTGCCAGAGACTCCGAACATAGTCACTGCTCCGTTGCCCAATCATTGAAGCCTTTTGTTTATTTGAATGTTTTGAGTTGTACTTTCCTTTGCTTATACAAACAATTAATGTCATAGCAAACTCTTTTATGTTATCAATGCATCGCTTATGTCTATTTTGAATCAATATATTCGCATTCACTATATGCAAATTGTTTCATATTTTTCCTGATGTCAACTGCGTTAATTCTAAGCCTCTTGAGGGAGGATGACGAAAACGATACCACAATCATTACAGTATGCTTTTGAACAGACCCCGCTGATGAGGTACAGGCATTGTTTCAATCCCTAAACACTGGAGTTATAAGGATGATAAACCCTCGTCAACCCCTTCGAGCCAAAGAAGTAGGAGTTTTATTTTCGAAAATCAAAACCCTTAATCATAACCTGGGGCAGGGTATTCTCTCAGTTGATCCAAGTGCATGACGAATGGCACCAAAAAGTCTTTACAAAACGAAGAAAGACAGTGATGGTTCAGAACAATCAAAAGGACAAGCAGTCATCGTCAAAATTCATAAATGAAAAGCCCAAAAAGTCTAAACCTACAAAGGGGACTTATGAAACTGGGGCATCCCGCTGACTGTAATTCCAAAAAAGGAAACAGTTCAGGCAAAAAAGAAAGGGATAACAAAAATCAAGAAAGAGGTCTTATAAACCCTCGACAAAAATGACTGCCTATTCAGAATAAATCATCAACATCTGAACCATTATTGGAACATCAAAGCAAAGACTCAAGCAAGGTCCAACACATGATCAACTGAGTTTAGGTTTGAAGAATATCACGAAGAGCGGGTGGGTACAAATAATTTGAGCCTTTATCCTTTGTTTCTTAAACCGTGAACCGAGCCACGTTATAACCCTTAAAAGTCCTAGCTGAAGCATGGGTTAATTCGAAAGCATACTGTTACGAAAGGTATCCTGACTCCTGAAGGCTTACGGTAAAATAACGAGTTGACATCACGTTTTACAAGCATTTACTTGTTTTATGGAAAAGAATGCATTTTCAAAATCTTCAAGACAGACATAAGCTTTGCATTTTTGACATAACCTTGTTTGCATATGACTTTTTGTTTGAACAGCAGGAAATTCGCACGACGAATACCTAGTGAACAAAGGCACTTTCAATCAAGGAGCATGGCATGACTATTGTCCACCATCTGGGGCAGTTAAGGCAATGTCCAGAGAATCTCTCAAAAGGCCAAAAGCCTGGGGCAAATCTCTGCTTGAGTCACTTGGGGCATCCCAGCATCAAATCGGACCTGATCAAATACCTTCTGGTAACATGGCAACACAAGCAGCCAGGGGCATCTCCCTGCATTCTAAGAGCGTGGACATAGTCGGAAAAAGTACTACGCAAAATCAAAGACCCGCTAGGTTGACACACCTAGGCAAAAATAAGGGCTTCCCGGCGAACCAAAAGGGTTCGGGCAAAATGAAGGGATGAAATGAAAAAATTTGTACACCCGGCAAGTCGAAAACCTGAAAAGGCGGCTTGGGCAAAAATGGGTATCCCGGTGGACTGAAAACCCGAAAGGGCAGTCCAGGCAAAAGTTAGGGATTAAAGCGTACGACTATGCCCTGCCATCTGCCTACCAGAAGAAGGTTTGTCCATCAATGACTATCAGCACCCCACTAATGTCTCCCCCATAGAAACAGGGGCAATAAAGAGTGGTCTAAGCAGTCTGATTATTCTATCCTCCAAGGTATCAGGGTAAGCTCCGTTGAAGAACATGACCAACGCAGTTCAAAATTTCCCCAGGAGAGTCCAATACAGTTCCCCAGGAAGGACGGGATCTATCTCCCCAAGCAATAAGCGTACCCCCAGTAGATTCTGGAAGCTTATCCCCTAGCAGGGCACGAACGCGTCGTCCGGCTTGAGTTAAAGAGTTATTTCCTTAACAGGATATAACTGGGTTATCCTCAGCCAAAAGCCACGGAAAGATTGCCGTCGACAGAATCTTCTTATCCCCAGCGAAGTCCATTCATGCTTCCAATACAGCAAGGTATCCTCAACGAGTCATCCTCAACAATTCAGCAAAAGCATCCCCCACAGAGTATTTCTTCCCAGCATGGTCACTAGAATATCTTTTTCTCCCCGCAGAATCCTCCATTCGCCAAGTTTATTCCCCAACGGAGTTATCTTCTCCTACCGGTATACTTGCAACTATCACCCCCAGCGGAAGCAAAAGCTATTCTTCCACATCAGCCCAGGACGCGACTTCCCGGCACCCGTCAAGGATTTATTTTCCTACGACGAAAACATACATTCATAAAACGTCACATACATCATTATAGCATGCATATGCATCATGTCACCACGAATCTCATTGATCTTGAAAACATACAGTTCATGCATCATGATTTTGCATACAATTATGTTCTACCTGTTCAGGAAAAAGATCAATACAAAAATGACTACTATCAACTAACGCAATTCTCTCTAGATATAGTTTCAGATGTAAGCCCAGCGATGGTGACGTTCTGATGCTGCTTCCAGAATTCCTTCTCGATATAGTTTCAGATGTAAGCCCAGCGATGGTGACGTTCTGACACTGCTTCCAGAATTCCTTCTCGATATAGTTTCAGATGTAAGCCCAGCGATGGTGACGTTCTGATACTGCTTCCAGAATTCCTTCTCGATATAGTTTCAGATGTAAGCCCAGCGATGGTGACGTTCTGATACTGCTTCCAGAATTCCTTCTCGATATAGTTTCAGATGTAAGCCCAGCGATGGTGACGTTCTGATACTGCTTCCAGATTTCCTTCTCGATATAGTTTCAGATGTAAGCCCAGCGATGGTGACGTTCTGATACTGCTTCCAGAATTCCTTCTCGATATAGCTTCAGATGTAAACCCAGCGATGGTGACGTTCTGATACTGCTTCCAGATTTCCTTCTAGATATAGTCTCAGATGTAAACCCAGCGATGGTGACATTCTGATACTGCTTCCAGAAGCCCTTTTTTTAGATGTTTCCCTCTCCAACGGCGTGTGAGGTGGTAATTCCTTCTTCAGATGTTCCCCTCTCCGGCATGAGCGTGAGGTAATATTCTCTTATGGTCCCCTCTCCAACGGCGTGTGAGGTGGTAATTCCTTCTTCAAATGTTTCCCTCTCCGGCATGAGCGTGAGGTGACATTTCCTTCCAGATTATAATTTCCTATAGTTCCCTCTCCAACGGTGAATGAGGTGACTCCCTTTGAGACGATAATATCCTTTGGTTCTCTTCCTGACACTACAAAGATGGTAATTCTCACCAAGATTTTTCCCAACGAGCGTTGTTGAAGTTAAAATCACCCAAGGTTCTCTTACCATTCATGGTTAAGGCAGTAACCATTCCTGGTTCATTCATCAGCGTTTGAAGCTCCAGACTCAGCTCCTGTAACCAATCAGGACATATCTATATCAAGCATCTAAAATCAGCTCCTGCGACGTGTCAGGTATTCATTTTTTGTTTTGCAGGTATGCAGGTTGTCGTTAAGGAATTCCTTACGCAATCAACATCCAGATGGCATCTATAAGCCCGTCACCCTATCCAATATTCTCCAAATGGCGTCTATAAGCCCATTCCCTCATCATCACTGCTACTATGTGAGTGCAAATTTCTGGGCACTTTAGTGTTCAATCATCTTCTACCCTCGGATTACGAAAGGCACGTCAGCCAATCTGCATCCTCAGGTCTAAGAAGATTGAACAGGGGCAACTGTTGTACCCCAAAATTTGCCCTCCCATATTCATCAAAGATTTGTCAGGTCAAGGTCACAAAATGCCCCAGGGTTGTGCAGCTCAACTGTCTCCTAGACAGTCAAAACTAGGGTTTAAGTTCTGGTCAAGCAAATGAACTTTCCAAAAGCCCAATCAAGTCTCATGTGCCTACAAAGATGGTCAAATATCCTCATGTCAAGTTTCAAGGCATTCAGCTCAAAATTGCACAGTCAAAACCCTAGATTGCACTACAGTCGACTGTAGGGGCAAAATGGTCATTTGACAGTCAAAAGGTCAAATTTTTGGTCAATATATCATTTTGAAGCCACAAACATCATTTGATCAATGCTTGATCATGATTCTCAAAATTTGGCTCAGAAATCATCAAAGATGCAAAAGTTGCTAAATTTGGACAGCTGAAAAAGTCAACTGAAATTGACCAGGGCATAACTTTCACATGGATTATCAGAAAAATTCCATCCAAAGCTCATTTTGAAGAGAAAGACATTTCCTACAATTCATCTTCATGTTCCAAGTCCAAGAAATGCTCTCACAAAAAGTTATCAATTTCAACATTATAGGTCATTTTCAAAAGTCAACAAAAAGTGACTTTAAGTCAAAGGCCATAACTTGAGATTGGTAAATCAAAATGACATGGGACCAAAGGCATTGGTTAAAGGACTCAAAGACCTTTCCAAAATGTCCAAGAACATGTGAAAATCTTAAAAATTGACCAAATTATGCCTTGTGGAAGTTGGGAAATTTTTGGAAATTTTTGAAAGTCAACATTGATGCAAAAGGCCTAAAAATGCAAATGGGCCTATTTTCCTTCCAAATTTCTTCATGCCAAGCCTATGCACGACCACTAGGCCCAAAGGGAAGTATTCTCATATTTTTTAATTATTTATTTGAATTAATATTAATTTATATTCATTTAAATGATTTTAATATATGAAAAATATCAAACCTAATCTAAAAAATCTTTTTATACATATTATAGGCTCAATATTTCGTGTGAAGGCAAATGAGGAAAGATTTGGGGTGATTGGATGCAAATTGGTACAAAAGCCATGGAAAAAGATTCAAAAGGATATTAACAAAATCAAATATTGGAAATCATCAATGCAATGGATTTTGTCCAGCTTTCTTGACCTAGAATCGTTCTATACATATTCAAGATGAAAACCTAATGCTCTAGAGACTCAAAAACTGCGCAGCTATCCCCATTACAAAACTTGAAAAAATTGCCTTAGAGCTAAAATCTGAAAAGGTGGTTAGAGATTGATTCAGACCTTAAAACCTATTGCAATAGCTTCCTTAGGCATTCCTGAAGGGACTCCAACCAAAAACAACAACAAAAGCGTAAGGAATTGGCACCTAGAATCGCAACCGTATCGAACAAAATTGCATAATCATACATTCAATTATATGCGTTATTTGTAAATTTTATGGATGGATTCTTGTTCATATGGAAGTTTCAAAGCTAACCAGCCTCTTTAATTGTGTTTTTATTGGCTATATTCGATTATACCATGTGCAGTTTCTAGGGTTTTGCAAGCCTGTAAATTAGGGGTTCTCACTAGAGGAAAAATTGGACGTCCTCAGTGCCACCATTGCAACCAGCTCATCAAGACGAAGAGGACTATACCATCGCGCCTAATTTATGGTTGCATAGGAGCTAATCGCTATTTCTTCTAAACCTGCCTCAAACCACGGTTGCAAAACCGTTGCCTCTGTGTTCTAGTTTACAGAGTAGGGAAGACGATGATGTCGTGTCCTTCAACAATAGGCTGGTTTTAAAATTTCGCGCGTCAATCATTAATGCGTTTGGTTTTGCTTTTTGTCATTTGTTTGCTAACATATATTAAATATAAGTTACATGGTTCAGTGGCAGGTGATAATGCTTGCAATGCTCATGACCTGGGTTCGAACCCCAGGTCTGGAAATATTCCATATCATTTTTCATGAATAATTCCTATGCAGCGCCCTTGACGTGATCCACTATGCATCCTCTATATCCCATGGCCACGCGTCCCTCAGCAATCAATCAAAGGTTCCAGGTTGATGAACACACTGAGCCCTAGTCAAATATATCACACGTGATACCAAAAGTCAAAGGAATTCAAGCTTATTGGGCCAGAATGCTAGACTGCACCTCCAATTCTGAGACTATACCCCCTGGTTTGCTTTTCTTGTTCTTTATTGTTAGGCTATTTATTTATTTTTTGTTGTTTGTTTCAATTAATTAATTATGTCACAAAAAAATCTAAAAACAATATAAAAAAAATCAGGAAAACACAAAAGATATAATATTTATTTTATTGTAATTATTTTTCATAAATTAATATATGTCAATATTTAGTCTAATTAGATTTAAATTTTAATTCTTTTTCAATAAAAATCCAAAAACATGTAGAATTAGGTTAATTGATAGTTTTAATGTCTTTTTAATTTTTATTTCCCTCAATACTATTTATTTCCCACAATACTATTTATTTATTATTTTATAATTAAAAATTGTACATAATAAATTTTAGGTTTAATATTAGGTCATATTTTAATTCTTTCACAATAAATAAAAAAATATTAGAATTTAGGGTTTGTCGTTCAATTTAATTTCAATTAATTTCTTTTTTCATTAAATCTAAAAAACACAAAATACCAAAAATATTATTCTCATTAAATTCTATTTTAAATCCTTATTAATTTTAATTATTTGCAAAAAGGGTCCAACGCCCGTCATTAATTATTTAATTTACGCATTTATCTTATGTCGTTTAATTATAATAATGTAAATATCCCAAAGCATTGTAATTTAAACTTTTCGCACTTTATTTCTTCGCATTATTTATTTTTTCCGCTAAATCGGGTCCGGTTTAATTTTGGCGATGTGGACCCGCGCCTTTGTAATAGTCGTAGATTTATCTTTTCCGCACTCCTAACTGTTAATTGAGCATGAAAGAATGAATGTCAAATTAAAATCAAGCGTAGATCACGACAAACATGACAAGACAAATAACTGAAACATGACACACGAATCGCACACACCACCCCTAGGGTACGCCTCACTGTTGCCTTGCCTCGAAAGGTGATCGTCGAGTAGAGGATGTCTTAGTAAGTCCTCATGATCCGGGAACCTGGCATGAGGGTAGCTTCTAAGGTGTCTTCCCATTACTCTGGTGATCACCACGTCCCGAACATCGAATTGACCCGAACACCTCCAACGGTGGTGCTACCTACCTCTCAATGGTGGGATGGCACTACTTTAAGGACATTTACACAGACGAATTCCTTAGGGTAGGTAGGTTCTCAAGGATACTTGCTCTAATCTCAAAACAAACAAAAAGACTTTTCGCACTGACACATTTTCAAAAAGCTTTCGAAAGCAATTTTTCAAACACTCTTGAGGACCGATACAAGAGTCGAACTGGAATTTTCAAAGAAACTTTTTTAAAACCCACATTGAAAAGCAAGCAAACATTTTTGAAAACACATTGAGCAAGTATCTAAGAGCCCATGGATAACCATGGATAGAAAGGGTGCTAACACCTTCCCTTTCTATAACCTACCTCCCGAACCGAGAGCAATCTCTTTAAGGAATTTTTCTGTGCTTTTGTCCTTTCCATTTGGAGAAAATAAAAGACGGTGGCGACTCTTGCTTCCGCGACATTTCGCGAACCAGCGTTAAACAGTCAGTTCCAGATCCACCGATCACAATCACCATAGCGCTAGTCGCTATTTTCTTGTAGCTAGCTTTAGACCACGCCCAGAAAACCGTTTCCATAGGCTTGTGTTTTCAGAAAAAATAAAAAGAGGACGAAGACGATGATGCGTTGGCAGGCCATGGTTGGGTGTTTCAAATTTGCGTGCGTTTTAACCATTATGTGTGGGTTTTGATTTTTGTTATTTTTTTGATATAATATATTAAATGAAACGTGATGGCTCAGTTGGCAGGTACCAATGCGTGCAACCTCCAAGACCTGGGTTCAAGTCCCAGGTCTGGCAAAAGTTCAATGTTATTTTTCAATATAAAATCCTATGCTACGCTAACATCCAGGTACACCATATTCTCTCATCATCAAGCCACACACGTGTCCCAGACGACCAAATCAAAGGCATGGATTCCAGAAGCGCAATAAACTCCAGTCAACGCCCCATACAGGATTCAAAAAGTCAATGGACTCAAGCTTAATGGGCCTGAAATGCTAAGGCCTTACCTCCTAATTTGGGGCTACACCCCACCCTGGTTTGCCAATTTTATTTATTTTTCTTATATCTTTATTTATTATTTTAATTGTTATGTTTATTTTAATTATGGTTTATTTAATTTTTAATCAAAATACAAGAACAACATAAAATTAAAAAATGCCAAAAAAATATAATTTTTATTTTATTTCCATAAATAAATTGTATGTAAATTATTTAGTTTAGTTAGGTCATAATTTTAATCTTTTTAATAACAAAAATCCAAAATATAGAATTAGGTTAATTAGCAATTTTGATTCCTTTTCATATTTTGCCCTTTTTTTTTTCCACAGTAATAATTATTTATTTATTTTTATAATTAAATTTGTACATAAATAAATTAGATTTAAATTAGGTCAAATTTCAATATTTTTGCAATAAACTTAAAAAACGTTAGAACTAGGGTTTAGCATCTCACTTTAATTTTAATTAATTTTTCTTTTTCTTTTTCTCCTTAAATCTAAAAAACATAAAATACCAAAAACATTTAATTTTTAATTTTAATTCTCATTAATTTAATTATTTTTGCAAAAGGGTCCAACGCCCATTGTTTTTAATTATTTAATTTGCGTATTTATTTTACGTCATTTATTATAATTTTGTATCTCTCCCAAAGCATTGTAATTTAAATTTCTCCCACTTTTATTTATTCGCTTTATTTATTTTTCAGTCAAATCGGGTCCGGTTTAATTTTGGCGATGTGGACCCGCGCCATTTGTAATAGCCTTAGATTTATTTTCCCGCAACTTTATAACTGTTAAATATGCATGCAAGAATGAATGGCCCTAATTAAAATCAAGCGTAGATCACAACAAACATGACAAGACAAAATATCTGAAAACTACACACAATTCGCACACACCACCCCTAGGGTACGCCTCACTGTTGCCTTTCGAAAGGTGATCGTCGAGTAGAGGACGTCTTAGTAAGTCCTCATGATCCGGGAACCTGGCATGAGGGTAGCTTCTAAGGTGTCTTCCTATTGCTCCGGTGATCACCACGTCCCTAAAACTCGAATTGACCCGAACACCTCCAACGGTGGTGCTACCTACCTCTCAATGGTGGGATGGCACTACTTTAAAGGACTCTTACACAGACGAATTCCTTAGGGTAGGTAGGTTCTCAAAGATACTTGCTCTAATCTCAAAACAAACTCAAAAAGACTTTTCACACTGACACATTTTCAAAAGCTTTCCAAGCAAACTTTTCAAACACTCTGACGTACGAGTCGAATTGAAATTTTTCAAAAGAAACTTTTTTAACCCACATTGAAAAGCAAACAAACATTTTTGAAAACACAAATGAGCAAGTATCTAAGAGCCCATGGATAACCATGGATAGAAAGGGTGCTAACACCTTCCCTTTCTATAACCTACCTCCCGAACCGAGAGCAATCTCTTTAAAGGAATTTTTCTGTGCTTTTGTCCTTTCCATTTGGAGAAAATAAAAGACGGTGGCGACTCTTGCTTCCGCGACATTTCGCGAACCAGCGTTAAACAGTCAGTTCCAGATCCACCGATCACAGAACTGGCGACTCTGCTGGGGACATCTTTAAAGTGAGGTGTACCTTAGGGCTAGGTCATAAATATGTTTTCAATTGTCTTCTTTGCTTGCTTTATTATTGTGGGTTGCTTGGGAGTGCTATAGATCCTAAACCCGGATCTGGGGGATACCTTTCTTAGAAAGTAGCAACAAGGCTGTGAGGGAACTGTGCGGGGTATACCGACATGGTTGAAACAGTCTGCTACGTTGATGTGGCACTTTGGTGTGTACTGGTAACCCTTGAGTTCAGTCAAGGAGAGTACGGGGCCTCCGCGTGGTGTCGTGAAGCATCAACAGACCTTAGGAACCTTAATTGAACTATCTTGGCCTCTTTAGGGTAGTGAGATAACTGACTTTGGTGCAGTCCGAGGTTGGTTGATACTCGATACTACACTCAATTGAGGGTTGCTTTCCTGGAATATTTCGGTCGCCAGTTCAGTGGCTAAATCGAAACGATGAACAATGAAAGCAATCCCGTGATATTGGGAACCTTAGAACCCGGTTACTTTGATTAGGACAGGTTGAACCCACCAACTTCAAGAGGGTACTACCCATACCCCATGCTGGCCTTAAACCTTAAGGGCTTGTCTGGTGTGCCTTGTGTGCCCTACATGTTTGTCTTTGTAAATATCTGTGGTGTGTTTAATCATAGCATCATGACATCATCCAGCATCATATGCATTGACTAACCATTTCAGGGGTTCGAATTTTCATCTTTGTTCTTGTTTTGTAGGACATGGAAACTGTTCGTAGAAAGACCATTCAAGTCAGTCTTGTAAGGATCCCTCTTCAGCTTAAGGAGCTTATATCCAGGATTCCCGAGAACTCTTCATTCAGTGAAAGACATGGAAGCCTCATTAGCTTGGTCAACACCAACATTGAGGAAGATATGATAAAGGTCTTGTTCCAATTCTTTGACCCTCTGCATCACTGCTTTACCTTCTTGGACTATCAGTTGGTACCTACATTGGAGGAGTTCTCCCGGCTCCTGAAGATCCCTATCCTTGATCAGCTACCCTTCAGCGGTACAGAAAAGGAACCTAAGCTTGAGGAGATTGCTAAAGCCTTGCACCTACAGTCATCTGACCTCAAGGGACATTGGGAAGTCAGAAGTGGTATCAAAGGGTTCTTAGCCAGGTTTCTGGTTGAAAAAGCCCATGAATGTTGGAACTCCCTTGACTTGCAAGCTTTTGAAGAGGTTGTGGCCCTCCTTGTTTATGGTTTGGTGTTGTTCCCTAACCCAGATCAGCTCATTGATATCAGTGCCGTTCAGATCTTTATGTCCAGGAATCCTATACCTACGTTGCTGGGGGACATCCTTCACTCATGTTACACTCGAACCATGAGAAAAAGAGGTGTCCTTATGTGTTGCACTCCTCTCCTGGGAAGGTGGTTTATTTCGCACCTTCCCCAATCAGTCCTGAAGAATGAGCGGGGTTTGAGATGGTCACAACGGTTGATGACCCTTACACATGCAGATATACATTGGTGTCCTAGATCCAGAGGAGATGTCACTATCATTGATCGTTGTGGGGAGTACCCTAATGTTCCTTTACTTGGAATCAGAGGAGGTATTACTTATAGCCCATGCCTGGCTTGGAGACAGTTTGGTTATGCTCGGAGGGATGGTCCTCATGACATGTTAATTCCCGACATAGTTTTTGACTTCGACAATGATACTCAAGGACTTCGTCAGAGATTTATCAGAGCTTGGAGGATGCCCAGTAGGATAGATAGCAAGACACTGGGGCATAGGAACTCCATCCCTTTGGAGCCTTATCTCAAGTGGGTACGCGCCCGCTCCCAGAAGTTAGTGATGCCTTATCCTCACATGCTTCCAGTAATCAAAGAACCTGTCTTGGAAGGGGAAGTGTCTCATGTTATCCAGCACCCTGATATGCCCACATCCTGGGAAGAGATGCAGAAGAGCTGGATCCAGCTTAAGGAGGAAAGGAATTCTCTTGAGACTAGTCTGCACGCCAGCGAAAAGAAGGTCTTGGAGCTCACCCGTCTGTTGCATGAGGAGAGGAATCTCAACACCTACATAGCTCCGAAGAGGATGCGCAGTGTATTTTGGGATTGACTTGATTTTTGTACTTTTTGCCCATGAGGCCTTGATGTATTAAACAATGATTTTCTTTAATGATAACGTGTGTTCCTTTTTGTCTACAACAAATTTGAACTTTCGAACCCTTGAATGCATTGCATACGCATTTCATACATCATGTGCATAGCAGGTTTTTCCCCGTTTCAGGTTGCTTACAGTTCTTCGCTGTTTATTTCAGCATCATGAATCCCGGATCTGAATCAACTGAGACATCAATCAAGGCTCTCCAGGCGCAGAATGCGCAGTTCCAAGAACTAATCATGGGTCTAGCTAAAGGCCAAGAAGAACTGAAGACTATGCTCCTGAAGAAGGAGAAGAAGAAGAAGAGAAGAACTGTTCTGTTCAACTCGGGCCGAAGGTTGGGTAATACTCTGCAGCATGAAGGGGCTGGTTCTTCTGTTGGCAGGAGTCCTTCTCAGGCAGAAGTAAAGGTCCCTAGTCCGGTCGTCTCCGACAACGAGACAGATTTTGATGAGGAGCAGTACCCTCCTGCAGATGACAGGTACAAACAACTGGAGGACAGGTTGAAGGCCATGGAGGTGCAACAGGCACCTGGGCTGGATTTCGGAGATCTGGGTTTGTCGACTGGTGTAATTATCCCGCATAAATTCAAAGCACCATCCTTCTCGAAGTATGACGGGGCGTCTTGTCCCAAGCTGCACTTAAGGTCCTATGTTCGGAAAATTCAGCTGTACTCTGCGGACAAGAATCTATGGATCCACTTCTTCCAGGAGAGTCTTTCAGGGACTCATCTCGAATGGTTCTATCAGCTGGATGGGACCAAAGTTCGTAACTGGGAGGAGCTGGCTACTGCTTTCTACAAGCAGTATCAGTATAATGCCGACCTTGCCCCCACACGTACCCAACTCCAGGGTATGGCGTTAGGCGCAAGCGAAGGTTTTAAGGAGTACGCTCAGAAGTGGAGAGACCTGGCTGGCAGGGTGCAGCCACCATTGACTGATCGGGAGTTGGTTGACATGTTCTTGGGGACCCTATCTGGGCCATTCTTCAACCATCTCATTGGGAATTCTTCTGCTGGGTTCACTGATTTAATCTTGACTGGAGAGAGAATCGAAGCTGGGTTGAAGTCTGGGAAAATTGCGAAGGGTGCATCCTCTAGTTCGGACAAGAAACCATTCAAAAAGGAGTCTAGTGCCGTATATGGTTCCAGGAGATCAGAAAGAAATGAACACCGCCAATCTGTCAGTGCGGTAATGATTGCTAAGCCTGCTGCCGCTCCCCGGCCAAACAATACTCGGAAGGTGGAAAGACCCCGGAGAGAATTCTCCCGTTTAAGCATGACTTTGTCGCAGATTCTGCCACAGTTGCTCGCAACTAATTTAGTGACTGTCAGGGAGGCGCCAAAGTTTCCAAATACTGCATCCCCCAAGTACAACCCGAATGCTCGTTGTGCTTACCATTCAGAAAGCCCGGGGCACTCTACCGACGACTGCTGGGCACTAAAGAACAAGCTGCAGGACCTCATTGACACTAAGGAAGTACAGTTTGAGGCATCTGACAAGCCTAATGTGGTGACAGCTCCCCTGCCTGCTCATGGAATTAATGCTATTGGGGATGAAGATGAAGTCGATGAAGCTGAGTTCGATAGCTGGATCTACCCGGCAACTGACGAAGGACTCAACAATTAGAGCGCGAAGGACAATCTCCCTGTTTCTTTTGTTACTAAGTAATAAATTTCCTTGTTTTGTTATTTTGTAATAAACAATGATAAACTCTATGGCCCGGTGTCTTACCCGGGGCACCGTGGTTCTATTTGTGAGGGCATACGAACTGTCATTTTATACATCATGAATGAAAATCTTGGACGTATTTTTTCGCATTGCAAATATTGTGTTCCCTTTCTGTCTTTCTTTTCTTTTACATAATTTTCAAAACAGCTGTATTTACACACACACTCACTCATACAGGTTCCAATCCACTCTGGATCTCACTGATAACAGCTCTGCTACTGCCAATTATGACTTCGAAAATCCGATCAACTTAGCCGAAGACGACGGTGAAGATGATTGCGAAGTGCCTGGCGAGCTTGCTAGACTGTTGCTTCAGGAAGAGAGGGCAATTCAACCCCATGAAGAGCCAGTGGAAACCATAAACCTGGGTACTGAAGCAGATAGAAAAGAGGTAAAGATTGGTGCCAACCTAGAGCTCAGCGTGAAGCAACGGTTAACCAAGATGTTACACGACTATATGGAGATCTTTGCCTGGTCCTACGAAGACATGCCAGGGTTGGATACCGATATTGTTGTCCATCATTTGCCGACTAGGGAAGACTGCCCTCTAGTTAAACAAAAGGTCCGTCGGATGCGTCCAGAGATGTCCGAGAAGATTAAGGCCGAGGTGATGAAACAGTTTGATGCCGGGTTTCTTGCAGTGACTTCTTATCCTCAGTGGGTTGCTAATGTGGTGCCGGTACCTAAAAAGGACGGTAAGGTCAGAATGTGTGTTGATTATAGGGATCTGAACAGGGCCAGCCCCAAGGATGACTTCCCTTTACCTCACATTGATGTCCTTGTTGATAATACAGCTCAGCACAAGGTGTTCTCTTTCATGGATGGTTTTTCAGGCTACAATCAGATCAAGATGGCACCTGAAGACATGGAAAAGACTACATTTGTTACTCAGTGGGGCACCTTCTGTTACAAGGTCATGCCGTTCGGATTAAAGAATGTTGGGGCAACCTATCAACGTGCCATGGTTGCCTTATTTCATGACATGATCCATCACGAGATAGAAGTGTATGTGGACGACATGATCGCAAGGTCCCAGACTGAGGAAGAGCACCTAGATCATCTGCAGAAACTGTTTGACCGGTTGAAACTATACAAGCTGAGATTGAACCCGAACAAGTGCACCTTCGGGGTAAGATCTGGGAAGTTGCTAGGCTTCGTGGTCAGTGATAAAGGCATTCAAGTGGACCCTGCTAAGGTCAAAGCTATTCAGGAGATGCCAGTTCCTAAGACAGAGAAGGAAGTCAGAGGTTTTTTAGGACGCCTGAATTACATCGCTCGATTCATCTCTCATTTGACTGCTACCTGTGAGCCAATCTTCAAGCTACTGAAGAAAGATCAGGTAGTGCGTTGGAACGATGAATGTCAGGCTGCCTTCGACAGAATCAAAGAGTATCTCCAAGAACCACCTATCCTTATGCCACCGGTTGAAGGGAGACCTCTGATACTATATCTGACAGTGCTTGACAATTCAATGGGGTGTGTGCTGGGGCAGCATGACGAGTCTGGCCGAAAAGAGCATGCCATTTATTACCTTAGCAAAAAGTTTACCGACTGTGAGACCCGATACTCACTGCTTGAGAAAACTTGCTGCGCTTTGGTATGGGCTGCTCGCCGGCTGAGACAGTATATGCTGACTCACATTACCTTATTGATCTCAAAGATGGATCCGATAAAATACATATTCGAAAAGCCTGCTCTGTCTGGGAGAATTGCAAGATGGCAAATGATCTTGACGGAATACGACATTCAGTACACAACCCAGAAAGCCATCAAGGGAAGTGTATTGGCAGACCACTTAGCTCATCAAGCTGTAGATGACTACCAATCAATGAACTTCGAGTTTCCAGATGAAAGCATTATGATAGTAACTGACTGTGAAGTACCTGGACCGGATGAAGGACCTGAACCGGGATCCCGATGGTCTATGCACTTTGACGGAGCTTCCAACGCTTTGGGAAATGGTATCGGCGCCATAATCATATCTCCACAAGGTACTCATACTCCACTCACTGCCCGGCTATGTTTCAACTGTACCAACAACATGGCGGAGTATGAGGCGTGTATCATGGGTCTTCAAGCTGCGATCGACCTAAGGATCAAATTTCTAAGTGTCTTCGGAGATTCCGCTCTTGTGATCAATCAGATCAAAGGAGAGTGGGATACGAAACATCCAAACTTGATTCCTTACAGAGAATGTGTGTTGACCCTGATTCCCCACTTCACAGAGATAACCTTTGAGCACTTTCCAAGAGAAGAGAATCAGTTAGCGGACGCGTTAGCTACAATGTCTTCAATGTTCAAGGTTAAATGGGATAATGAAGCTCCCCGGATCATCATCTGGAAACTGGACGAACCGACATACTGTTGCGACCTCGAAACTGAACTGGTAACTGAGAAGCCTTGGTACCACGAAGTGAAGAGATATCTGGAAGCTCAGGAATACCCTGAAGGTGCCTCTGTCAACGATAAGAAATTCCTGAGGAGGTTCGCAGCCAAGTTCTTCCTAAGCAACGACATCTTGTACAAGCGAAACCATGATTCAACCTTACTACGTTGTGTGGATAAGACTGAAGCGGAAAGAATCATGGAAGAGCTACATGAAGGGACCTTTGGTACGCATTCCAGTGGACACACTATGGCTAAGAAAATCCTACGGGCAGGATATTATTGGTCCACCATGGAAGCTGATTGCTACCAACATTCCAGGACATGCCATAAGTGCCAGATCTATGCAGATAAGGTGCATGTTCCTCCGGTTCCCCTGAATGTTCTGACTGCGCCTTGGCCGTTTGCAATGTGGGGCATAGACATGATCGGCGAGATAAAACCTACAGCATCTAATGGACATCGCTTCATCCTGGTGGCGATTGACTATTTTACAAAGTGGGTTGAGGCAGCATCCTATGCTACGGTAACCAAGACTGTTGTGGCACGGTTTATTCGGCACAATCTGATCTGTCGGTACGGCGTCCCTGAGCGGATTATTACAGACAACGGTACCAATCTGAACAACAAGATGATTGCTGAGCTTTGCGAACAGTTCAAGATACAGCACCACAATTCTTCTCCTTACAGACCGAAGATGAATGGGGCTGTAGAAGCAGCTAACAAAAACATCAAGAAGATCGTGCAAAAAATGACAGTAACTTACAAAGATTGGCACGAGATGTTACCGTTCGCTCTGCATGGATACCGTACCTCAGCTAGGACGTCAACCGGGGCAACACCATTCTCTCTGGTTTATGGCATGGAGGCAGTCTTGCCGATTGAAGTACAAATTCCCTCTCTCCGGATAATGAAGGATGCAAATCTGAACGAAGATGATTGGATCCAGACACGACTTGATCAACTCAACCTCATTGACGAAAAGAGACTTGCTGCTATCTGTCATGGTCAGACGTATCAGAAACGGATGATCAGGGCATTTAACAAAAAGGTCAGACCACAGGAATATCAAGTTAGGGATCTGGTGATCAAGCGAATCATCCTTCCTCAGAGTGATCCAAGGGGCAAATGGACTCCTACGTACGAAGGGCCATTTGTGGTTAAGCATGGGTTCTCAGGAGGAGCGATGATATTAACCAACATGGATGGTGACGACCTTCCTCACCCCGCCAATGCAGACATAGTTAAAAAATACTACGCATGAAAAAGACCCGCTAGGCTGACATGCCTAGGCAAAAATTAGGGCTTCCCGTCGAACCAAAAGGGTTCGGGCAAAATGAAGGGATGAAAATGAAAAAATCTGTACACCCGGCAAGTCGAAAACCTGAAAAGGCGGCTTGGGCAAAAATGGGTATCCCGGTGGACTGAAAACCCGAAAGGGCGGTCCAGGCAAAAATTAGGGATAAAAGCGTAATACTATGTCTCATTGATCACTTTGCATCCAGAATCCGGTATCTACATCAAGTTCAGACAGCATCGATCAGTCAGCTTCACCTTCAACCAAGGTCATCAAGTGATGAGACGCTCGGAGTTATAAAGACAATAGCAGAGTTGAAACCCAGTGGATCATTCATCTTTCACACAGCTGTTTTATTTTCATCTGTACAAAACTTGTATAAACTCTTTTGCTCGGCGGCGTACCTCTTACTAGGACGTCAGCCTCTTGTACACAAAACGCCTATTCAGGCCATTCAAAATCAATACAAATATATTTTTCAGTTAAACGTGCCAAGTGTTTTTCTTTTTCTGTTTTGTTTTGCGAAGAACGTCCAAGGTTCAATTTGTGATGTATGCATTGACAATAATTTGCTAACTCATAAATAGTTGCATACGAAACAAAGGAATTAATTGCAGGTGACACTAGAAACAGGGGCAATAAAGAGTTGTCTGAGCAGTCTAATTGTTCTATCCTCCAAGGTACCAAGATAGGTTCAGCTAGAGAACACGACCAGTACATATTAGTTCCCCAGAGAGTACAACAATACATTCCTCTCCAAGCAAATCATCAAATATCAAGGAAATTGAGTATCCTCCAGCCGATCTCAAACATTCCCCAGCAGCAACATATAAGCATCCCCGGCAGTCTTGGCCTAAAGATTGTTCCCCGGCGGTATACCAACGTTCAAAAGAGTCACTTCCCAATATGGTTCAAAACTTCCCCAGAAGAGTCCAATCCGATTTCCCCAGGAAAGTTGGAATTCATATTTCCCCAAGCGGTAAGCTTATCCCCAGTAAATTCTGGAAGCTTATCCTCACAGAGCACGAACGCGCCGCCCGACTTTATTTAAAAGAGTTATTTCCTCAATAGGATATAACTGGGTTATCCTCAGCCAAAAGCCATGGAAAGAGCGTCGTCGACAAAGTCTTCCTATCCCCAGCAAACTATTATCAACACTCAGCAAGGCATCCCTCTTCCCACAGAGTATTGCTTCCCAGCATGGTCGCTAGAGTATCTTTTCTCCCCGCAAAATTATTCATTCGCCAAGTTTAGTCCCCAACGGAGTTATCTTCTCCTACCAATATTCTTGCAGTTATCATCCCCAGCGGAAGCAAAATCTATTCCTCAACATCAGCCCAGGATACGACTTCCCGGCACCTGTCAAGGACTCACTTTCCTAGACAAAAACATACACAAAACATCACATACATCATTATAACATGCATTCATACAAGTCTCCTTTATATTGAGAACATCATTGCTGGATTCATATCATGCATTGCATATAACTGACCTTTACCTTTCAGGAAAGATCCAGTTAAGTTCTCAAGCTACATTTCAAGACCTAGACCGGTTCAGTTAAATTGACCCTAAGATTTTCCTGATGCTTATCCAGTCAAAGGCCTTCTCTGGTTCAGTCAGATCGACCCTAAGATCTCCCTGATGCTTATCCAGCTGAAGACATTCCAAGACCTTGTCCGGTTCAGTTAAATCGACCCTAAGATTTTCCTGATGCTTATCCAGTCAAAGGCCTTCTCTGGTTCAGTCAGATCGACCCTAAGATCTCCCTGATGCTTATCCAGCTGAAGACATTCCAAGACCTTGTCCGGTTCAGTTAAATCGACCCTAAGATTTTCCTGATGCTTATCCAGTCAAAGGCCTTCTCTGGTTCAGTCAGATCGACCCTAAGATCTCCCTGATGCTTATCCAGTTGAAGATATTCCAAGACCTCGTCCGGTTCAGTTAAATCGACCCTAAGATTTTCCTGATGCTTATCCAGTCGGAGGCCTTCTCTGGTTCAGTCAGATCGACCCTAAGATCTCCCTGATGCTTATCCAGTTGAAGATATTCAAAGACCTTGTCCGGTTCAGTTAAATCGACCCTAAGATTTTCCTGATGCTTATCCAGTCAAAGGCCTTCTCTGGTTCAGTCAGATCGACCCTAAGATCTCCCTGATGCTTATCCAGTTGAAGATATTTCAAGACCTAGACCGGTTCAGTTAAATCGACCCTAAGATTTTCCTGATGCTTATCCAGTCAAAGGCCTTCTCTGGTTCAGTCAGATCGACCCTAAGATTTTCCTGATGCTTATCCAGTTGAAGATATTCCAAGACCTTGTCCGGTTCAGTTAAATCGACCCTAAGATTTTTCTGATTCCTACCCAGTCAAAGGCCTCTCTGGTTCAGTCAGGTCGACCCTAAGATCTCCCTGATTCTTATTCCAGTAGGAGACACCCAAGATTTTTCTCAACAAGCGTTGTTGAAGTTAAAGACACCCAAGATTTTTCTCAACAAGCGTTGTTGAAGTTAAAGTCGCCCAAGGTTCTCTTACCATTCATGCTAAGGTAGTAACCATCCCTGGTTCATTCATCAGCGTTTGAAGCTCCAGATTCAGCTCCGGTAATCAGTCAGGACACATCTATACCAAGCATCTAAAATCAGCTCCTGCAACGTGTCAGGTACTCATTTTCTCTTTTGCAGGTATGCAGGGTCTCGCTAAGGAATCTCCTACGCGATCAACATCCAGATGGCATCTATAAGCCCATCGTCCTATCCAGCAATCTCCAAATGGCATCTATAAGCCCATTCCCCCATCACCGTCACTATGTGAGCGCAAATTTCTGGGCACTCTAGTGTCCAATCATCTTTTACCATCGGATTACGAAAGGCACGTCAGCCAATCTGCATCCTCAGGTTTAAGAAGATTGAACAGGGGCAACTGTTGTACCCCAAAATTTGCCCTCCCATATTCTCCAAGGTTTGTCAAGTCAAGGTCACAAAATTCTCCAAGGGCTATGCAGTTCAACTGTCTCCTATACAGTCAAAACTAGGGTTTGGGTTCTGATCAAGAAAAGGAAGTTTTCAAAGGCCCAATCAAGTCTCATATGCCTACAAAGATGTTCAAGTACCCTCATATCAAGTTTCAAGGCATTCAGCTCAAAATTGCACAGTCAAAACCCTAGATTGCACTACAGTCAACTGTAGGGGCAAAATGGTCATTTGACAGTCAAAAGTTCAAATTTTTGATCAATATATCATTTTGAAGCCACAAACATCATTTGATAAATGCTTGATCATGATTCTCAAAATTTGGCTCAGAAATCATCAAAGATGCAAAAGTTGCTATATTTGGACAGCTGAAAAAGTCAACTGAAATTGACCAGGGCATAACTTTCACATGGATTATCAGAAAAATTCCATCCAAAGCTCATTTTGAAGATAAAGACATTTACTACAACTCATCTTCATATTCCAAGTCCAAGAAATGCTCTCACAAAAAGTTATCAATTTCAACATTATAGGTCATTTTCAAAAGTCAACAAAAAGGGACTTTAAGTCAAAGGCCATAACTTGAGATTGGTAAATCAAAATGACATGGGACCAAAGGCATTGGTTAAAGGACTCAAAGACCTTTCCAAAATGTCCAAGAACATGTGAAAAGCTTAAAAATTGAGCAAGTTATGCCTTGTGGAAGTTGGGATATTTTTGGGAATTTTGAAAAGGCAACATTGATCCAAAAGGCCTAAATTTGCTAATGGGCCCATTTTTCTTCCAAGTTTCTGCATGCCAAGCCTATGCACGACCATTGGGCCCAAAGGGAATTATTTTCTCATTTTTTAATTATTTTATTTGAATTTATATTAATATTAATTCAATTAAATTATTTAAATATGTGAAAAATATAAACTTGACCTAAAAAAATCTTTTTATGCATGATTTGGCTTCTATAATTCGTGCACATGCTAATAGGGAAAGATTTGGTGCTAATTGATCAGAATTGAACCAAAAACCATGAGAAAAGATTCAAAAAAGATATGAAGAAATCCAATATTCAAAAGCCATGATTATGATGGATTTTATTCAATTTTCTTGACCTAATCATCTCACTACATAACCCTGATCATAAACCTAATGCCTTGAGACAAAAAGGCTGCGCTCATAAGTCATAGACAAACTTGGAAATTCTGGAAAAAAACTCAAGAACTGAAAAGTGCCTTAGAGATCGTTTCAAGCCATAATACTGAGTCCATCATATTCCTGAAGCTTCAAGGATCACATACCAATCAAAACCACTCGTTCTAGCATCAAGAATTGGTAAAACGGGCACACCCTGTACCGAAAATATTTGATGTTCTTGCACATTGATTCATACATTTTCCATAATTTTTGAGACTTGATTTGCATTCCTGACATGATTTCAAAGCTAACCCATAACTTTAATTTGATTATTATGCGTTGTAGGCGATTTTGCCATTGTTAAAATTTAGGGTTGCAGGTTTCCTGAATTAGGGCTTTTGCATAGAGGAAAAATTAGGGTTCATGAATACCATGGTTGAATGCAGTAGGTCTGGACGAAGAAGACACAAGCCTCGCGATCAATTTATGATCACCATAGCGCTAGTCGCTATTTTCTTGTAGCTAGCTTTAGACCACGCCCAGAAAACCGTTTCCATAGGCTTGTGTTTTCAGAAAAAATAAAAAGAGGACGAAGACGATGATGCGTTGGCAGGCCATGGTTGGGTGTTTCAAATTTGCGCGCGTTTTAACCATTATGTGTGGGTTTTGATTTTTGTTATTTTTTTGATATAATATATTAAATGAAACGTGATGGCTCAGTTGGCAGGTACCAATGCGTGCAACCTCCAAGACCTGGGTTCAAGTCCCAGGTCTGGCAAAAGTTCAATGTTATTTTTCAATATAAAATCCTATGTTACACTAACATCCAGGTACACCATATTCTCTCATCATCAAGCCACACACGTGTCCCAGACGACCAAATCAAAGGCATGGATTCCAGAAGCGCAATAAACTCCAGTCAACGCCCCATACAGGATTCAAAAAGTCAATGGACTCAAGCTTAATGGGCCTGAAATGCTAAGGCCTTACCTCCTAATTTGGGGCTACACCCCACCCTGGTTTGCCAATTTTATTTATTTTTCTTATATCTTTATTTATTATTTTAATTGTTATGTTTATTTTAATTATGGTTTATTTAATTTTTAATCAAAATACAAGAACATCATAAAATTAAAAAATGCCAAAAAAATATAATTTTTATTTTATTTCCATAAATAAATTGTATGTAAATTATTTAGTTTAGTTAGGTCATAATTTTAATCTTTTTAATAACAAAAATCCAAAATATAGAATTAGGTTAATTAGCAATTTTGATTCCTTTTCATATTTTGCCCTTTTTTTTTCCACAGTAATAATTATTTATTTATTTTTATAATTAAATTTGTACATAAATAAATTAGATTTAAATTAGGTCAAATTTCAATATTTTTGCAATAAACTTAAAAAACGTTAGAACTAGGGTTTAGCATCTCACTTTAATTTTAATTAATTTTTCTTTTTCTTTTTCTCCTTAAATCTAAAAAACATAAAATACCAAAAACATTTAATTTTTAATTTTAATTCTCATTAATTTAATTATTTTTGCAAAAGGGTCCAACGCCCATTGTTTTTAATTATTTAATTTGCGTATTTATTTTACGTCATTTATTATAATTTTGTATCTCTCCCAAAGCATTGTAATTTAAATTTCTCCCACTTTTATTTATTCGCTTTATTTATTTTTCAGTCAAATCGGGTCCGGTTTAATTTTGGCGATGTGGACCCGCGCCATTTGTAATAGCCTTAGATTTATTTTCCCGCAACTTTATAACTGTTAAATATGCATGCAAGAATGAATGGCCCTAATTAAAATCAAGCGTAGATCACAACAAACATGACAAGACAAAATATCTGAAAACTACACACAATTCGCACACACCACCCCTAGGGTACGCCTCACTGTTGCCTTTCGAAAGGTGATCGTCGAGTAGAGGACGTCTTAGTAAGTCCTCATGATCCGGGAACCTGGCATGAGGGTAGCTTCTAAGGTGTCTTCCTATTGCTCCGGTGATCACCACGTCCCTAAAACTCGAATTGACCCGAACACCTCCAACGGTGGTGCTACCTACCTCTCAATGGTGGGATGGCACTACTTTAAAGGACTCTTACACAGACGAATTCCTTAGGGTAGGTAGGTTCTCAAAGATACTTGCTCTAATCTCAAAACAAACTCAAAAAGACTTTTCACACTGACACATTTTCAAAAGCTTTCCAAGCAAACTTTTCAAACACTCTGACGTACGAGTCGAATTGAAATTTTTCAAAAGAAACTTTTTTAACCCACATTGAAAAGCAAACAAACATTTTTGAAAACACAAATGAGCAAGTATCTAAGAGCCCATGGATAACCATGGATAGAAAGGGTGCTAACACCTTCCCTTTCTATAACCTACCTCCCGAACCGAGAGCAATCTCTTTAAAGGAATTTTTCTGTGCTTTTGTCCTTTCCATTTGGAGAAAATAAAAGACGGTGGCGACTCTTGCTTCCGCGACATTTCGCGAACCAGCGTTAAACAGTCAGTTCCAGATCCACCGATCACAACAGTGTATTTGAGCTTCTGGTGTAGAGTGGATGTTACCGCCCCAACTTTGTGAATCCAGGGTCGACCCAGCAAACAGGAATAAGATGGACGAATATCCATCACGTAGAACGTTGAGTCAAAGACTTGGGAACCCACACGGATAGGAATGTCTACCTCACCATGCACCATCCTCTTAGAACCGTCGAAGGCTCTAACAATGATGTTACTAGGTTTCAATTCCAGGCCCTTACAATCCAAACGATCTAAGGCCTTCTTGGGCAATACATTCAGGGAAGAACCGGTATCCACCAACACGTGTGCGAGAGTAGTGCCTCTGCATTCTATAGAGACGTGCAGGGCATCATTGTGATTTTTCCCTTTGGCGGTAAGGTCAGCATCCGAGAACCCCAAACCATTGTCAGCTGTCAAATTAGCCACACAGTCAGTGAACTAATCTGCAGAGGTCTCTTGCGGCACATGGGCCGTTTTCAGAAATGAAATCAGGGCCTTGGCGTGGGCCTCTGAGCATAGCAGCAATGATAGCATAGAGATTTTGGAGGGGGTATGCCCCAGCTGTTCAACGACATTGAAGTCACTCTTTTTAATGATTTTAAGGATTTCCTCCATCTCTTGTTGGGAGGCTTCAACAGCAGTCTTTTTTGGTGCCTCCGTCCGGGCAGGCAAATCGGTAGCAACTTCTTTGCCCCGAGCATCAGATGACTCGGCGGAAGTAGTAGACACATGAACTTGATTTGGAACATGCACACTTGCGGGTGTGATGATAAGAGGTTTTCGGATAACTGGTGGTGCAATGTCAGGCGAGAAAAGCCTGCCACTGCGAGTAATCTTGGCGGGACCAGTGATGTTACTGATACTGGTACCGGTGTTGAACTCCTGCTTCACTCCAAGCACATACACGTCTGCCCCATAGTGCCATGGGACAGCCTTGTCAGATTCATAGGGGAGGGGCCCCGGAACAGTAATGGTAATGGGTGCAACAGACATAATTTGGACTGGCTTTCTCGGGGGAGCCTTGGTAGGATTGTTGAAAATTGTGACGACAAATACTTCTTCAGTGGAAACAAACGGAACAACAGTTTTCTTGAACAAAATTTCTTTGCTATCCATCAGGCTTTGGATGCCTGATTTCAGCAGCGGACAACCGGTAGGGATAATAGCACACAGGAGGCAACCCTTGCTACAACCCAGAAATAAACCGGCTAGCAGTAGGTTCCTCTTAACAGTCAATAGAGGGGTAGCAACATCATTCACCGAAACAGCATACAAATCTTCCTCGACGGCATTTACTCTATGCTGGGGCATAGGAGCAGTTACCACATTTGGCCTCTCAGGCGCCTCAAACTGAATTTCCTTCGCATCGATAAGGTCTTGAACCTTATTTCTCAGGGCCCAGCAATCATCAGTAGTATGCCCGGGACTATCAGAATGATAAGCACAATGGGCATTTGGGTTATACTTAGGAGATGCAGTATTCATGACCTTCGGAGCCTCTTTGATGGTCACTAAGTTGGTTGATAACAGTTGCGGTAAGATTTGTGACAAGGTCATACTCAGCCGAGTGTATTGCCTCTTGGGCCTCTCACCCCTTTGTTGATTGTACTGCTGAGGAGCAGCAACAGGTTTTGAAATTACCAAAGCATTGACGGCTTGGCGGTGTTCTGACTTGACTTATCTTCTAGGACCATAGACGGCACTAGCTTCCTTCTTGAAAGGCTTTTTCTCAGTACTTGTGGACGCACCTTTCTGTATCTTTCCTGACCTGATGCCAACTTCTATCCTTTCACCCGTCAGGATCAAATCCGTAAACCCAACGGAGGAATTACCAACCAGATGATTGAAGAATGGACCAGACAAGGTCCCTAGAAACATGTCAACCAGCTCACGGTCATTCAATGGAGGCTGCACCCTGCCAGCCAAATCTCTCCATTTTTGCGCATATTCTTTGAACCCTTCGCCCGTTCCTAGAGACATACCCTGAAGTTGGGTACGCGTAGGAGCGAGGTCAGAATTGTATTGATATTGTCTATAAAATGCGGTAGCCAAATCTTCCCAATGTCGGATACTGGTTCCGTCTAGCTGATAGAACCACTCAAGTTGTGACCCCGAAAGGCTATCTTGGAAGAAGTGGATCCAAAGATTTTTGTCTGCCGTGTAAGGTTGGATCTTCCTTACGTACGACCTGAGATGCAGCTTTGGACAGGAAGCCCCGTCGTATTTGGCAAAGGCAGGCGCCTTGAACTTGTGTGGGATTACCACCCCAGAAGATAACCCTAAATCTCCGAAATCCAGCCCCGACACATTCTGAATCTCCATGGCACTCAAGCGGTCCTCTAATTGCTTGTATCTGTCAGCAACGGGAGGGTATTGTTCGTCATTGTAATTTGTCTCGTTGTCAGAGACTGCAGGACTAGGAGCTCCTCCCCCTTGGGGACTGTCTTTCTCTGCAGAGGAAGTAGTTGGATCAGCCTCGTTATGGAGTGTATTCCCAAACCTGCGTCCAGTATTGAACAACGCAGTCCTCTTCTTCTTCTTCTTCTTTAGGAGCAAAGCCTTCAACTCTTGTTGACCTTGGGCCAAGCTCATGACCATTTCTTGAAACTGGGCACTTTGGGCCTGAAGGGCCTTGATTGCTTGTTCACTGGATGATTCTGGATTCATGATGACTGTTCAAAATAAACAGCGAAGAAGATTAAGCAACCTGTAGAAAAAGGGTACCTGTTATGCACATGATGCATGAGATGATGTCTATGCAATGCATTCAAGGATTTTAGAAATTCACAATTGTTGTAGACAAAAGGAACGCACGTCATATTAATAAGAAGAAATTTGTTAGTACATAAGTGCCCCATGGGCCAAATATTACAAAAACAACTTCTCAAGGTAAAAAGACGTTGCGCATCCTCTTTGGCGCAATGTAGGTGTTGAGGGCCTCTTGCTCATGGAGTCGGCGGGTGAGCTCTAGAACCTTTTTCTCGCTGGCGTAGAAGCTGGCTTCAAAAGTGTTTTGTTCCTCCTTGAGTTGGATCCAACTCTTCTGCATCTCCTCCCACGATGTAGGCATGTCAGGATGTAGGATGGTGTAGGGAACCTCTCCTTCCTTGACGGGCTCTTTAATCACAGGGAGAACATGAGGATAAGGCATCATTAGACTCTGGGTTCGGGCTCGTACCCATTTGAGATAAGGTTCAAGAGGGATGGAGTTCTTGTGCCCCAGTGTCTTGCTATCAACCTTGTTGGGCCTCCCCCAAGCTCTGATGAATCTTTGGCGAAGTCCTTGCGTATCGTTGTCAAAGTCAAAAACTAGGTCAGGAATCAACATGTCGTGAGGGCCATCCCTCCGTGCATATCCAAATTGCCTCAAAGCTAGGCAAGGGTTGTAGGTGATACCTCCTCTGATTCCGAGTAAAGGAACATTAGGAAACTCTCCACAACGATCGATGATGATGATATTTTCTCTGGACCGAGAACACCAATGTACATCAGAGTGAGTAAGAGTCATCAACCGTTGGGACCACCTTGAGCCTTGGTCATTCTTCAGGACAGATTGTGGAAGGTGCGAAATAAACCACCTTGCAAGGAGAGGAGTACAGCACATGAGAACACCCCTTTTTCTCATTGTTCGAGTGTAAAATGAGTGAAGAAAGTCCCCAAGCAATGTTGGTATTGGATTTCTGGACAAGAAGATTTTGACGGCGTTGACCTCTACAAGCTGGTCAGGATTTGGGAACAAGACCAACCCATAGATAAGGAGTGCCACAATCTCTTCAAAGGCTTGTAGGTCCAATGAATTCCAACATTCTTGTGCCTTTTCAAACAAGAATTTTGCTAAGAAACCTTTGACGCCGCTTCTAGTTTCCCAATGCCCCTTGATGTCAGAAGGCTGTAGATGTAATGCTCAAGCAACATCTTCAGGCTTTGGTTCCTTTTCCGTACCGTTGAAAGGTAGTTGATTGAGGATAGGAATTCTCAGGAGTTGAGAAAATTCCTCCAAAGTGGGCACCAACTGGTAATCGGGGAAAGTGAAACAGTGCTGAAGAGGGTCAAAGAACTGGAATAGCACTTTCATCATGTCTTCTTCAATGTTGGTGTTGACTAAGCTGAGTAGTCTACCATGTCTTTCACTGAAGGATGAGCTTTCCGGAATCCTTGATGTGAGCTCCTTGAGTTGAGGAGAGATTCTCACAAGGTTGACTTGGATGGTTTTTCTGCGAGGAGTTTCCATGACCTACAAAACAAGAACAAAGATGAAGATCTAAACCCTTGAAGTGGTTAATGTATGCATATGATGCTTTATGATGTTTATGATGTATGCACAAACATATGTACAAGCAAATCACACCAAACCCTAGTTTCAGGCTCGCATGGGGTTTCATAGGTAAGTACCCTCTTGAGTGTAGTTTGCTTAAAAACCTGTCCTATAAATAGTAACCGGGTTCTAAGGAGCTCAATATCATTGGATTGTTTTCATTGTTCATTGTTTTGGTTTAGCCACTTAACTAGCAACCAAAATATTCCGAGAAAACAACCCTCAATGAGTGTAGTATCGAGTATCTACCAACTTCGGACTGCACCAAAGCCGGTCATCTCACTACCCCTAATAAAAGGCCAAGATGGTCAAGTAAGGTTCTAGGTCATTAGTGCTTAGTGACATCACTCAGCGGCCCCGTACTCTCCTTGATTGAACTCAAGGGTTACCGGTACTCACAAATATGTCGCACTAATATAGCTATTGCTTCGACCATGTCGGTATACCCCGCACAGTTTCCACAACGTATTGCTATCTATGAATGTTTCCCAAAATCCGGGTGTAGGATTGCAAACCCAAACAAGAGAGCCAAGATATAAAGCAATCAAATCAAACAATTAGTCATGCAAGAGGGTGATCTAAGCCCTAAGGTTACTCCACTTTTAAATTTGTCCCCAGCAGAGTCGCCAGTTCTGTGATACGGTGGGAGAACTGACTATGGTTTTGCGTTTGTTTTTGCAAATGTTTCGGTTGAGCAAGAGTCGCCACCGACTTTTTATTTTATCCTAAGGAAAGGTTAAAAAGCACAGCAAAAACCTTTGAGATGTTTTCTTGGGTTAGGGGAGTAGATTATAGAAAGGGAAGGTATTAGCACCCTTTCTATCCATGGTTATCCATGGGCTCTTAGTTACTTGCTTAGATCAACTTGCCTTGATTTCCAATTGTTTGAAATGGTGCTTTGTGTGTGTGTTTTGAAAATGTTTTTGAAAAGAGGCCAATGTGGTGGCAACCTTTGTAATGATCCATGTTGGGATGTATACAAAGGTATATGTCTTTTGAAAAGGTTTCAATGTTTTTGAAAGTTTGTTTTTGAAAGTCTAGTGATGTGTGGTTTGAAAAATAGGCAAGTGTTTTGTTTTGCAAGTTTGATTCAAGTAACTAAGAGGTTGTCTACTCCTAAATTTCTCAAAGATTTCTCCTATGTTTTTAACCCTTTTAACAATTTTGTTCCACCATTGTATTTGGTGGACAATCTTGTGTTAGGATGTGAACGGGACGGGCACGGGTCATCGTTTAAACCATAATTGCAATGGTGCCAAGTATCTTTAGGCAATTTTTCCTTGGAGGGACTTGATCATTTTTAGGCAACTTTCGAAAGCGTCATCGAGGGACTATGATCTTTTGAATTGTGTTTGTTTTGCCCAAAGAGACCTAACATGCAATATGGCCCATTATTGAAGGCAACAAGTGGAATACCCTAGGGGTGCAAGTGTGATTAGTGTTGTCTATTTTCATGCTTGATTATCTTGAAATTAGGTCAAACTATTTTGGTTAATTGATTTGCATACTGTGATCGGTGGATCTGGAACTGACTGTTTAAAGCTGGTTTCGTGAAATGTCGCGGAAGCAAGAGTCGCCACCGTCTTTTATTTTCTCCAACATGGACAGGACAAAAGCACAGCAAAATTCCTTATGAGATAGTTTCTCGGTTCGGGAGGTAGATTTATAGAAAGGGAAGGTGTTAGCACCCTTTCTATCCATGGTTATCCATGGGCTCTTAGATACTTTCTCATTTGTGTTTTCAAAATGTTTGCTTTTAAAAGTGTGAGTGGGTTTGAAAAAGTTTCGTTTAAAGATTTCAGATCGACTCTTGTATCAGTCCTCAAGAGTGTTTGAAAAATTGTTTTGAAAGCTTTTTGAAAGTGTCGGTGTGAAAAGGTTTATGTTTTTTTTTAGAGAGAGCAAGTATCCATGAGTCATCTACCTACCCTAAGGAATTAGGCTGTGTAAATGTCCTTAAGGTAGTGCCATCCCACCATTGAGAGATAGGTAGCACCACCGTTGGAGGTGTTCGGGTCAATTCGTTTGTAGGGACAGTGTGGTCACCAGAGCAACAGTAGGACACCTTAGAAGCTACCCTTATGCCATTGATCCTTTTTAATTTCGAGGCAACCGTTTCGAGGCAACTGGATCATGTCATGGACATAAGGACTTACTAAAACGTCCTATACTCGACGACCACGTTTTGAGGGCAAGGCAACAGTGAGGCGTACCCTAAGAGTGGTGTGTGAATCTGTGTGTTATTTTCATGTTATGTTTTATCTTGTACATGTATCATGGTGATCTACGCATTGTTTTTAATTTAGGCCATACATTCTTTCATGCAATTTAGTAGTTTAAAAGTGCGGAAATTTAAATGCGGAAAGTAAAATCCTACGCTATTACAAGGCGCGGGTCTATACATCGCCAAATTAACAAAGGCCCGTTTTTAATAAAAATGCGGAAAGTAAATAAATTCCTAATTACTATTACAAGGCTTGAGAAATTACATAATATTTACAAGAAAATAAAAATAAATGCGCGAAAAGAAAAATAGAACGTTCGAGGGCGTTGGACCCTTTTGAAATTAAATTGAATTAAAAGTTAATTAAGTATTAAATTAAAGAAAAGAAATGTTTTTTTTGTTTTTTGTATTTAATGAAATAAGAAAAGAATTTAAAATTAGAAGGAAACCCTAGTTCTAAATATTTTTAATTATTAAAGAAAAGTTTAAAGTTTAAAACCTAATTTATGCTAATTAATTATTTACATATTTATTTACAAAATATTTAGTAATTAATAATAATAATAATAATAATGAGAAAATTATTTGTTAAAAAAATGAAAAGGTTAAAAAACCCTAATTTCTACATATTTTATTAATTTAAGAAAATATTAAATTTTAAAACCTAAATTAACTAAGTTAATTGTTAGAGTTTATTTACAAAACAAATTAATTTAAATATTAATTAAACATATTTTAGTTTCTGATTTTTTTATTTATGGAAATTAATTTATGAAATTAAAGAAAACAATTAAAATAATTAATAGAATTAAGAAAGAAAAACAAATTAAAAATTAAAAATTGATGCAAACCATGGGGGATATCAGGCCCATTTAGGAGGTTTTTTGGAAGTAATTTGGCTCATTAGACAAAAAGCCTTGTTTGACTTTCTGGCATCACGTGCGTGTTCATTGACTCCTGAGTACCGTGGTCTGCATTCTTTGGCCATTGGATTGGGTTTCATGGCCACTTGTGTTCTGGCTGTTGGCCATTTGTGTTCTGGCTTCAACGTTCCTTAATCTTCTCAGGATGTCTGTCTCGCCATGTATTGGTGTCATGCATAAGTTGTTCTTTTTTGGCCATTTGGCTTTTGGCTTTTGGCTTTTTGGCTTTTGGCTTTTGGCCATTTGGCTTTTGGCCTCAACGTTCCTTAATGAACCTGCATGGGATCCTGTCTAAATCTGCAGTGTTGAATCTCATGAACACATTAAATAAAATCATAAAATGCAAATAAAGCCAATATATGAAGAAATTTAATGTTTAGGTACAATATGGCATGTATGAATGATTATACCCTTTTGATCATGGAGATCAAATCAATCTTACCCTTACTGGAAAATTAGTGAGCTGAATGCTTTTATGCCCTTTGGATCATGGAGATCAAGCCAGCCTTATCCTTACTGAAGAAGTAGTGAGGTGTTGGTTTGTAACTGTGATGGCTTGTTTGTAGTGAGAGAGGGATTTGTAATAAGGATTTCAAGGTTTTAGGGTTCTTGAAAGAATTTGATATTCTAACAGTGTTGTGGCAAGGTTTTTTCCTCTCTTTTCCTCCTCTCTGGTTTGTGTGAAAAGAAGGTGATTATATAATGGAAATTAGGGTAAAGAAAATGGGCTTTGAATGTGCAATTGGGCCTCCAATGTTCACTTGAGTTCGTCACTTTCCAGGCTAAATCGCAGGGTGTTGTACCCCAAAATTTGCCCTCCTATATTCTTCAAGAAATTGCCAAGTCATGCTTCAAGATTCCCCAAGGGTTGCACAGTGCAAGAGCCTCCTAAGCAGTCAAAATTAGGGTTTGTGTTCTGATCAAGAAAATGAAGTTTTCAAAGGTCCAATCAAGTCTCACATGCCTACAAATATGGTCAAGCATCCTCATATCAAGTTTCAAGACTTTTAGCACAAAATTGCACAGTCAAAAACCCTAATTGCACTACAGTCAATTGTAAGGGCAAAATGGTCATTTGACAGTCAAAAGTTCAAATTTTTGGTCAACATATCATTTTGAAGCCACAAACATCATTTGATCAATGCTTGATCATGATTCTCAAAGTTTGGCTCAAAAATCATCAAGATGCAAAAGTTTCCTTATTTGGACAGCTGAAAAAGTCAACTGTAAATTGACCAGGGCATAACTTTCAAATGGATTATCAGAAAAATTCCATCCAAATCTCATTTTGAAGAGAAAGACATTTCCTACAACTCATCTTCATACTTCAAGTCCAAGAAATGCTCTCACAAAAAGTTATCAATTTCAACATTATAGGTCATTTTCAAAAGTCAACAAAAAGGGATTTTAAGTCAAAGGCCATAACTTGAGATTGGTAAATCAAAATGACATGGGACCAAAGGCATTGTTTAGAGGACTCAAAGACCTTTCCAAAATGTCCAAGAACATGAGCAAAGCTTAAAAATTGAGCAAGTTATGCCTTGTGGAAGTTGGGAAATTTTTGGGTATTTTGAAAAGTCAACATTGGTTCAAATGACCTAAAATTGCTAATGGGCCCATTTTTCTTCCATAATTCATCATCCATGACATGTGCACGACCACTTGGCCCAAAGGGAAGTATTTCTTCATTTTTTATTTATTTATTTGAATTTTTATTAATAATAATTCATTTAAATCAATTAAATATATGAAAAATACTTAATTTAACCTAACAAATCTTTTTGCACATGTAATCTACTCAATAATTCGTGCACATTCAAATATGGGAAGATTTGGATTGATTGGATCATAATTGGTACAAAATTGTATGGAAAAGATTGAAAAAAACAAAGCTTGAAAATCAAATCTTCAAAACCATCAATGAATGAGATTTTGCTCAGAATTGTTGACCTAATTGACTCAATACAAAAGCCAAAACACAACCCTAATGCTGAGAACGATTCAAGCTGCACTAGAAACCATTGACAAACTTGAATTTTTGGCAAGAAACTCAAAAACTGAAATCCCTTTTGCAGGTTGATTCAAGGCTTAATAGCTGTTCAAACACCTTCCTGGAGGTTCATTGAACGATTCTCAATCAAGAACACTCATCAAAACCTCAAGAATTGGTATACAGAACCTGAAATATCTCATGAAAAATTCATAATCGTGGTTTAAAATATATGCATTTTCATGGCATTTTAATTATTGATTCATATTCCTTATGCTATTCTGAAACTAACCCATGCGTTTGATTGAGTTTTTGCAAGCTATAGACGATTCTACCATTGTCAATTTCTAGGGTTTACAGGACTTTGGATTAGGGCTTTTTAAATAAGAAAAAATTGAGACTTGGGACCTTGACCATTGAAACGAGCGCACTTGGACGAAGAAGGACCCATGCTCGCGCTCAATTTATGAGCGTCCTAGGCCTAATCGCTAATTTTCCAAAACTGGCCTAAGAGAACGCATGATAAACCGTTGCCATGTTTTATTATATTTTCAGGAAAACGAAGACAAGGGAGAAGATGATATCGTGGCGTACGTTGGTTGGCTCTTTTGAAAACTCGCGCGCAAAGTCCACTAACACCTTGGTTTTCTTTTATATTATTTGTTTACTATTATATATTAACATGCGTTGGTTGGATCAGATGGCAAGCATAGTGATTAGTGAAGCACATGACCTGGGTTCGAGTCCCAGGTCTTCATTGTTTCAATATTATTTTTCGATTTACAATCACGTGCAGATTCAATACCAAGGACCATCATACTCCTTCCAAAATCCAACGTCCACGCGTCCAGCTTCATCAGATCAAAGGCCATGGATTAAAGTACACGGTGAGTCCCAGTCAACGCACAGGCACGTGTCTAGCAAAAGTCCAAACAGGCCAAGCAAAATGGGCCAGATTCCTCAATTTTCACCTCCATGTTGGGGACTACAACCCCCCTAGGTTTGCCATATTTTTTATTTTGATTCTATTTTCTTTTAATTATTATTCATTAATTAGCTTTATTATTTTCATGAAATACAAAATATCATAAAAAATCAGAAAAGAATTAAAATGATAAATATTTTTATTTCTACTATTTTCATAAATAAATTGTATATAATTATTTAGTTTTAAATTAGGTTGTAATTTTAATTCTTTTCATAATAAAAATCTAAAAAATGTAGAAATAGGTTTAATTAATAATTTTTCATCCTTTTTATTTTTCTTTCATAAATATATTAAATAATTAAATATTCATTTTATTTATTTTATAATTAAATTTGCATATAAAATTAGGATTAATTTTAGGTTAAAAAACTTCAATATTTTCTTAATAAATTAAAAATAATTAGGATTAGGGTTTGCATCTTATTTTAATTTTAATTAATTCTCTTTTTCTATTTAATCCTAAAATACTAAAAATACCAAAAAAAACAATTCCTTTTCTTTTAATTAATTAACTCTATCATTAATTCAATTTTTGCAAAAGGGTCCAACGCCCTCGTTTCGATTTAATTATTAATTCGCATATTATTTCGTTCTGTTTAAATGTTCATGTATCTCTCTCGAAGCCTTGTAATTAATTTTCTCGCACTTTTCGTTACTTTATTTATTTTCTGTCAAATCGGGTCCTGGTTAATTTTGGCGATGTGGACCCGCGCCATTTGTAATAGCTTAGAATTTACTTTTCCTCGCAACTTTTTTTAACTGTTAAACCAAAGACATGAAAGAATGTATGGACTAAAATAAAAACAAGCGTATAGATCACCAATAACATGACAAGATAAAATATCTGAAATGACACACAAATCGCACACACCACCCCTAGGGTATGCCTCACTGTTGCCTTGCCTCGAAAGGTGATCGTCGAGTAGAGGATGTTTTAGTAAGTCCTCATGATCCGGGAACCTGGCATGAGGGTAGCTTCTAAGGTGTCTTCCTATTGCTCTGGTGATCACCATGTCCCGAACCTCGAATTGACCCGAACACCTCCAACGGTGGTGCTACCTACCTCTCAATGGTGGGATGGCACTACTTTAAAGGACATCTACACTGACGAATTCCTTAGGGTAGGTAGACGACTCTAGATACTTGCTCTAATTTCAAAAACAAATCAAAAAATACTTTTCACACCGACACCTTTTCAAAAAGCTTTCGAAAGCAATTTTTCAAACACTCTTGAGGACCGATACAAGAGTCGAACTGGAATTTTCAAAGAAACTTTTTAAAACCCACATTGAAAAGCAAACAAACCTTTTTGAAAACACAATGAGCAAGTATCTAAGAGCCCATGGATAACCATGGATAGAAAGGGTGCTAACACCTTCCCTTTCTATAACCTACCTCCCGAACCGAGAGCAATCTCTTTAAGGAATTTTTATGTGCTTTTGTCCTTTCCATTTGGAGAAAATAAAAGACGGTGGCGACTCTTGCTTACCGCGACATTTCGCGAACCAGCGTTAAACAGTCAGTTCCAGATCCACCGATCACAGAACTGGCGACTCTGCTGGGGACTTAAACTTAAAGTGAGGTGTACCTTAGGGTTAGTTCATAATTGTGTTTTCAATTGTATTGACTTGTCTGCTTTAAATTTGTGGGTTGCATGGGAGTTACATAGATCCTAACCCGGATCTGGGGATACCCTGTTTAGGTAGCATAAGCTGTGAGGGACCTGTCCGGCGTAGACCGACACGGGTGAAACAGTGGCTACGTTGGTGTGGCACCTTGGTCTGTACCGATATCCCTTGTGTTGCAACGAGGAGAATATGGGTCTTCTAAGGAGTCATTAAGCACCAACAACCTTAGAACCTTAATTGACACAACTTGGCCTTTAGAATTGTAGCAGTATGCTACGCCCATTGAGGCTAAACTCTCGTGATGGTTCTGGCTGCAAGAAAAGATTGCGATGCTGGAGTTATGACCGATTGAGGGTAGTCAATGATATTGGGATCCTCTAAGAACCCGGTTACTTTTGATTAGGACAGGTATGAACCAACAAACTGAAAGAGGGTAGTACCTAGACCTCATGTTGGCCTAAAACTTTAGGGGCTTGCCTTGTGTGACTTGTGTGCCTTACCATGTTTGCCTTTGTATCTATATGTGGTGTGCTTTATCATAACATCATAGCATCATGAGCATTGCATGCATCCTGCATAAAGACTGACCATTTCAAAGACAAGAGGGTTTCACCTTTGCTCTGTTTTGTAGGACATCATGATGCCTGTGCGAAGGAATACTATCCGGTTCAACTTTGTTCGTTCACCTGAGTTGCTTGATGAGTTGGTTAGCAGAATTCCAAATACCACTTCCTTCATTCAGAGGCATGGTTCCCTTCTTAGTTTAGTCACTGCAAAGCGGGATCAACAGTTGATGAGTGTTCTGACCCAGTTCTATGACCCTCTGTACCAGTGCTTCACTTTTCAAGACTTCCAGCTGGTCCCTACCCTGGAAGAGTTCTCTGATTTGCTTGGTATCCCTATCTTGGATCAGACTCCCTTTACTGGTTGGGAAAAGACCCTCAGGCTTGAGGATGTCGCTGCAGCTCTTCCTTTGACCCATCAAGAGGTAACAGACAACTGGGTAACTAGAAGCGGAGTTAAGGGTTTCTTGGCCAAGTTTCTGATTGGTAAAGCTAACAGTTTCTGGAATGACCTGGACTTTAGGGCATATGAAGACATCTTGGCTCTCCTAATCTATGGGTTAGTCCTGTTTCCTAATCCTGACAACTTCATCAATGTCACTGCCATAAGGATCTTTATGTCTCAGAATCCTGTGCCCACTCTCTTGGGTGACATCTTGCAACAACTTCATGCCCGTACTACCCGAAGACGAGGAACCCTATGGTGTTGTATCCCTTTGTTGGTGAGGTGGTTTATTTCACACCTCCCCAAGTCCGTACTGAAGAACCAAGAAGGAAGAGGTTGGGCTCACAGGTTAATGTCTCTCACCGACAAAGACATCATTTGGACTTGCAGAGGTTTGGACGAGATAGCTATTATTGATCGATGCGGGGAATACCCTAATGTTCCTCTGATTGGTACTCAAGGAGGGATCTCTTACAATCCATGTCTAGCACTCCGTCAGTTTGGAAGAGCAAGAAGAGCGGGTCCCCATGAGATGTTGGTACCTCACATCAGTTTTGAATTTCAGGTGGATAGTGACGAGATGCGTCGTAGGTTCATCAAAGCTTGGGACAAAGTTCATAAAGCTGACCCACAAGAGTTAGGGCCAAAGACTTCTTTACCTATGGAAGCCTACTACAAATGGGTTCGCATCCGTGCTCAGAAGTTAGGTATGCCGTATGAAGCTGTCAGACCCGTCATTCTTGAGTGTCCTGACAAAGATGGTGTTCCTCCAACTGTCTTTCCTCCTCAGATACCCACTGATTATGAGACATTGAAGAGATCTTGGTCGCAACTGCGAGAAGAGCGGGATTCTTACCGGGAAAAGTTCAATGAGCAGGAATCAAAGATCCAGAAGCTGGCAAAGCAGTTGGAGAATGAGAGAGCTCTGAATGCCTACATCCGTACTGAGAAGAGGAGACCATGGGATCAATAAGGAGCTCCAGATGTGCTTTTACAGTGTTATTTCCTTTTCAGTATTTCCTCTCATGTAACGCCTAAGGGCAACCTGTTGAATAATTTCAGTTTCAAAGTTGAATCTAATGAAGTGTGTTCCTTTTTGTTTACAAAGTTGATTCCCGATTGTCTTTGAAAACATAATTCATACGCATTTCATACATCATGTGCATAGCAGGTTTTTCCTCTTTTCAGGTTGCTTACAGTTCTTCGCTGTTTATTTCAGCATCATGAATCCCGACTCGTCATCTACTGAGACATCCATCAAGGCTCTTCAGGCGCAGAATGCGCAGTTTCAGGAATTAATCAAGGGTTTGGCTCAAGGCCAAGAAGAGCTGAAGGCTATGCTCCTGAAGAAGGAGAAGAAGAAGAAGAGAAGAACTGTTATGTTCAACTCGGGCCGAAGGTTTGGCAATACTCTGCAGCAGGAAGAGGCTGGTTCTTCTGTTGGCAAGAGTAGTCCTCAGGTAGAAGCAAGGGTTCCTAGTCCGATAGTCTCCGACAACGAGACTGATTTTGATGAAGAGCAGTACCCTCCTGCAGAAGACCGATACAAGCAACTGGAGGATAGGTTGAAAGCTATGGAGGTTCAACAGGTACCTGGGCTGGATTTCGGAGATCTGGGTTTGTCAACTGGTGTGATCATCCCTCACAAGTTCAAAGCACCATCCTTCTCTAAGTATGACGGGGCGTCTTGTCCCAAGCTACATCTCAGGTCCTATGTTCGGAAAATGCAACCGTACTCTGCGGATAAGAATTTGTGGATCCACTTTTTCCAGGAGAGTCTTTCAGGGACTCATCTCGAATGGTTCTATCAGCTGGATGGGACCAAGGTTCGTAACTGGGAGGAGTTGGCTACTGCTTTCTATAAGCAGTATCAATATAATGCCGACCTTTCCCCTACACGTACCCAACTCCAGGGTATGTCGTTAGGTTCAAGTGAAGGTTTTAAGGAGTACGCTCAGAAGTGGAGAGACCTGGCTGGCAGGGTGCAGCCACCGTTGACTGATCGGGAATTGGTAGACATGTTCTTGGGGACCCTATCTGGGCCGTTTTTCAACCATCTCATTGGGAATTCGTCTGCAGGGTTCACTGATTTGATTCTGACTGGAGAAAGAATTGAAGCTGGGTTAAAGTCTGGAAAGATTCCGAAGGGTGCATCGTCTAGCTCTGAGAAGAAACCCTTCAAGAAGGAGGCCAGTGCGGTGTATGGGCCTAGAAGGCAGGATAAACCAGAGCGCCGTCAATCTGTCAGTGCATTAATGATTGCCAAGCCTGCAGCCGCTCCTCGGCAAGCTAACCAACCAAGGGCTGAGAGACCCAGAAGGGAATTCACCCGGTTAAGCATGACCTTGTCGTAGATCTTGCCACAGTTGCTCTCAACCAATTTAGTGACTGTCAGAGAGGCGCCAAAATTCCCAAATACTGCATCTCCTAAGTACAACCCGAATGCTCGTTGTGCTTACCATTCAGATAGCCCGGGGCACGCCACTGATGACTGTTGGGCATTAAGGAACAAGCTGCAAGACCTTATTGACGCCAAGGAGGTACAGTTTGAGGCATCTGAGAAGCCTAATGTAGTGACAGCTCCCCTGCCTGCTCATGGAGTGAATGCTATTGGGGACGAAGAGGAAGTGGATGAAGCTGAGTTTGATAGCTGGATTTACCCTGCAACCGACAGTGGACTTAATAATTGGAGTGCAAAGGACAACCTGTATGTTTCTCTTGTTACTAAGTAATGAATTCCTATGTTTTCGGTATTTGTAATAAACAATGATAAACTCTATAGCCCGGTGTCTTACCCGAGGCACCGTGGTTTCATTTGTGAGGGCATATAAATTGTCATTTCATATATCATGAATGAAAATCTTGGACGTTTTTTTGCATTGCAAATCTTATGCTCCTTTTCTGTCTTTCTTTCCTTTACATATATTTCAAAACAGCTGTATTTACACACACACTCACTCATACAGGTTTCAATCCACTCTGGATCTTACTGGTAACGACTCTGCTACTGCCAGTTATGGCTTCGAAAATCCGATCAACTTAGCCGAAGACGAAGGTGAAGATGATTGCGAAGTGCCTGGTGAGCTTGCAAGACTGTTACTTCAGGAAGAGAGGGCAATTCAACCCCATGAAGAGCCAGTGGAAACCATAAACCTGGGTACAGAGACAGACAGGAAAGAGGTAAAGATTGGTGCCAACCTAGAGCTCAGCGTAAAGCAACGGTTAACCAAGATGTTACATGATTATATGGAGATCTTTGCCTGGTCCTACGAAGACATGCCCAGGTTGGATACCGATATTGTGGTCCATCACTTGCCAACTAAGGAAGACTGCCCTCCAGTTAAGCAAAAGGTCCGTCGGATGCGTCCAAAGATGTCTGAGAAGATTAAGGCCGAGGTTATGAAGCAGTTTGATGCCGGGTTCCTTGCAGTGACTTCTTACCCGCAGTGGGTTGCTAATGTGGTACCGGTACCTAAGAAGGACGGTAAGGTCAGAATGTGTGTTGACTACAGGGATCTGAACAGGGCCAGCCCCAAGGATGACTTCCCCCTACCTCACATTGATGTCCTTGTTGATAATACAGCTCAGCATAAGGTGTTCTCTTTCATGGATGGCTTTTCAGGTTACAATCAGATTAAGATGGCACCTGAAGACATGGAAAAGACTACATTTGTTACTCAGTGGGGCACCTTCTGTTACAAGGTCATGCCATTCGGGTTGAAGAACGCTGGGGCAACCTACCAACGTGCCATGGTTGCTTTATTTCATGACATGATCCATCATGAGATAGAAGTGTATGTTGATGACATGATCGCAAGGTCCCAGACTGAGGAAGAACACCTAGATCATCTGCAGAAGTTGTTTGACCGTTTGAAACTATACAAGCTGAGATTGAACCCGAACAAGTGCACCTTCGGGGTAAGATCTGGGAAGTTGCTAGGCTTCGTGGTAAGTGACAAGGGTATTCAAGTAGACCCTGCTAAGGTCAAAGCTATTCAAGAGATGCCAGTTCCTAGAACAGAGAAGGAAGTCAGAGGCTTTTTAGGACGCCTGAATTACATCGCTCGGTTCATCTCACATATGACTGCTATTTGTGAGCCAATCTTCAAGCTGCTGAAGAAAGATCAGGTAGTACGTTGGAATGATGAATGTCAGGCTGCTTTTGACAAAATCAAAGAGTATCTCCAAGAACCACCTATCCTTATGCCACCGGTTGAAGGGAGACCTCTGATACTATATCTAACAGTGCTTGACAATTCAATGGGGTGTGTGCTGGGGCAGCATGACGAGTCTGGCCGAAAAGAGCATGCCATTTATTACCTTAGCAAAAAGTTTACCGACTGTGAGACCCGATACTCACTGCTTGAGAAAACTTGCTGCGCTTTGGTATGGGCTGCTCGCCGGCTGAGACAGTATATGCTGACTCACACTACCTTGTTGATCTCAAAAATGGATCCTATAAAGTACATATTCGAAAAGCCTGCTCTGTCTGGGAGAATTGCAAGATGGCAAATGATATTGATGGAATACGACATTCAGTACACAACCCAGAAAGCCATCAAGGGAAGTGTATTGGCAGACCACTTGGCACATCAGGCCGTAGATGATTATCAATCAATGAACTTCGAGTTTCCGGATGAAAGCATTATGACAGTGACTGATTGTGAAGTACCTGGACCGGATGAAGGACCTGAACCAGGATCCCGATGGTCTATGCACTTTGACGGAGCCTCCAATGCTTTGGGAAACGGTATCGGCGCCATAATCATATCTCCACAAGGTACTCATACTCCACTCACTGCCCGGCTATGTTTCAACTGTACCAACAACATGGCGGAGTATGAGGCGTGCATCATGGGTCTTCAAGCTGCGATCGACTTAAGGATCAAGTTTCTGAGTGTCTTCGGAGATTCCGCTCTTGTGATCAATCAGATCAAAGGAGAGTGGGATACGAAACATCCAAACCTGATTCCTTACAAAGAATGTGTGTTGACCCTGATCCCCCACTTCACAGAGATAACCTTTGAGCACTTCCCGAGAGAAGAGAATCAGCTGGCGGACGCGTTAGCTACAATGTCTTCTATGTTCAAAGTTAAATGGGATAATGAGGCTCCCCGAATCATCATCTGGAAACTGGACGAACCGGCATACTGTTGCGATCTCGAGACTGAATTGGTCACTAAGAAGCCTTGGTACCATGAGGTGAAGAGATATCTGGAAACCCGGGAGTACCCCGAAGGTGCCTCTATCAACGATAAGAAGTTCCTGAGAAGGTTTGCAGCGAAGTTCTTCCTTAGCAACGGCATCCTGTATAAGCGAAACCATGATTCAACCTTACTGCGTTGTGTGGATAAGACTGAAGCAGAAAGGATCATGGAAGAGCTACATGAAGGGACCTTTGGTACGCATTCCAGTGGACACACCATGGCTAAGAAGATCCTACGGGCAGGATATTACTGGTCCACCATGGAAGCTGATTGCTACCAACATTCTAGGACATGCCATAAGTGTCAGATTTATGCAGACAAGGTGCATGTTCCTCCGGTTCCCCTGAATGTTCTGACTGCGCCTTGGCCGTTTGCAATGTGGGGCATAGACATGATTGGTGAGATCAAACCTACGGCATCTAATGGGCATCGCTTCATCCTAGTGGCGATTGATTACTTTACAAAGTGGGTCGAAGCAGCTTCCTATGCTACGGTAACCAAGACTGTTGTGGCACGGTTCATTCGGCATAATCTGATCTGTCGGTACGGTGTCCCTGAACGAATTATTACTGACAACGGTACCAATCTGAATAACAAGATGATCGCTGAGCTCTGCGAACAGTTCAAAATATTGCACCACAATTCTTCTCCTTACAGACCGAAGATGAATGGGGCTGTAGAAGCAGCAAATAAGAATATCAAGAAAATCGTGCAGAAGATGACAGTGACTTATAAGGATTGGCACGAGATGTTACCGTTCGCTCTACATGGGTACCGTACCTCAGCTAGGACGTCAACCGGGGCAACTCCTTTCTCCTTGGTCTACGGCATGGAGGCAGTCTTACCGATTGAAGTGCAGATACCCTCTCTCAGGATAATGAAGGATGCAAATCTGAACGAAGATGATTGGATCCAGACACGACTTAATCAATTAAACCTCATTGATGAAAAGAGACTTGCTGCTATCTGTCATGGTCAGACGTATCAGAAACGGATGATCAGGGCATTTAACAAAAAGGTCAGACCACAGGAATATCAAGTTGGGGATCTGGTAATCAAGCGAATCATCCTTCCTCAGAGTGATCCAAGGGGCAAATGGACCCCTACGTACGAAGGGCCATTTGTGGTTAAGCATGTTTCTCAGGAGGAGCAATGATTCTAACCAACATGGATGGTGACGACCTTCCTCACCCCGCCAATGCAGACATAGTAAAAAGATACTACGCATGAAAAAAGACCCGCTAGGCTGACATGCCTAGGCAAAAATTAGGGCTTCCCGTCGAACCAAAAGGGTTCGAGCAAAATGAAGGGATGAAAATGAAAAAAATCTGTACACCCGGCAAGTCGAAAACCTGAAAAGGCGGCTTGGGCAAAAATGGGTATCCCGGTGGACTGAAAACCCGAAAGGGCGGTCCAGGCAAAAATTAGGGATAAAGCGTAATACTATGTCTCATTGATCACTTTACATCCAGAATTCGGTATCTACATCAAGTTCAGACGACATTGATCAGTCAGCTTCACCTTCAACCAAGGTCATCAAGTGATGAGACGCTCAGAGTTATAAAGGCAATAGCAGAGTTGAAACCCAGTAGATCATTCATATTTCACACAGCTGTTTTATTTTCTTTTGTACAAAACTTGTATAAACTCTTTCGTTCGGCGGCGTTCTCTTACTAGGACGTCAGTCTCTTGTACACAAAATGCCTATTTTTCAGGCTATTCAAAAATCAATACAAACACACTTTTCATTTAAACGTGCCAACTGTTTTTTCTTTTTCTGTTTTGTTTTGCAAAGAACGTCCAAGGTTCAATTTGTGATATATGCATTGACAATAATTTGCTAACTCATAAATATTTGCATACGAAACAAAGGATTAATTACAGGTGACACTAGAAACAGGGGCAATAAAGAGTTGTCCAAGCAATCTAATTGTTCTATCCTCCAAGGTACCAAGGTAGGTTCAGCTAAAGAACATAACCAGATACTTTAATTCCCCAGAGAGTAAGCCAGCAGTCAGTGCACTCTCTCCAAGCAGAGTCATCAAATCTTAAGGAGGTTGAGTATCCTCCAGCAGATCTCAACATTCTCCAGCAGCATATATATTCATAACGAGCATCCCCGACAGTCTTGGTCTGAAGATTGTTCCCCGGTGGCATACCAGCATTCAAAGGGATCACTTCCCCAGCATATCAAAACTTCCCCAGGAAAGTCCAATCCAGTTTCCTCAGAAAAATTGGAACATCTCCCCCCAAGCAGCAAGCTTATCCCCAGTAGATTCTGGAAGCTTATCCACGCAAGAGCACGAACGCGTCGTCCGGCTTTATTTAAAGAGTTATTTCCTTAACAGGATATAACTGGGTTATCCTCAGCCAAGAGCCATGGAAAGGTCGTCGTCAATACAATCTTCTTATCCCCAACGAAGTCTATCAATACTTCCAATACAACAAAGATATCCCCAGCAAGTTATCATCAACAATTCAGCAAAGTACGTCTCTCCCCACAGAGTATCACTCCCCAGCATGGTCGCTAGAGTACTTTTCTCCCCGCACAATCTTCCCTTTGCCAAAGTTTATTCCTCAACGGAGTCATCTTCTCCTACCGGTATTCTTGCAACTATCACCCCCGGCGGAAGCAAAGCCTATTCTCCAACATCAGCCCAGGATGTGACTTCCCGGCACCCGTCAAGGATTTACTTTCCTAGACGAAAACATACATTCGTAAACATCACATACATCATTATAGCATGCATATACGCATCATGAACATACAATATCACATATTCAGAGAACATCTCGCATGTCATACCACCTGACATCGCATACAACTAACGCTTGTCTTTTCAGGACAGAAGTCAGTACAAAAAAGATTACTATCAATGGTCGCAACTAAAGATCCGATTCCTGTATCTTGCCAGGGTGCATCTGTTGATGACCAATTACCAGCTCCGATTCCTGTATCTTGCCAGGGTGTGTCTGAAGAGTTCGAGGATCCGATGCCTGAATCTTGCCAGGGTGTATCCGTTGAAAACTAACATTACCAGATCTGATTCCTGTATCTTGCCAGGGTGTGTCTGAAGAGTTCGAGGATCCGATACCTGAATCTTGCCAGGGTGTATCCGTTGAAGACTAGCGTTACCAGATCCGATTCCTGTATCTTGCCAGGGTGTGTCTGAAGAGTTCGAGGATCCTATACCTGAATCTTGCCAGGGTGTATCCGTTGAAGACTAGCATTACCAGATCCGATTCTTGTATCTTGCCAGGGTGTGTCTGAAGAGTTCGAGGATCCGATACCTGAATCTTGCCAGGGTGTATCCGTTGAAGACTAGCGTTACCAGATCCGATTCCTGTATCTTGCCAGGGTGTGTCTGAAGAGTTCGAGGATCCGATACCTGAATCTTGCCAGGGTGTATCCGTTGAAGACTAGCATTACCAGATCCGATTCCTGTATCTTGCCAGGGTGTGTCTGAAGAGTTTGAGGATCTGATACCTGAATCTTGCCAGGGTGTATCCGTTGAAGACTAGCATTACCAGATCCGATTCCTGTATCTTGCCAGGGTGTGTCTGAAGAGTTCGAGGATCCGATGCCTGAATCTTGCTAGGGTGTATCCGTTGAAAACTAACATTACCAGATCCGATTCCTGTATCTTGCCAGGGTGTGTCTGAAGAGTTCGAGGATCCGATACCTGAATCTTGCCAGGGTGTATCCGTTGAAGACTAGCGTTACCAGATCCGATTCCTGTATCTTGCCAGGGTGTGTCTGAAGAGTTCGAGGATCCGATACCTGAATCTTGCCAGGGTGTATCCGTTGAAGACTAGCATTACCAGATCCGATTCCTGTATCTTGCCAGGGTGTGTCTGAAGAGTTCGAGGATCCGATACCTGAATCTTGCCAGGGTGTATCTGTTGAAGACTAGCGTTACCAGATCCGATTCCTGTATCTTGCCAGGGTGTGTCTGAAGAGTTCGAGGATCCGATACCTGAATCTTTCCAGGGTGTATCCGTTGAAGACTAGCATTACCAGATCCGATTCCTGTATCTTGCCAGGGTGTGTCTGAAGAGTTTGAGGATCCGATACCTGAATCTTGCCAGGGTGTATCCGTTGAAGACTAGCATTACCAGATCCGATTCCTGTATCTTGCCAGGTTGTGTCTGAAGAGTTCGAGGATCCGATACCTGAATCTTGCCAGGGTGTATCCGTTGAAGACTAGCATTACCAGATCCGATTCCTGTATCTTGCCAGGGTGTGTCTGAAGAGTTCGAGGATCCGATACCTGAATCTTGCCAGGATGTATCCGTTGAAGACTAACATTACCAGACTCGATTCCTGTATCTCGCTAGGGAACGTCTGAAGAATTCGAAGATCCGATTCCTGTAACCAGTCAGGACATATCTACACAAAAGCATCTGAAAACCAGCTCTTGCAACATGTCAGGTACTCATCTTTTCTTTTGCAGGTACGCAAGTTCTCGCTAAGGAATCTCTTACGCGATCAACATCCAGATGGCATCTATAAGCCCATCCTCCTATCCTTCAATCTCCAAATGGCATCTATAAGCCCATTCCCATCATCACACTGCTACTATGTGAGCGCAAATTTCTGGGCACTCTAGTGTTCAATCATCTTTTACCCTCGGATTACGAAAGGCACGTCAGCCAATCTGCATCCTCAGGTCTAAGAAGATTGAACAGGGGCAACTGTTGTACCCCAAAATTTGCCCTCCCATATTCTTCAAGAAATTGCCAAGTCATGCTTCAAGATTCCCCAAGGGTTGCACAGTGCAAGAGCCTCCTAAGCAGTCAAAATTAGGGTTTGTGTTCTGATCAAGAAAATGAAGTTTTCAAAGGTCCAATCAAGTCTCACATGCCTACAAATATGGTCAAGCATCCTCATATCAAGTTTCAAGACTTTCAGCACAAAATTGCACAGTCAAAAACCCTAATTGCACTACAATCAACTGTAAGGGCAAAATGGTCATTTGACAGTCAAAAGTTCAAATTTTTGGTCAACATATCATTTTGAAGCCACAAACATCATTTGATCAATGCTTGATCATGATTCTCAAAGTTTGGCTCAAAAATCATTAAGATGCAAAAGTTTCCTTATTTGGACAGTTGAAAAAGTCAACTATAAATTGACCAGGGCATAACTTTCACATGGATTATAAGAAAAATTACATCCAAAGCTCATTTTGAAGAGAAAGACATTTCCTACAACTCATCTTCATACTTCAAGTCCAAGAAATGCTCTCACAAAAAGTTATCAATTTCAACATTATAGGTCATTTTCAAAAGTCAACAAAAAGGGATTTTAAGTCAAAGGCCATAACTTGAGATTGGTAAATCAAAATGACATGGGACCAAAGGCATTGGTTAGAGGACTCAAAGACCTTTCCAAAATGTCCAAGAACATGAGCAAAGCTTAAATATTGAGCAAGTTATGCCTTGTGGAAGTTGGGAAATTTTTGGGTATTTTGAAAAGTCAACATTGGTTCAAATGACCTAAAATTGCTAATGGGCCCATTTTTCTTCCATAATTCATCATCCATGACATGTGCACGACCACTTGGCCCAAAGGGAAGTATTTCTTCATTTTTTATTTATTTATTTGAATTTTTATTAATAATAATTCATTTAAATCAATTAAATATATGAAAAATACTTAATTTAACCTAACAAATCTTTTTGCACATGTAATCTACTCAATAATTCGTGCACATTCAAATATGGGAAGATTTGGATTGATTGGATCATAATTGGTACAAAATTGTATGGAAAAGATTGAAAAAAACAAAGCTTGAAAATCAAATCTTCAAAACCATCAATGAATGAGATTTTGCTCAGAATTGTTGACCTAATTGACTCAATACAAAAGCCAAAACACAACCCTAATACTCAGAACGATTGAAGCTGCGCTAGAAACCATTGATAAACTTGAATTTTTGGCAAGAAACTCAAAAACTGAAAACCCTTTTGCAGGTTGATTCAAGGCTTAATAGTTGTTCAAACACCTTCCTGGAGGTTCATTGAACGATTCTCAATCAAAAACACTCATCAAAACCTCAAGAATTGGTATACAGAACCTGAAATATCTCATGAAAAATTCATAATCGTGGTTTAAAATCTATGCATTTTCATGGCATTTTAATTATTGATTCATATTCCTTATGCTATTATGAAACTAACCCATGCGTTTGATTGAGTTTTTGCAAGCTATAGACGATTCTACCATTGTCAATTTCTAGGGTTTAAAGGACCTTGGATTAGGGCTTTTTAAATAAGAAAAAATTGAGACTTGGGACCTTGACCATTGAAACGAGCGCACTTGGACGAAGAAGGACCCATGCTCGCGCTCAATTTATGAGCGTCCTAGGCCTAATCGCTATTTTTCCAAAACTGGCCTAAGAGAACGCATGATAAACCGTTGCCATGTTTTATTATATTTTCAGGAAAACGAAGATAAGGGAGAAGATGATATCGTGGCGTACGTTGGTTGGCTCTTTTGAAAACTCGCGCGCAAAGTCCACTAACACCTTGGTTTTCTTTTATATTATTTGTTTACTATTATATATTAACATGCGTTGGTTGGATCAGATGGCAAGCATAGTGATTAGTGAAGCACATGACCTGGGTTCGAGTCCCAGGTCTTCATTGTTTCAATATTATTTTTCAATTTACAATCACGTGCAGATTCAATACCAAGGACCATCATACTCCTTCCAAAATCCAACGTCCACGCGTCCAGCTTCATCAGATCAAAGGCCATGGATTGAAGTACACGGTGAGTCCCAGTCAACGCACAGGCACGTGTCTAGCAAAAGTCCAAACAGGCCAAGCAAAATGGGCCAGATTCCTCAATTTTCACCTCCATGTTGGGGACTACAACCCCCCTAGGTTTGCCATATTTTTTATTTTGATTCTATTTTCTTTTAATTATTATTCATTAATTAGCTTTATTATTTTCATGAAATACAAAATATCATAAAAAATCAGAAAAGAATTAAAATGATAAATATTTTTATTTCTACTATTTTCATAAATAAATTGTATATAATTATTTAGTTTTAAATTAGGTTGTAATTTTAATTCTTTTCATAATAAAAATCTAAAAAATGTAGAAATAGGTTTAATTAATAATTTTTCATCCTTTTTATTTTTCTTTCATAAATATATTAAATAATTAAATATTCATTTTATTTATTTTATAATTAAATTTGCATATAAAAATTAGGATTAATTTTAGGTTAAAAAACTTCAATATTTTCTTAATAAATTAAAAATAATTAGGATTAGGGTTTGCATCTTATTTTAATTTTAATTAATTCTCTTTTTCTATTTAATCCTAAAATACTAAAAATACCAAAAAAAACAATTCCTTTTCTTTTAATTAATTAACTCTATCATTAATTCAATTTTTGCAAAAGGGTCCAACGCCCTCGTTTCGATTTAATTATTAATTCGCATATTATTTCGTTCTGTTTAAATGTTCATGTATCTCTCCCGAAGCCTTGTAATTAATTTTCTCGCACTTTTCGTTACTTTATTTATTTTCTGTCAAATCGGGTCCTGGTTAATTTTGGCGATGTGGACCCGCGCCATTTGTAATAGCTTAGAATTTACTTTTCCTCGCAACTTTTTTTAACTGTTAAACCAAAGACATGAAAGAATGTATGGACTAAAATAAAAACAAGCGTATAGATCACCAATAACATGACAAGATAAAATATCTGAAATGACACACAAATCGCATACACCACCCCTAGGGTATGCCTCACTGTTGCCTTGCCTCGAAAGGTGATCGTCGAGTAGAGGATGTTTTAGTAAGTCCTCATGATCCGGGAACCTGGCATGAGGGTAGCTTCTAAGGTGTCTTCCTATTGCTCTGGTGATCACCATGTCCCGAACCTCGAATTGACCCGAACACCTCCAACGGTGGTGCTACCTACCTCTCAATGGTGGGATGGCACTACTTTAAAGGACATCTACACAGACGAATTCCTTAGGGTAGGTAGACGACTCTAGATACTTGCTCTAATTTCAAAAACAAATCAAAAAATACTTTTCACACCGACACCTTTTCAAAAAGCTTTCGAAAGCAATTTTTCAAACACTCTTGAGGACCGATACAAGAGTCGAACTGGAATTTTCAAAGAAACTTTTTAAAACCCACATTGAAAAGCAAACAAACCTTTTTGAAAACACAATGAGCAAGTATCTAAGAGCCCATGGATAACCATGGATAGAAAGGGTGCTAACACCTTCCCTTTCTATAACCTACCTCCCGAACCGAGAGCAATCTCTTTAAGGAATTTTTCTGTGCTTTTGTCCTTTCCATTTGGAGAAAATAAAAGACGGTGGCGACTCTTGCTTACCGCGACATTTCGCGAACCAGCGTTAAACAGTCAGTTCCAGATCCACCGATCACACAGGGACTTAAGTGCAATTTTTGAAGTTGAAATGTGAAAACAAAATGTAGCCGACATCGTTAACTAACTCCTGTCCGAAAATCGGCTCAATCGGATAAACGGTGAATTAGTTATGAATTTTTGAAGTTTCAGCTCAGACAAACTTATTTTGGCTCCAGTGTCGACTCTGACACGTTCTTCAATAAAAAACTGGTATTGATCGGAGCATAATCCGGTCTCGACTTTTGAAGAAAAGTTGTAGATCTATGAGTCAGTGACCTTGTGTAAAAATATGAGCCCAATCCGATAAAAATTGACCGAGTTATGAATTTTCGAAGTTTCGACCCAGATGAAATAATATTCAGCATTCAGGATTTTCAGCGTGTTACGCATTCTGAGCAAAAAAAGAAGGCCTTTTGAATACCGTTTGAAATCAATACTTTCTTTGAAAATGTAGTCACCTCAATTTGTGAAATTTTGGCGCCGGAACCAGCTCGATACGATGAAAATCGACCAAGTTATGATTTTCTGAACATGACGCAAATAAACTTCTGTCACAAATTTTCTGTGCAAAAATACTTGATAAATCCACATTTTTGAAGACCTTTGATCGAAATTGGCTTCCATCCGTGAGAGATGAAAACATAGATAATGTCAAGACAGAATTTTGGCCACCGGAATGGGTTCAATACGAAGCATGATCTTCAAGTTATGAATTTTTTAGCGCGTAAAAACTGCACTTTCAGCACACTTTTTCACCATATTTCTTCGAGCAAACTCACACATTCGGATACCTTCTTTAAAGAATTGACTCTTGAGCCGAACCTGAATTTGAGAATATGTTATCAGAGATATCTTGGCCAAAGAACACCCGAATATGATGCGCCAGGTTGGACTTGTGAATTTTTCTTGAAATGTTTTGAGAAATATGGGAGGGGAAATTTTGGGGTACAACAGTTGCCCCTGTTCAATCTTCTTAAACCTAAGGATGTAGATTGGCTTGCGTGCCTTTCGTGATCCAAAGGTGGAAGATGATTGAACACTGAAGTGCCCAGAAATTTGCACTCGCATGGTGTAGTATCAGCAATGTCATGTAGGGGGAATGGGCTTATAGATGTCATTTGGAAGTGATGGATGGGGGGATGGGCTTATAGATGCCATCTGGAGCTGTGACGGAGCTTTGTCGGGAATGGGCTTATGGATGCCATTTGGAGACTGTTGGTATGTGGATGGGCTTATAGATGCCACCGAGAGGTTGTCGACCGCGTAAGAGATTCCTTAGCGAGAACTTGCGTACCTGAGAAAGAAAGATAATTACCTGGCCTGTTACAGGGGTTGATCTTCAAACTCTTCGTGTAGATGTGCCCTGGATGGATATAGGTATCGAATCTTTAAACTCTTCAGACGTGCCCTGGAAAGATACAGGAATCGAGTCCGGAGAATAGTCGTCAACAGATACACCCTGGCAAGTAACATGAGTCGGATCTTCGAACTCTTTAGACGTGCCCTGGCAGGATACAGGAATCGAGTATGGAATTAGTCGTCAACAGATACACCCTGGCAAGATACAGGAATCAGATCTTCAAACTCTTCAGACGTGCCCTGGAAGGATACAGGAATCGAGTATGGAATTAGTCGTCAACAGATACACCCTGGCAAGATACAGGAATCAGATCTTCAAACTCTTCAGACGTGCCCTCAACGGGACGATGAGAGAACCTTGAACGATTTCTACCTCAACGGGACGATGAGAGAACCTTGGACGATTACTACCTCAACGGGACGATGAAAGAACCTTGGGAGATTACTACCTCAACGGGACGATGAGAGAACCTTTGGGTGATTTCTACCTCAACGGGACGATGAGAGGACCTTGGGCGATTACTACCTCAACGGGACGATGAGAGAACCTTGGGCGATTACTACCTCAACGGGACGATGAGAGAACCTTTGGGCGATTACTACCTCAACGGGACGATGAGAGAACCTTGGGCGATTACTACCTCAACGGGACGATGAGAGAACCTTGGGCGATTACTACCTCAACGGGACGATGAGAGAACCTTGGGCGATTTCTACCTCAACGGGACGATGAGAGAACCTTGGGCGATTACTACCTCAACGGGACGATGAGAGAACCTTGGGCGATTACTACCTCGGCAGGATGATGAGAGAATCTTAGGCGACTACAACCTCAGCAGGATGATGAGAGAATCTTAGGCGACTACAACCTCAGCAAGATGATGAGAGAATCTTAGGCGACTACAACCTCAGCAGGATGATGAGAGAATCTTAGGCGACTACAACCTCAGCAGAATAATGAGAGAATCTTTAGGCGACTACAACCTCAGCAGAATGATGAGAGAATCTTTGGCGACTTCAACCTCAGCAGAATGATGAGAGAATCTTTGGCGTCTTCTACTTCAAAAGGTAAAGACTTTTATCTGTTGATCGTTCTTTCCTGAAAAAGTAACGAGTTAGTTGTATGCAATGTCATAATGTATGACATGCATGATGTCATGATGTTCTCAAAAATAAATGAGATTTGGGTGATATGATTCGTGTATGCATGTATCATAATGTATGACAATGTGATGTTTATGAATGTATTTTCGTCTAGGAAAATAAATCCTTGACGAATGCCGGGAGCTGAATCCTGGGCTGATGTTGAAGAGAGTTCCTCGTTTTCGCTGGGGATGATGGTTGCAAGAATACCGGTAGGAGAAGATGACTTCGTTGGGGAATAAACTTGGCGAATAGAATACTCTGCGGGGAATGCTCTGTGGGAAGAGATGTACTTTGCTGAGGTTTGATGATAACTCTGCTGGGGATACCATTGTTGAGCTTTGTTGGAAGATTAGATGAACTCCGCTGGGGATAGGAAGACTTCGCCGGGGACGATCTTTCCGTGGCAATTAGCTGAGGATAACCCAGTTAGAAGCTCTGGTGGGGAATAACTTCTGAACATGGTCGGGGAGAGATACGTTGGTACTCTGCAGGGGACAAGCTTCCAGAATCTACTGGGGATAAGCTTCCAGAATCTACTGGGGAGATTGATTCAACTCTTCTGGGGAGACTTTTGGAACTGTACTGGGGAATTAAGGTATATTGGTTACGTTCTTCAGCTGACCTTACCTTGGTGCCTGGAGGATAGAGCAGCTTGATCGTTCAGACCATTCTTATTGCCCCAGTTTCTGTGGGAGAGGGAGGCCTGTGAGGTGTTTGATACCTGCCGATTTACGAATCTTCTTCTGGTAGGCAAGGGACGAGATGACGGAACATAGTCGTACGCTGTGATCCCTAATATTAGCCTGGACCGCCATTTCGGGTTTTCAGTCCACCGGGATACCCTTTTTTGCCCAAGCCGCCTTTTCAGGTTTTCGACTTGCCGGGTGTACAGATTTTTTTCATTTCATCCCTTATTTTGCCCGAACCCTTTTGGTTCGCCGGGAAGCCCTTATTTTTGCCTAGGTGTGTCAACCTAGCGGGTCTTTGATTTTGCATAGTATTTTTTTGACTATGTCCACGCTCTCAGAATGCAGGGAGATGCCCCTGTCAGTAGTATTGCGTTGCCGTACCACTAGAAGATGTCTGATCAGGCAAGATTCGTTGTCGAAATACCCCAGGTGATCCAGATGGAGATTTTCCCCCAAGCTGGTTGGCCTTTTGAGAGATTCTCCGAATCTTGACTTAACTGCCCCAGATGATGGACGATGATCATGCCTGCCCCCTTGATTGGAAGTGCTTTTGTTCACCAGATATTCGTCGTGCGAATTTCTATGCTGTTCAAACAAATAGTCACATGCAAGCAATGTTATATTAAAAATGCAAAACTTATGTCTGTCTTGAAATTTTGAAAATGCATTTTCAGTAAAAGCAAGTGAATTTTGTAAAATGCGATGTCAACTCGTTATTTTACCGCAAGCCTTAAGGAGTCAGGATACCTTTCGTAACAGTATGCTTTCGAACTAACCCATGCTTCAGCTAGGACCTTTAAGGGTTATAACGTGGCCTGGTTCATGGTTTAAGAAACAAAGGATAAAGGCTCTAATTATTTGTACCCACCCGCTCTTCGTGATGTTCTTCAAACCTAAACTCAGCTAATCGTGCGTTAGACCTTGTTTAAGTCTTTGCTCTGACATTCCGGTGACGGTTCGGATACTGATAGTTTATTTTGAACAGGCAATCATTTCCTTTTGTTGAGGGTTTGTATGACCTCTTTCTTTTTTATCCCTATTTTTTGCCTGAACTGTTTCTTTTGTGATTACAGTCAGCGGGATGCCCCAGTTTTGTAAGTCTCCTTCATAGGTTTTGACTTATGGGTTATTATTATTATTTTTTGATAATAACTGTCTGTCATTATGATTATTCTGAACCATCACTGTCTTTTGTCTCGGAAGGACTTCTTTGGTGCCGTTCGTTGTGCACTCTGGATCAACTAAGAAGACTACCCTGCCCCAGGTTATGATTAAGGGTTTTAATTTTTGAAAAGAAAAACTCCTACTTCTTTGGCTCAAAGGGGTTGACGAGGGCTTATCTTCCTTATAACTCCAGTGTTTAGGAATTGAAACAATGCCTGTACCTCATCAGCGGGGTCTGTTCAAAAGCATACTGTAAAGATAGCGGTATCGTTTTCGTCATCCTCCCTCAAGAGGCTTAGAATTATTAACCGAGAATTGATCATCACAAAAAAATGAAAACAATTTGCATATAGTGAATACGAAATAATTACTTCAAAACAGACATGTGTAGTGCATTAATGAAATAACAATGTTTAACATGAATGAATGTTTGAACAATCAAAAGAAAATTACAAATTGAACATTCGAATGAACAAAAAATCCAGTCCTAGCCATATTTTGGCAAGGGAGCAGTGATCACATTGGGAGTCTCTGGAGAGTCGAGCTGGACTTCCTTTGCATCAATCAGATCCTGGACCTTATTTCTCAAAGTCCAACAGTCATCTGTAGCATGCCCCGGGCTGTCAGAATGGTAAGCGCAGCGAACGTTGGGGTTATACCTTGACGGCGTCCTGTTGGGATTCTTTGGAGGGTCCATGAGAGTTATCAACTTGGTTTCCAGCAACTGTGGCAATATCTGTGACAAGGTCATGCCGAGGGGAGTGAATTGCCTTTTGGGTCTCTCTTCCCTTTGCTGATTGTGACGCTGAGGGGCGCCGGCCGGTTTTGCAATAAGCACCGCGTTGACATCTTGGCGGTGTTCGGACCTATTCTGCCCTCTTGAGCCATAGACAACACTAGATTCTCTCTTGGATGGTTTCTTCTCAGTGTTCGAGGAGTCACCATTATGTATTTTCCCTGACTTGATGCCAGCCTCTATTCTTTCCCCGGTCAAGACCAAATCTGTAAACCCAGCAGCAGAATTCCCAATCAGGTGGTTGAAGAATGGACCAGACAGGGTCCCTAAGAACATGTCGACGAGTTCGCGGTCAGTCAGAGGTGGTTGTACCCTTCCAGCAAGGTCCCTCCATTTTTGAGCATATTCTTTGAAACCTTCACCTGTACCCATAGACATTCCCTAAAGCTGAGTGCGCGTGGGAGCAAGGTCGGCATTGTAATGGTACTGCTTGTAGAATGCAGTGGCCAAATCCTCCCAGCTGTAGATGTTAGCTCCATTCAGTTGATAGAACCAGTCGAGTTGGGTTCCAGACAAACTATCCTGAAAGAAGTGAATCCACAAATTCTTGTCAGCCGTGTAGGGCTGGATCCTCCTTGTGTATGACCTGAGATGCAGCTTAGGACAGGAAGCCCCGTCATATTTTGCAAAAGTAGGTGCCTTAAATTTGTGCGGGATTACTACCCCAGAAGACAGACCTAGATCTTCGAAGTCCAGGCCGAGCACTTTTTGTATTTCCATAGCACTTAGCCGGTCTTCCAACTGCTTATACCTGTCCTCAGTTTGAGGGTATTGCTCTTCATTGAAGTCAGTCTCGTTGTCAGAGACCACAGGACTAGGAACCTCTCTCTCATGGGGGCTGTCCTTTCCAACAGATGGGGTAGTCTGCTCAACTTCATTTAGTGATCCATTCCCAGATTTGCGTCTCGGGTTGAACAACATTGTCCTCTTCTTCTTTCTCTTCGAGAGCAAAGTCTTCAAATCCTGTTGGCCCTGGGCTAGACTCTTAATCAACTCCTGGAACTGGGCATTCTGGGCCTGGAGGGCCTGGATGGATTGCTCAGTAGATGTTTCAGGATTCATGATGAGACTGCTGAAATAAACAGCAAAGAAGGTAAGTGACCTGTCAAAAGGGTACCTGTAATGCAAGGATGTGTATGTATGCATGCAATGTTTTCAAGGATCTCGCGGGGTAAACAAGAACATTGTTAGAATTAGGATCTGGTAGCTTGATTGAAGGAACTTCATGTTGTTGAGAGTCCTTCGTCAAGGGTCAAGGCTCACCATATCGAGTGGGTCATATCCCCTGACAACCTTGGCTAGAGGAAAATAAATCCCCTTTGCCCCTTGCCAGACATGTTGGTTCATCATGACCTGCATCACAAGCCCTTGAGATCCTTGAAATGGGTTAGTCCTTATGCGGGATGCATGCAATGGTATGATGTTATGCTATGCATGGGGTAATGTAGCTAAACCCTGTTATGAGTCCCAATTAAGGACTATAAACAAAACCTGCAAGAAACTCAAGTGTCAGATAACAAGCATGCAAGTAGTCAAGTATGAAAGCACACAAGTCACACCACAGCCCTTAGAGTTTAGGCCAGCATGGGGTCTGGGTATTACCCTCTTGAAGTTGGTGGGCTCAAACCTGTCCTATCAAAGTAACCGGGTTCTAAGGGTCCCAATATCATTGGATTGCTTTCATTGTTCATTGTTTCGATTTAGCCACTGAACTGGCGACCGAAATATTCCAAGAAAACAACCCTCAACTGAGTGTAGTATCGAGTATCAACCAACCTCGGACTGCACCAAAGTCAGTTATCTCACTACCCTAAAGAGGCCAAGATGGTTCAATTAAGGTTCCTAAGGTCATTTGATGTTTCACGACACCACGTGGCGGCCCCGTACTCTCCTTGACTGAACTCAAGGGTTACCGGTACTCACCAAAGTGCCACATCAACGTAGCAGACTGCTTCAACCATGTCGGTATACCCTGCACAGTTCCCTCACAGCCTTGTTGCTACTTTCTAATAAGGTACCCCCAAATCCGGGTTAGGATCTATATAACTCCCAAGACAGTACCCACAATAATAAAGCAAGCAATTCAAAGCAATTGAAAACACAAGTGATCTTAGTCCTAAGGTACACCTCACTTTTATAAGTATGTCCCCAGCATAGTCGCCAGTTCTGTGATCGGTGGATCTGGAACTGACTGTTTAAAGCTGGTTTCGTGAAATGTCGCGGAAGCAAGAGTCGCCACCGTCTTTTATTTTCTCCAACATGGACAGGACAAAAGCACAGCAAAATTCCTTATGAGATAGTTTCTCGGTTCGGGAGGTAGATTTATAGAAAGGGAAGGTGTTAGCACCCTTTCTATCCATGGTTATCCATGGGCTCTTAGATACTTGCTCATTTGTGTTTTCAAAATGTTTGCTTTTAAAAGTGTGAGTGGGTTTGAAAAAGTTTCGTTTAAAGATTTCAGATCGACTCTTGTATCAGTCCTCAAGAGTGTTTGAAAAATTGTTTTGAAAGCTTTTTGAAAGTGTCGGTGTGAAAAGGTTTTTGTTTTTTTTTAGAGAGAGCAAGTATCCATGAGTCATCTACCTACCCTAAGGAATTAGGCTGTGTAAATGTCCTTAAGGTAGTGTCATCCCACCATTGAGAGATAGGTAGCACCACCGTTGGAGGTGTTCGGGTCAATTCGTTTGTAGGGACAGTGTGGTCACCAGAGCAACAGTAGGACACCTTAGAAGCTACCCTTATGCCATTGATCCTTTTTAATTCCGAGGCAACCGTTTCGAGGCAACTGGATCATGTCTTGGACATAAGGACTTACTAAAACGTCCTATACTCGACGACCACGTTTCGAGGGCAAGGCAACAGTGAGGTGTACCCTAAGAGTGGTGTGTGAATCTGTGTGTTATTTTCATGTTATGTTTTATCTTGTACATGTATCATGGTGATCTACGCATTGTTTTTAATTTAGGCCATACATTCTTTCATGCAATTTAGTAGTTTAAAAGTGCGGAAATTTAAATGCGGAAAGTAAAATCCTACGCTATTACAAGGCGTGGGTCTATACATCGCCAAATTAACAAAGGCCCGTTTTTAATAAAAATGCGGAAAGTAAATAAATTCCTAATTACTATTACAAGGCTTGAGCAATTACATAATATTTACAAGAAAATAAAAATAAATGCGCGAAAAGAAAAATAGAACGTTCGAGGGCGTTGGACCCTTTTGAAATTAAATTGAATTAAAAGTTAATTAAGTATTAAATTAAAGAAAAGAAATGTTTTTTTGTTTTTTGTATTTAATGAAATAAGAAAAGAATTTAAAATTAGAAGGAAACCCTAGTTCTAAATATTTTTAATTATTAAAGAAAAGTTTAAAGTTTAAAACTTAATTTATGCTAATTAATTATTTACATATTTATTTACAAAATATTTAGTAATTAATAATAATAATAATAATAATAATGAGAAAATTATTTGTTAAAAAAAATGAAAAGGTTAAAAAATCCTAATTTCTACATATTTTATTAATTTAAGAAAATATTAAAGTTTTAAAACCTAAATTAACTAAGTTAATTGTTAGAGTTTATTTACAAAACAAATTAATTTAAATATTAATTAAACATATTTTAGTTTCTGATTTTTTTATTTATGAAAATTAATTTATGAAATTAAAGAAAACAATTAAAATAATTAATAGAATTAAGAAAGAAAAACAAATTAAAAATTAAAAATTGATGCAAACCATGGGGGGTATCCGGCCCATTTAGGAGGTTTTTTGGAAGTAATTTGGCTCATTAGACAAAAAGCCTTGTTTGACTTTCTGGCATCACGTGCGTGTTCATTGACTCCTGAGTACCGTGGTCTGCATTCTTTGACCATTGGATTGAGTTTCATGGCCACTTGTGTTCTGGCTGTTGGTCATTTGTGTTCTAGCTTCAACGTTCCTTAATCTTCTCAGGATGTCTGTCTCGCCATGTATTGGTGTCATGCATAAGTTGTTCTTTTTTGGCCATTTGGCTTTTGGCTTTTGGCTTTTTGGCTTTTGGCTTTTGGCCATTTGGCTTTTGGCCTCAACGTTCCTTAATGAACCTGCATGGAATCCTGTCTAAATCTGCAGTGTTGAATCTCATGAACACATTAAATAAAATCATAAAATGCAAATAAAGCCAATATATGAAGAAATTTAATGTTTAGGCACAATATGGCATGTATGAATGATTATACCCTTTTGATCATGGAGATCAAATCAATCTTACCCTTACTGGAAAATTAGTGACCTGAATGCTTTTATGCCCTTTGGATCATGGAGATCAAGCCAGCCTTATCCTTACTGAAGAAGTAGTGAGATGTTGGTTTGTAACTGTGATGGCTTGTTTGTAGTGAGAGAGAGATTTGTAATAAGGATTTCAAGGTTTTAGGGTTCTTGAAAGAATTTGATATTCTAACAGTGTTGTGGCAAGGTTTTTTCCTCTCTTTTCCTCCTCTCTGGTTTGTGTGAAAAGAAGGTGATTATATAATGGAAATTAGGGTAAAGAAAATGGGCTTTGAATGTGCAATTGGGCCTCCAATGTTCACTTGAGTTCGTCACTTTCCAGGCTAAATCGCAGGGACTTAAGTGCAATTTTTGAAGTTGAAATGTGAAAACAAAATGTATCCGACATCGATAACTAACTCCTGTCCGAAAATCGGCTCAATCGGATAAACGGTGAATTAGTTATGAATTTTTGAAGTTTCAGCTCAGACAAACTTATTTTGGTCTCCAGTGTCGACTCTGACACGTTCTTCAATAAAAAACTGGTATTGATCGGAGAATAATCCGGTCTCGACTTTTGAAGCAAAGTTGTAGATCTATGAGTCAGTGACCTTGTGTAAAAATATGAGCCCAATCCGATAAAAATTGACCGAGTTATGAATTTTCGAAATTTCGGCCCAGATGAAATAGTATTCAGCATTCAGGATTTTCAGCGTGTTACGCATTCTGAGCAAAAAACGAAGGCCTTTTGAATACCGTTTGAACTAAATACTTTCTGTGAAAATGTAGTCACCTCAATTTGTGAAATTTTGGCGCCGGAACCAGCTCGATACGATGAAAATCGACCAAGTTATGATTTTCTGAACATGACGCAAATAAACTTCTGTCACAAATTTTCTGTGCAAAAATACTTGATAAATCCAGATTTTTGAAGACCTTCTGATCGAAATTGGCTTCCAGCCGTGAGAGATGAAAACATAGATAATGTCAAGACAGAATTTTGACCACCGGAACGGGTTCAATACGAGCCACGATCTTCAAGTTATAAATTTTTTAGCGCGTAAAAACTGCACTTTCAGCACACTTTTTCACCATATTTCTTCGAGCAAACTCACACATTCGGATACCTTCTTTAAAGAATTGACTCTTGAGCCGAACCTGAATTTGAGAATATGTTATCAGAGATATCTTGACCAAAGAACACCCGAATATGATGCGCCGGGTTGGACTTGTGAATTTTTCTTGAAATGTTTTGAGAAATATGGGAGGGGAAATTTTGGGGTACAACACATACAAACCCTAATTCTAACATGGCATAATTAGAAAGTATTAAAATGCGAAAAATAAAGTTCCTAAGTTATTACAACACAATATATGGGAAGGGGGGGGGGGGGGGGGGGGGGTACAAATGTTCAAATGGGGGTATTTTGACAAGGAATTTAAACCTAGACTATTACATCAAATTGGATTTATACAAATTATTTAATATATAATAATTAAATAAAAATGGAATAAATGTGCAAAATGCAAAAGATGTTTTTATATGTATGAAAAAAGTGTTTTTTATATGTCAAATAAACAAAATAAAAAGTATTAATTTTTGGAGTTTTTATGTATTTAGGGTAAAACCCTAATTTTATAAATAAAAGGTTTTAATTATTTAATATGTACAATGTTTAATAATTATGTACAAAAATAAAATGAAAATGAAGTATATTTGTAAAAAAGAGTATTTTTAATATTAAATATTAATAAGAATAAAAATGTATATATTTTGTATTTTTGTCCTAAATATTCTAATAAATATATATGTATTTGTATTATTTACTAAATATATATTATATATACAAAAATAAACTATTTAATATTTATTAAAAAAAAGTATATTTATGTAAAATATTTTCAAGAGGTAATAAAAAATAAAATCAAGAAAATGAACATGTTTGCATTATTTTTTAGTATTTTTAAATAATAGTATTTGTATATTTATTTATGTACAAATCTAAAAGAAACAAAATAAATGCCTAATAAATACAAAAATGGTTTAAAAAATAATTTTTATATTTTTAATACTATGAGAAAAAATAAATGAGTCAGAAAAAAAAAAGAAAAGATCAAAAAATCATAAAAATAAGCATAATGGGCCAATGGGGTGTCAAAGTAAAAATGGTGTGTAAACAGAAATAACAACTCAGGCCCAGCCCAAAGACCCTGTCATCTTCAACCTCCAGCATTTCTGTTCAAGGAAACACGCGTTTGCTATCTCCAGATTCCTTGATCTTTTGCCAAATCTTCCAACATGAAACCTGTAGAGCTTGAAGCCACGATTCTAGACATATAAAGAAATCAATCTAACTCTCAGAAATGAGAGAGAATTTCTTCTCCCCCAATTTCTGAGCTAGTTTTTGTTCCATGTTTAGACATCAAATTCTCATAACACACGTAACATAAATGAAAAATAATTACATGGTGTGATCGGTGGATCTGGAACTGACTGTTTAACGCTGGTTCGCGAAATGTCGCGAAAGCAAGAGTCGCCACCGTCTTTTATTTTCTCCAAATGGAAAGGACAAAAGCACAGAAAAATTCCTTATAGAGATTGCTCTCGGTTCGGGAGGTAGATTTATAGAAAGGGAAGGTGTTAGCACCCTTTCTATCCATGGTTATCCATGGGCTCTTAGATACTTGCTCATTTGTGTTTTCAAAATTGTTTGTTTGCTTTTCAAGTGTGGGTTTAAAAAAGTTTCTTTGAAAATTTCAGTTCGACTCTTGTATCAGTCCTCAAGAGTGTTTGAAAAGTTGTTTTTTGAAAGCTTTTGAAAAGTGTCGGTGTGAAAAGTATTTTTTGATTTGTTTTGAAATTAGAGCAAGTATCTAGAGTCGTCTACCTACCCTAAGGAATTCGTCTGTGTAAATGTCCTTAAAGTAGTGCCATCCCACCATTGAGAGGTAGGTAGCACCACCGTTGGAGGTGTTCGGGTCAATTCGAGGGTTCGGGGCATGGTGATCACCGAAGCAATAGGAAGATGCCTTAGAAGCTACCCTCATGCCATGTTTATGGACATGAGGACTTACTAAAACATCCTCTACTCGACGATCACCTTTCGAGGGGCAAGGCAACAGTGAGGCGTACCCTAGGGGTGGTGTGTGATTTATGTGTCATGTTCATTTATGTTTATCTTGTTCATACATTGGTGATCTACGAGTTGCTTTTATTTTAGCATTCATTCTTTCATGCAAATTAATTAACAGTTAAAAGTTGCGGAATTAAAAGGTCTACGCTATTACAAAGGCGCGGGTCTACATCGCCAAATTAATCCAAGACCCGATTTGAAAATAAATAAAATGCGGAAAGATAAATGTCTAATTAATCTATTACATGGCTTTGGGATAATTACATGAAATTGGAAATAAAATAAGTGCGCGAATTAGAATTGTGATCGAATGCGAGGGCGTTGGACCCTTTTAAAGAAATTGAATTAAAATTAATAAATTAATTAAGTTAAATGAGAAAAAGAAATTATTTTTGAGTTTTTTGTATTTATGGATTTTAATGAGAATGAATGGAATTAAAACCTAATTCTAAACTATTTTTAATTTATTAAAAAAATATTTAAGTTTGTATCCTAATTTTAACCTAATTATTTACATGGCAATTTATTTACAAAATAAATAATTAATTATTAATTATGGTGAAAGAAAAGAAAAAGAATAAAACTATTTAGAACCTTAATTCTACATTTTTTAGCTTATAAAAAAAACATTTAAAATTAAACCTAGAATTAAAACTAAATCAATTAATAAAATTTATTTACAAAAATGTTAATGAATTAAACATAAAAAAACATATTTTTTATTTTATAGTTTCTGAATTTTTTTGGGTATTTTATGTTATGAAAATATTAATTTATGAAATAAAAGGAAATGATTAAATTAAAACAAATAATAAAAAGATAGGAAAAAGAAAAGAAATACAAACACTTGGGGGGTGTTGACCCCAATTTGGAGGTATTTTCCAGCATTTTTGGCCCATTCATTGGAGGCCTGGTTGACTTCTGGTAGTCACGTGTGGCTTCATTGACCAATGCATAGGGTGCTCCTCAGATCATGGCCATTGGATTGAGATCAGTGGGCGCGTGGCAAACACAGACAAGAAGACGCATGGTAGACCCTGGGGTTGAAACTGCATGGAATCACGTTGAAACAAAATATATTAAGAAAGTGAGGGGACCTGGGAATCGAACCCAGGTCCCAATGCTTATGTGACAACGCAGATACCACTTGTGCCATTTGCTTTCTTTGTTATTATGATAGAAAATAAATAATATATAAAACAAACCACGCTAATGATGTTAATTCAAAAAATGCGCTAAAACTTGAATTGTCCAATCACCGGTTGACAACACGCCTTCTTCTTCGTTGATTCCTTGTTTCACCTGAAAAATATACATCAAATAGCAGGGGTTTTGAACCCCCGCTAACCACTGCATAGGAAAATAGCGATTAAGCCATACTCAAATATAAAAACAACGCGACTAGTGATTCTGGATCGTCTAAGTACGCTGAGTTCAATGGTGTAGGTCTCATGTCTCAATTTTTCCAGAATAAGGAAGCCCCAAATCAAGGTTCCTGAAACCCTAGGCATCGTTCATGGCAACTCTCCATATATGCAAGCATTCTTCAATTAAATTATACTATTAGCTTCAGAATCAACACATTAGCATAAAACAATAATGAAAATGCATTGATATGGCGTGTAGATTCGAATACGATTGAGGAAAAATTCATGTACAGGGTAACTGTGTTCTACCGTTTCTTGAGGTGCAGAGGTCTGATTTCGATTGGGGCAGATTCCTGGATGTATCAGGAGTGCAATGGAATTGTTGTTTTGCTTTGAAACACGCTGAAACTAGGAAAGCAGTTTTGGAATTTTCTTGAAAAAGTGCAAAGTTTGTCTATGGTTTTAGGCGCAGCTTGAAGGTTGTGAGCTTTAGGGTTTGCATTTGTTTATGTATGGGAATGGATTAGGGTAAGAATCAAGTCCAAAAACCCTTTGCATTGATGAAAGAAATATTTGATTTTAATGGCATATTTTCAAATCTTTTTCCATGTGTTTTGATATCAATCATGGCCAAATCCTTCCTTTTTTGATGTGCACGAATCTTCAGTAACCAATGAGAGCAAATGCTGCATAAAAAGATTCACATACATTTGTTTTAGTATTTTTTCATATTTTATTTTATTAAATGAATTAATGGTGATTAAAAATTCAAATAAATAATAAAAAATGATGAAATAAATCCCCTTTGGGCCAAATGGTCGTGCATAGCCTTTGGATGATGAATCTTGGAAGAAAATGTGGCCCATTAGCAATTTTGAGGCATTTGAAGTAAAGTTGACTTTTCAAAATTCCCAAACATTTCCCAACTTCCACAAGGCATATCTTGCTCAATTTTTAAGCTTTGATCATGTTCTTGGACATTTTGGAAAGGTCTTGAAGTCCTCTAACCAATGCCTTTGGTCCCATGTCACTTTGATCTACCAATATCAAGTTATGGCCTTTGACTTAAAGTCCCTTTTTGTTGACTTTTGAAAATGACCTATAATGTTGAAATTGATAACTTTTTGTGAGAGCATTTCTTGGACTTGAAGTGTGAAGAGGAGTTATAGGAAATTTCTTTCTCTTCAAAATGAGCTTTGGATGGAATTTTTCTGATAAACCATGTGGAAGTTATGTCTTGGTCAAGTTACAGTTGACTTTTTCAACTGTCCAAATATGGAAACTTTTGTATCTTGAGAATTTTTGAGCCATGCTTTGAAAATCATGATCAAGAATTGATAAAATGATGTTTGTGGCTTCAAAATGAGATATTGACCAAAAATTTGAACTTTTGACTATCAAATGACCATTTTGCCCCTGTAGTTGACTGTTGGGCAATTAGGGTTTTTGACTGTGCAATTTTGTGCTGTGAGTCTTGAAACTTGACATGAGGATGCTTGACAATGTTTATAGGCATGTGGGACTTGATTGGGCCCTTGGAAACCTTCAATTTCTTTTCCAGAACCAAAACCCTAGTTTTTGACTGTTAGGAGGCCCTTGAACTATGCAACCCTTGGGGAAATTTTGAAGCATGCTCTTAGCAAATCTTGAAGGATATGGGAGGGCAAATTTTGGGGTACAACAGTTGCCCCTGTTCAATCTTCTTAGACCTGAGGATGTAGATTGGTTGTCGTGCCTTTCGTAGTCCGAAGGTGGAAGATGATTGAACACTAGAGTGCCCAGAAATTTCCGCTCACATAGTAGTGTGATGGTGGGAATGGGCTTATAGATGCCATTTGGAGATTGATGGATAGGATGATGGGCTTATAGATGCCATGCTAAGAGATGATGGATAGGTGGATGGGCTTATAGATGCCATGCTGAGAGGTAATGGATAGGTGGATGGGCTTATAGATGCCATCTGGATGTCGATCGCGTAAGAGATTCCTTAGCGTGAATTTGCGTACCTGAAAAAGAAAATGAGTACCTGGCCTGTTACAGGAGCTGGTCTTCAAACTCTTATGTAGATGTGCCCTGACTGGTTACAGGAATTGGGTCTGGAGCTTCAAAAAGTGATGAATGAATCGGGGATGGTTACTACCTCAACGGGACGGTGAGAGAACCTTGGACGATTACTACCTCAACAGGAACGCTGGGAGAACCTTGGATGATTACTACCTCAACAGGAACGCTGAGAGAATCCTGGGCGATTACTACCTCAACAGGAACGTTGAGAGAACCATAGGAGACTTCATCCTCAACAGTAATGCTGAGAGGAACATAGGCGACTTCATCCTCAACAGTAACGCTGAGAGAATCTTAGGCGACTTCAACCTCAACAGTAACGCTGAGAGAACCTTGGGCGAATTCAACCTCAACAGTAACGCTGAGAGAATCTTAGGTGACTTCAACCTCAACAGTAACGCTGAGAGAATCTTGGGCGACTTCAACCTCAACAGTAACGCTGAGAGAATCATAGGCGACTTCAACCTCAACAGTAACGCTGAGAGAATCTTGGGCGACTTCAACCTCAACAGTAATGCTGAGAGAATCATAGGCGACTTCAACCTCAACAGTAACGCTGAGAGAATCATAGGCGACTTCAACCTCAACAGTAACGCTGAGAGAATCTTGGGCGACTTCAACCTCAATAGTAATGCTGAGAGAATCATAGGCGACTTCAACCTCAACAGTAACGCTGAGAGAATCTTGGGCGACTTCAACCTCAACAGTAACGCTGAGAGAATCATAGGCGACTTCAACCTCAACAGTAACGCTGAGAGAATCATAGGCGACTTCAACCTCAACAGTAACGCTGAGAGAATCTTGGGCGACTTCAACCTCAACAGTAACGCTGAGAGAATCATAGGCGACTTCAACCTCAACAGTAACGCTGAGAGAATCTGGATGTCTTCTACTGGGATAAGAATCAGGGAGATCTTAGGGTCGATCTGACTGAACCAGAGAAGGCCTTTGACTGGATAAGAATCAGGGAGATCTTAGGGTCGATCTGGCTGAACCAGAGAAGGCCTTTGACTGGATAAGAATCAGGAAAATCTTAGGGTCGATTTAACTGAACCGGACAAGGTCTTGAAATCTTCAATTGGATAAGAAACAGGGAGATCTTAGGGTCGATCTGACTGAACCAGAGAAGGCCTTTGACTGGATAAGAATCAGGAAAATCTTAGGGTCGATTTAACTGAACCGGACAAGGTCTTGAAATGTAGCTGAGAACTTAACTGGATCTTTCCTGAAAGGTAAAGGTCAGTCATGTGCAATGCATGATATGGATCAAGCAATGGTGTTCTTAATATAAATGAGATTTGTAAGATATGATGCGTACATGCATGCTATAATGTATGAAAATGTGATGTTTATGAACGTATCTTTTCGTCTTAGGAAAATAAATCCTTGTCGGGTGCCGGGAAGTCACTCCCGGGCTGATGTTGAAGAATAGATCTTGCTTCCGCTGGGGATGATAGTTGCAAGAATACCGGTAGGAGAAGATAACTCCGTTGGGGAATAAACTTGGCGAATGGATTACTCTGCGGGGCGAAAAGTATTCTAGTGATCTTGCTGGGGACCAATACTCTGTGGGGAGAGAGGTACTTTGCTGAAATGGTGATGGTAACTTCGTTGGGGATACCATTGATGCGTTGGAAGTGTTAATAGACTTCGCTGGGGATAAGAAGACTTCGCCGAGGACGATCTTCTCGTGGCTTTTGGCTGAGGATAACCCAGTTATATCCTGGTAGGGAAATAACTCTTTGAATAAAGCCGGGAGACGCGTTCGAGCTCTGCAGGGGATAAGCTTCCAGAATCTACTGGGGATAAGCTTACTGCTTGGGGAGATGGATTCCAACTTTCCTAGGGAACTGGATTTGACTCTCCTGGGGAAGTTTTTGAACTGTACGGGAAGTGACTCCACTGAATGTTTGATATACCGCCAGGGAACAATCTTTAGGTCAAGACTGCCGGTGATACTTGTTAAGAATGTCTGTATGATGTGCTGGGGAATGTTGAGATCTGCTGGAGGATACCCAACTTCCTTAAGGCTGATAATAGCTTTGCTTGGGGAGAGCGTGTTGACTTGCTAGCTCACTCTCTGGGGAATTAAGATATACTGGTTATGTTCTTCAGCCGAACTCACCTTGGTACTTTGGAGGACAGAACAATTAGATTGCTTAGACAACTCTTTATTGCCCCTGTTTCTAATGTCACCTGTAATTAATCCTTTGTTTCGTATGCAAATATTTATGAGTTAGCAATTAGTGTCAATGCATATATCACAAATTGAACCTTGGACGTTCTTCGCAAAACAAAACAGCAAAGGAAAAACAAATGGCAATTTGAGCTGAAAAGTGTATTTATATTGATTTTTGAATTGCCTGTAAATAGGCGTTTATATACAAGAGGCTGACGTCCTAGTAAGAGAACGCCGCCGAATGAAAGAGTTTATACAAATTTGTACAAAGGAAAATAAAACAGCTGTGTGAATAGAATGATCCCACTGGGTTTCAACTCTGCTATTGCCTTTATATCTCCGAGCGTCTCATCACTTGATGACCTTAGTTGAAGATGAAGCTGACTGATCGATGCCGTCTGAACTCTATGTTGATACCGGATTCTGGATGCAAAGTGATCCAATGAGACATAGTATTACGCTTTATCCCTAACTTTTGCCTGGACCGCCCTTTCGGGTTTTCAGTCCACCGGGATACCCATTTTTGCCCAAGCCGCCTTTTCAGGTTTTCGACTTGCCGGGTGTACAGATTTTTTTATTTCATCCCTTCATTTTGCCCGAACCCTTTTGGTTCACCGGGAAGCCCTAATTTTTGCCTAGGCATGTCAGCCTAGCGGGTCTTTATTATGCATAGTATCTTTTTACTATGTCTGCATTGGCGGGGTGAGGAAGGTCGTCACCATCCATGTTGGTTAGAATCATGGCTCCTCCTGAGAACACATGCTTAACCACAAACGGCCCTTTGTACGTAGGGGTCCATTTGCCCCTTGGATCACTCTGAGGAAGGATAATTCGCTTGATTACCAGATCCCCAACTTGATATTCTTGTGGTCTGACCTTTTTGTTAAATGCCCTGATCATTCGTTTCTGGTACGTCTGACCATGACAAATAGCAGCAAGTCTCTTTTCATCAATAAGGTTTAGCTGATCAAGTCGTGTCTGGATCCAATCATCTTCACTTAGATCTGCATCCTTCATTATCCGGAGAGAGGGTATCTGCACTTCGATCGGTAAGACTGCCTCCATACCGTAGACCAAGGAGAAAGGAGTTGCCCCGGTTGACGTCCTGGCTGAGGTACGGTACCCATGTAGAGCGAATGGTAACATCTCGTGCCAATCTTTATAAGTCACTGTCATCTTCTGCACGATTTTCTTGATGTTTTTATTTGCTGCTTCTACAGCACCATTCATCTTCGGTCGATAAGGAGAAGAGTTATGGTGCTGTATCTTGAACTGCTCGCAGAGCTCAGTGATCATCTTGTTATTAAGATTGGTACCGTTGTCTGTAATGATCCTTTCTGGGACGCCGTATCGACAGATCAGGTTATGCCGAATGAACCGTGCCACAACAGTCTTGGTTACCGTAGCGTAGGAAGCTGCTTCAACCCACTTCGTGAAGTAATCAATCGCTACCAGGATGAAACGATGCCCGTTGGATGCCGTTGGTTTAATCTCACCGATCATATCTATGCCCCACATTGCAAACGGCCAAGGTGCGGTCAGGACGTTCAGAGGGACTAGAGGAACATGCACCTTGTCTGCATATATCTGGCACTTATGGCATGTCCGAGAATGTTGGTAGCAGTCAGCTTCTATTGTGGACCAGAAATACCCTGCCCGAAGGATTTTCTTTGCCATAGTGTGTCCACTGGAGTGTGTCCCGAAGGTACCCTCATGTAGCTCTTCCATGATCCTTTCTGCTTCAGTCTTATCCACACAACGCAGTAAGGTTGAATCATGATTTCGCTTGTATAGGATGTCGTTGCTAAGGAAGAACTTCGTTGTGAACCTTCTTAGAAACTTTTTATTGTTGACAGACGCACCTTCAGGATACTCCTGAGCTTCCAAGTATCTCTTCACCTCATGGTACCAAGGCTTCTCAGTCACCAACTCAGTTTCAAGATCACAACAGTATGCCGGTTCGTCCAGTTTCCAGATGATGATCCGGGGAGCCTCATTGTTCCATTTGACTTTGAACATGGAAGACATCGTAGCTAACGCGTCCGCTAACTGATTCTCCTCTCTTGGGAAATGTTCAAAGGTTATCTTTGTGAAGTGGGGGATCAGGGTCAACACACATTCTCTGTAAGGAATAAGATTCAGATGTTTCGTATCCCACTCTCCTTTGATCTGATTGATCACGAGAGCGGAATCTCCGAAGACACTCAGAAACTTGATCCTTAAGTCGATCGCAGCTTGGAGACCCATGATGCATACCTCATACTCCGCCATGTTGTTGGTGCAGTTGAAACATAGCCGGGCAGTGAGTGGAGTATGAGTGCCCTGGGGGGATATGATCACAGCGCCGGTGCCGTTACCCAAAGCATTGGAGGCTCCGTCAAAGTGCATAGACCATCAGGATCCTTCCTCAGGTCCTTCATCCGGTCCAGGTACTTCACAATCAGTCACTATCATGATGCTTTCGTTTGGAAACTCGAAGTTCATTGACTGATAGTCGTCTACTGCCTGATGTGCCAAGTGGTCTGCCAATACACTTCCCTTGATGGATTTCTGGGTCGTGTACTGGATGTCGTATTCTGTCAAGATCATTTGCCATCTTGCAATTCTCCCAGACAGAGCAGGCTTTTCAAATATGTACTTTATAGGATCCATCTTTGAAATCAACAAGGTAGTGTGAGTCAGCATATACTGTCTCAGCCGGCGAGCAGCCCATACCAAAGCGCAACAAGTTTCTCAAGCAGTGAGTATCGGGTCTCACAGTCGGTAAACTTTTTGCTAAGGTAATAAATGGCATGCTCTTTTCGGCCAGACTCGTCATGCTGTCCCAGCACACACCCCATTGAGTTGTCAAGCACTGTCAGATATAGTATCAGAGGTCTCCCTTCAACCGGTGGCATAAGGATGGGTGGTTCTTGGAGATACTCTTTGATTCTGTCAAAAGCAGCCTGACATTCATCATTCCAACGTACTACCTGATCTTTCTTCAGCAGCTTGAAGATTGGTTCACAGGTGGCAGTTAGGTGCGAGATGAATCGAGCAATGTAATTCAAGCGTCCTAGAAAGCCTCTGACCTCTTTCTCTGTCTTGGGAACTAGCATCTCTTGAATAGCTTTAACCTTGGCAGGGTCCACTTGAATACCCTTGTCACTTACGACGAAGCCTAGCAACTTTCCCGATCTAACCCCGAAGGTGCACTTGTTCGGGTTCAACCTCAGCTTGTACAACTTCAGACGGTCAAACAATTTCTGCAGATGATCAAGGTGTTCTTCCTCAGTTTGGGACCTTGCGATCATGTCGTCAACATACACTTCTATCTCATGATGGATCATGTCATGAAATAAAGCAACCATGGCACGTTGGTAGGTTGCCCCAGCATTTTTCAGTCCAAAAGGCATGACCTTGTAGTAGAAGGTGTCCCACTGAGTAACAAAGGTAGTTTTTTCCATGTCTTCAGGTGCCATCTTGATCTGATTGTAACCTGAAAAACCATCCATGAAAGAGAACACCTTATGTTGAGCAGTATTGTCAACCAGGACATCAATGTGAGGTAGAGGGAAGTCATCCTTGGGGCTGGCCCTGTTCAAATCCCTGTAGTCAACACACATTCTGACTTTCCCATCTTTCTTAGGTACCGGCACCACATTAGCAACCCACTGAGGGTAAGAAGTCACTGCAAGAAACCCGGCGTCAAACTGTTTCATAACCTCGGCTTTGATCTTCTCAGACTTCTCTGGACGCATGCGGTGGACCTTTTGCTTAACCGGAGGGCAGTCTTCCTTGGTAGGCAAATGATGGACCACAATGTCAGTATCCAATCCAGGCATATCTTCGTAGGACCAGGCAAAGATTTCCATGTAGTCATGTAACATCTGAGTCAACCATTGCTTCACGCTGAGCTCTAGGTTGGCACCAATCTTGACTTCTTTCCTATCTGCCTCAGTACCCAGATTTATTGTTTCCACTGGCTCTTCATGTGGTTGAATTGCCCTCTCTTCCTGGAGTAACAGTCTTGCAAGCTCGCCAGGCACTTCGCAATCATCTTCACCTTCGTCTTCGGCTAAGTTGATCGGATTTTCGAAGTCATAACTGGCAGTATCAGAGTCGTTACCAGTGAGATCCAGAGTGGATTGAAACCTGTATGAGTGAGTGTGTGTAAATACAGCTGTTTTGCAATATATAAAGAAAGGAAAGAAAGAAAAGGAGCATAAGATTTGAAATGCGAGAAAACGTCCAAGATCTTTATTCATGATATATGAAATGACAATTAATATACCCTCACAAATGAAGCCACGGTACCCGGGTAAGACACCGGGCCATAGAGTTTTAATTGTTGTTTATTACAAATAACAAAACAAAGGAGTTTATTACTGCGTAACAAAAGTAACAGAAGTATGATCTTTAGCAATCCAATTGGTCAATCCGCCATCAGTCGTCGGGTAGATCCAGCTATTGAACTCTGACTCTCCCACTTCATCTTCATCCCCAACAGCATTCACTCCTGGATTGGTAATGAGCACAGGAGGTCTTCTGGTCTTTGCCTTGCGCACAACCTTCTGACCCTTTGCAGTAAAACCCAGTCCAAACTTGTCAGTTTTTTGTGTAAAATCAGGGAGCCTGCCCCAGTTAGCACATTCACCTTTCTTGACCACAGCCCGGGCATCCTTCAAGGAAGCCATCTTCAAAGGAACATCCTCTTCGACCACTGTTTCCGCTGCTGCCAACGTTGGAGGTACCTCTTCGAAATGCTGAAAGGGGGTTTCAATAAACTCCCCGTCCATCTCAATATACCTGAAGGAATTCAAATGGCTCACCATATACTCCTCCTCTCCCTGCACAGTGACAATCTTCCCTCTGACGAGATACTTGAGCTTCTGGTGCAGGGTAGAGGTCACTGCCCCAGCTTTGTGGATCCAAGGTCGATCAAGTAGACAAGAATACGATGGACGGATATCCATCACATAGAAAGTAGAGTCGAATACTTGAGAACCCACACGAATAGGAATGTCTACCTCTCCATGAACCATCCTCTTAGAACCGTCGAAGGCTCTGACAATGATGTTGCTAGGTTTCAGCTCCAGGCCCTCACAATCCAAACGGTCTAAGGCCTTTTTGGGTAGCACATTTAGGGAAGAACCAGTATCCACCAACACGTGCGCAAGAGTAGTGCCCCTGCATTCAATAGAGACATGCAGGGCGTCATTGTGGTCCTTTCCCTTAGCAGTAAGGCCAGCATCCGAGAAACCCGAACCATTGTCTGCTGTTAGATTGGCTACACAATCAGTAAACTGGACTGCAGATGTCTCCTGTGGCACATGAGCCGTCTTGAGAAATGAAATCAAGGCTTTAGCACGGGCCTCTAAGCACAGTAGCAAGGAGAGCATAGAGATTTTGGAGGGTGTATTCCCCAGCTGCTCGACAACATTAAAGTCACTCTTTTTGATTATTTTCAGAATTTCCTCCATCTCTTGTTGGGAGGCCTCAGCATTCACAGATTTTTGGTGCCTCCATCCGGGTAGGCTCATCTTCAATCCCTTTGCCCCGAGCATTAGATGACTCGGCGGCAGGGGAAACAACTTGATCAGAACTGGGAACAGGTACACTTGCAGGTGTTATAGTGAGGGGTCTTCGAATGGCTGGTGGCGTAATGTCAGGCGAGAAGAGCCTGCCACTGCGGGTAACTTTTGTTGGACCAGTGATATTGCTGATGCTGGTGCCAATGTTGAACTCTTGCTTGATTCCATGTACATACACGTCTGCCCCATAGTGCCAGGGGACAGCCTTATCAGATTCATAGGGGAGAGGCCCCGAAACAGTAATAACAACGGGTGCGACAGTCATGATTTTAACCGGCTTCCTTGGGAGAGCCTTGATCGGATTATTAAAGATTGTAACAACAAAAACTTCTTCCATCGGAACAAACTGAACAACAGTCTTCTTGAAGAGAATCTCTTTGCTGTCCATCAGGCTTTGGATGCCCAACTTCAGCAAAGGATAACCAGAAAGGGAAACAGCACAGAAAAGGCAACCTTCACTACAACCCAGAAATAAACCGGCCAACAGTAGGTTCCTCTTAACAGTCATCAAGGGAGTAGCTACATCATTCACAGAAACGGCGTGTACATCTTCATCAACGACATTCACTCCATGCTGGGGCATAGGAGAAGTCACCACATTTGGCCTCTCAGGCGCTTCAAATTGTATCTCTTTCGCATCAATAAGGTCTTGCACCTTATTCCTCAATGCCCAACAGTCATCAGTGGAATGCCCCGGGCTATCGGAGTGATAAGCACAGCGGGCATTTGGGTTGTACTTGGGAGAGGCAGTGTTTACAACCTTCGGGGCCTCTCTAACAGTCACTAGGTTGGTGGATAGCAACTGCGGCAAGATCTGCGATAGGGTCATACTCAAACGGGTGAACTCTCTCCTGGGTCTTTCAGCCCTTTGAGGATTGGTTTGCCGAGGAGCGGCAGCAGGTTTAGCAATCATCACCGCGTTGACAGATTGGCGGCACTCAGGTTTCTCTTGTCTTCTAGACCCATATACAGCACTGGCCTCTTTTTTAAAGGGTTTCTTCTCAGAGCTTGCAGATGCACCCTTCTGAATTTTACCAGACTTCATTCCAGCCTCTATTCTCTCTCCAGTCAGAATAAGATCAGTAAACCCTGCAGATGAGTTACCGATAAGATGATTGAAAAATGGCCCAGATAGGGTCCCCAAGAACATATCCACCAGCTCACGATCTGTTAACGGAGGCTGCACCCTGCCAGCCAGATCCCTCCACTTCTGTGCATACTCTTTAAAACCTTCGCTTGAACCTAGCGACATACCCTGGAGTTGGGTACGTGTAGAGGCAAGGTCGGCATTATATTGATACTGCTTGTAAAAAGCAGTAGCCAACTCCTCCCAGTTACGAACTTTGGTCCCATCCAGCTGATAGAACCATTCGAGATGAGTCCCTGAAAGACTCTCCTGGAAGAAGTGGATCCACAAGTTCTTGTCCACTGAGTACGGTTGAATCTTCCGCACATAAGATCTGAGGTGTAGCTTGGGACAAGACGCCCCGTCATATTTGGTGAAAGATGGTGCCTTAAACTTGTGAGGAATAATCACACCAGTAGATAAGCCCAAGTCTCCAAAATCCAGCCCAGGCACTTGTTGGATCTCCATTGCATTCAGTCTGTCTTCCAATTGCTTATACCGGTCTTCAGCCGGAGGATACTGTTCCTCATTGAAGTCAGTCTCGTTGTCAGAGACTACTGGACTAGGACCTTTTCCCCCTTGGGGGCTGCTCTTGCCTATGGAAGAACCAGCCTCTTCATTCTGCAGAGTGTTGCCAAACCTTCGGCCCGAGTTGAAAAGAACAGTTCTCTTCTTCTTCTTCTTCTCCTTCTTCAGGAGTAAAGCCTTCAGCTCTTCTTGGCCTTGAGCCAAACCCATGACTAGTTCCTGAAATTGCGCATTCTGCGCCTGAAGAGCTTTGATAGACATCTCGGTTGATGATGAGTCATGGTTCATGATGCTGAAATAAACAGCGAAGAACAGTAAGCAACCTGAAAAGAAGAATACCTGCTATGCACATGATGAATGGAATGCGTATGATTTATGTTTTCAAAGACAATCGGGAATCAACTTTGTAAACAAAAAGGAACACACTTCATTAGATTCAACTTTGAAACTTAAATTGTTCAACAGATTGCCCTTAGGCGTTACATAAAAGGGAAATACTGAAAAGGGAAATAAAACTGTAAAAGAACATTCGGAGCTCCTTATTGATCCCATGGTCTCCTCTTCTCAGTACGGATGTAATCATTCAGAGCTCGCTCATTCTCCAACTGCTTTGTCAGCTTCTGGATCTTCAATTCCTGCTCATTGAACTTTTCCCGATACGAATCCCGTTCTTCTCGCAGTTGCGACCAAGACCTCTTTAATGTCTCATAATCAGTAGGCATCTGAGGAGGAAGGACAGTTGGAGGAACACCATCTTTGTCAGGATACTCAAGAATGACGGGTCTGACAGCTTCGTATGGCATACCTAACTTCTGAGCACGGATGTGAACCCATTTGTAGTAGGCTTCCATAGGTAGAGAAGTCTTTGGCCCGAGCTCTTGTGGGTCAGCTTTATGAACTTTGTCCCAAGCCTTGATGAACCTACGACGCAACTCGTCACTATCCACCTGAAACTCAAAACTGATGTGAGGCACCAACATCTCATGAGGCCCTGCTCTTCTGGCTCTTCCAAACTGACGGAGCGCTAGACATGGATTGTAAGAGATTCCTCCTTGAGTACCAATCAAAGGAACATTAGGATATTCTCCGCAACGATCAATAATAGCTACCTCATCCAAACCTCTGAAAGTCCAAATGATGTTTTTATCAGTGAGAGACATTAACCTGTGAGCCCAACCTCTTCCCTCTTGGTTCTTCAGCACGAACTTAGGGAGGTGCGAAATAAACCACCTCACCAACAAAGGGATACAACACCATAGGGTTCCTCGTCTTCGGGCAGTACGAGCATAAAGTTGTTGCAGGATGTCACCCAAGAGAGTGGGCATAGGATTCTGAGACATGAAGATCCTTATGGCAGTGACATTGATGAAGTTGTCAGGATTAGGAAACAAGACTAGACCATAGATTAAGAGAGCCAAGATGTCTTCATATGCCCTAAAGTCCAAGTCATTCCAGAAACTGTTAGCTTTACTAATCAGAAATTTGGCCAAGAAACCCTTAACTCCGCTTCTAGTCACCCAGTTGTCCATTACTTCTTGATGTGTCAAGGGAAGAGCTGCAGCAACCTCCTCAAGCCTGAGGGTCTTTTCCCAACCATTGAAGGGAGTCTGATCCAAGATAGGGATGCCAAGAAAATTAGAGAACTCTTCCAGGGTAGGGACCAGCTGGAAGTCTTGAAAGGTGAAGCACTGGTACAGGGGGTCATAGAACTGGGTCAGGACACTCATCAACCGTTGATCCCGCTTTGCAGTGACTAAACTGAGAAGAGAACCATGCCTCTGGATGAAGGAATTGGTATTTGGAATTCTGCTAACCAACTCTTCAAGCAACTCAGGTGGGTGAACAAAGTTGAACCGGATAGTATTCCTTCGCACAGGCATCATGATGTCCTGCAAAACAGAGCAAAGGTGAAACCCTCGTGTCTTTGAAATGGTCAGTCCTTATGCAGGATGCATGTAATGCTCATGATGTTATGATGTTATGGTAAAACACACCACAAATATTTACAAAGGCAAACATGGTAAGGCACACAAGTCACACAAGACAAGCCCTTAAAGTTTTAGGCCAGCATGAGGTCTAGGTATTACCCTCTTTCAGTTTGTTGGTTCATACCTGTCCTATCAAAAGTAACCGGGTTCTTAGAGGATCCCAATATCATTGACTACCCTCAATCGGTCATAACTCCAGCATCGCAATCTTTTCTTGCAGCCAGAACCATCACGAGAGTTTAGCCTCAATGGGCGTAGCATACTGCTACTGTTCTAATGGCCAAGTTGTGTCATTTAAGGTTCTAAGGTCTGTTGGTGCTTAATGACTCCTTGGAAGACCCATATTCTCCTCGTTGCGACACAAGGGATATCGGTACAGACCAAGGTGCCACACCAACGTAGCCACTGCTTCACCCGTGTCGGTCTATGCCGGACAGGTCCCTCACAGCTTATGCTACCTAAACAGGTTATCCTCAGATCCGGGTTAGGATCTATGTAACTCCCATGCAACCCACAATTTTAAAGCAAACAAGTCAATACAATTGAAAACACAGTGATCTTAGTCCTAAGGTACACCTCACTTTAAAAAGATATCCCCAGCAGAGTCGCCAGTTCTATGATCGATGGATCTGGAACTGACTGTTTAACGCTGGTTCGCGAAATGTCGCGGAAGCAAGAGTCGCCACCGTCTTTTATTTTCTCCAAATGGAAAGGACAAAAGCACAGAAAAATTCCTTATAGAGATTGCTCTCGGTTCGGGAGGTAGATTTATAGAAAGGGAAGGTGTTAGCACCCTTTCTATCCATGGTTATCCATGGGCTCTTAGATACTTGCTCATTTGTGTTTTCAAAATTGTTTGTTTGCTTTTCAAGTGTGGGTTTAAAAAAGTTTCTTTGAAAATTTCAGTTCGACTCTTGTATCAGTCCTCAAGAGTGTTTGAAAAGTTGTTTTTTGAAAGCTTTTGAAAAGTGTCGGTGTGAAAAGTATTTTTTGATTTGTTTTGAAATTAGAGCAAGTATCTAGAGTCGTCTACCTACCCTAAGGAATTCGTCTGTGTAAATGTCCTTAAAGTAGTGCCATCCCACCATTGAGAGGTAGGTAGCACCACCGTTGGAGGTGTTCGGGTCAATTCGAGGGTTCGGGGCATGGTGATCACCGAAGCAATAGGAAGATGCCTTAGAAGCTACCCCCATGCCATGTTTATGGACATGAGGACTTACTAAAACATCCTCTACTCGACGATCACCTTTCGAGGGGCAAGGCAACAGTGAGGCGTACCCTACGGGTGGTGTGTGATTTGTGTGTCATGTTCATTTATGTTTATCTTGTTCATACATTGGTGATCTACGAGTTGCTTTTATTTTAGCATTCATTCTTTCATGCAAATTAATTAACAGTTAAAAGATGCGGAATTAAAAGGTTTACGCTATTACAAAGGCGCGGGTCTACATCGCCAAATTAATCCAAGACCCGATTTGAAAATAAATAAAATGCGGAAAGATAAATGTCTAATTAATCTATTACATGGCTTTGGGATAATTACATGAAATTGGAAATAAAATAAGTGCGCGAATTAGAATTGTGATCGAATGCGAGGGCGTTGGACCCTTTTAAAGAAATTGAATTAAAATTAATAAATTAATTAAGTTAAATGAGAAAAAGAAATTATTTTTGAGTTTTTTGTATTTATGGATTTTAATGAGAATTAATGGAATTAAAACCTAATTCTAAACTATTTTTAATTTATTAAAAAAATATTTAAGTTTGTATCCTAATTTTAACCTAATTATTTACATGGCAATTTATTTACAAAATAAATAATTAATTATTAATTATGGTGAAAGAAAAGAAAAAGAATAAAAATATTTAGAACCCTAATTCTACATTTTTTAGCTTATAAAAAAAAACATTTAAAATTAAACCTAGAATTAAAACTAAATCAATTAATAAAATTTATTTACAAAAATGTTAATTAATTAAACATAAAAAAACATATTTTTTATTTTATAGTTTCTGAATTTTTTTGGGTATTTTATGTTATGAAAATATTAATTTATGAATTAAAAGGAAATGATTAAATTAAAACAAATAATAAAAAGATAGGAAAAAGAAAAGAAATACAAACAATTGGGGGGTGTTGACCCCAATTTGGAGGTATTTTCCAGCATTTTTGGCCCATTCATTGGAGGCCTGGTTGACTTCTGGTAGTCACGTGTGACTTCATTGACCAATGCATAGGGTGCTCCTCAGATCATGGCCATTGGATTGAGATCAGTGGGCGCGTGGCAAACACAGACAAGAAGACGCATGGTAGACCCTGGGGTTGAAACTGCATGGAATCACGTTGAAACAAAATATATTAAGAAAGTGAGGGGACCTGGGAATCGAACCCAGGTCCCAATGCTTATGTGACAACGCAACTACCACTTGTGCCATTTGCTTTCTTTGTTATTATGATAGAAAATAAATAATATATAAAACAAACCACGCTAATGATGTTAATTGAAAAAATGCGCTAAAACTTGAATTGTCCAATCACCGGTTGACAACACGCCTTCTTCTTCGTTGATTCCTTGTTTCACCTGAAAAATATACATCAAATAGCGGGGGTTTTGAACTCCCACTAACCACTGCATAGGAAAATAGCGATTAAGCCATACTCAAATATAAAAACGGCGCGACTAGTGATTCTGGATCGTCTAAGTACGCTGAGTTCAATGGTGTAGGTCTCATGTCTCAATTTTTCCAGAATAAGGAAGCCCCAAATCAAGGTTCCTGAAACCCTAGGCATCATTCATGGCAACTCTCCATATATGCAAGCATTCTTCAATTAAATTATACTATTAGCTTCAGAATCAACACATTAGCATAAAACAATAATGAAAATGCATTGATATGGCGTGTAGATTCGAATACGATTGAGGAAAAATTCATGTACAGGGTAACTGTGTTCTACCGTTTCTTGAGGTGCAGAGGTCTGATTTCGATTGGGGCAGATTCCTGGATGTATCAGGAGTGCAATGGAATTGTTGTTTTGCTTTGAAACACGCTGAAACTAGGAAAGCAGTTTTGGAATTTTCTTGAAAAAGTGCAAAGTTTGTCTATGGTTTTAGGCGCAGCTTGAAGGTTGTGAGCTTTAGGGTTTGCATTTGTTTATGTATGGGAATGGATTAGGGTAAGAATCAAGTCCAAAAACCCTTTGCATTGATGAAAGAAATATTTGATTTTAATGGCATATTTTCAAATCTTTTTCCATGTGTTTTGATATCAATCATGGCCAAATCCTTCCTTTTTTGATGTGCACGAATCTTCAGTAACCAATGAGAGAAAATGCTGCATAAAAAGATTCACATACATTTGTTTTAGTATTTTTTCATATTTTATTTTATTAAATGAATTAATGGTGATTAAAAATTCAAATAAATAATAAAAAATGATGAAATAAATCCCCTTTGGGCCAAATGGTCGTGCATAGCCTTTGGATGATGAATCTTGGAAGAAAATGTGGCCCATTAGCAATTTTGAGGCATTTGAAGTAAAGTTGACTTTTCAAAATTCCCAAAAATTTCCCAACTTCCACAAGGCATATCTTGCTCAATTTTTAAGCTTTGATCATGTTCTTAGACATTTTGGAAAGTTCTTGAAGTCCTCTAACCAATGCCTTTGGTCCCATGTCATTTTGATCTACCAATATCAAGTTATGGCCTTTGACTTAAAGTCCCTTTTTGTTGACTTTTGAAAATGACCTATAATGTTGAAATTGATAACTTTTTGTGAGAGCATTTATTGGACTTGAAGTGTGAAGAGGAGTTGTAGGAAATTTATTTCTCTTCAAAATGAGCTTTGGATGGAATTTTTCTGATAAACCATGTGGAAGTTATGCCTTGGTCAAGTTACAGTTGACTTTTTCAACTGTCCAAATATGGAAACTTTTGTATCTTGAGAATTTTTGAGCCATGCTTTGAAAATCATGATCAAGAATTGATCAAATGATGTTTGTGGCTTAAAAATGAGATATTGACCAAAAATTTGAACTTTTGACTGTCAAATGACCATTTTGCCCCTGTAGTTGACTGTTGGGCAATTAGGGTTTTTGACTGTGCAATTTTGTGCTGTGAGTCTTGAAACTTGACATGAGGATGCTTGACAATGTTTATAGGCATGTGGGACTTTATTGGGCCCTTGGAAACCTTCAATTTCTTTGCCAGAACCAAAACCCTAGTTTTTGACTGTTAGGAGGCCCTTGAACTGTGCAACCCTTGGGGAAATTTTGAAGCATGCTCTTAGCAAATCTTGAAGGATATGGGAGGGCAAATTTTAGGGTACAACACATGGGCATGTTCAGGGCTATGAATGTGACATATTTTCTTCACAAACCTAAAGCTAACAATGCCTGGATAGAGAGATACGAGTTCATGAACTTACCTGTTCAGTTGGAATCGTGTACAACAACGGAGATGAGTACAAGGCAAGGTAATGATTTGTATAGCTTCCTTGATGCCTCAGGATGCTATTCCAACCCTTAGTTTGCTTGGAAACCAAAAGAATCGTGCTATGGTACTTCAACTGCAAAACCAGAAAAATGAAAATGGTGATGTTAGCTAGGGATGTTACAGGTCTTGTTTAGGGCTTGGAACAGTTTCAAGGGATGATGTGGGATATGTTTGAAGTGGTTTTAGCAAGAATGCATGAATGGATGGTGTTATAGAACTCAATCTGCAGCAGGTCCCCAATTTTGGCAGTTTGAGGGTGATTCTGTGTTTGAGAAGGCAATGGAGATGGTTGGCTCGTGTTTTAGCTTAGGTTTGATGATTAGAAAGTGTTTGATAACTTTGCTTAAGCTCTGGTTTACAGGAATGAGAGTTGTGTCTTGTTATGCTATGTTTCTTCAACTTTAAGCAACAAAGTGTCCACTTGAGTTTTTAGACTGATAGAGGCCCCCTAATGTGCTGCTAACCTTCCCCTTGATCAGTTTGTTTTGTTCATAAACTTGTGCCAAAAGGATTTGCACTGTACTTGCTTGGATTGCTAATTGACATAAAGTTCTACTTTTCAAAAATGGCAAAAATGCTTTATCTAATAAAGGCTTAATCTAACATGTAATGTCCAAATGCACAAAATAATGCTAACACACAATGGATTGGCATTTAATTATTGAGTGCAAATGGGATTAGAGGCCTGTAACTAGCTTATGCATGCTGATTTGAAAAGTTGCCCAAGTTATGAACATGTAAATTGGCCAAGAACAAAGTGAGTTTTTCCCAACTTGCCAAATTCGATTCTCCCTAACCATGAGGTTGTTTGATGAGTTCTTGGACATTTTAGAAAGCTTGGAATGTGTACTACAATTCATCTTTGAAATGCAAATTTAAATTCCAAGTGGAAGTATATGAAAAATGGTCTTGAAGTTAGGCAAAAATCCTGCCTAAAATAGGTCAAATTTTCTCTAAGTTAAGAATGGTTTGGTACCCTTGTTCCAAAAATTGTAACTTGAGCTACAAGCTTCTTTTGGGAAAACTTTGTGAATCAAAGTTGTAGATTTTGCAATGGAATACAACTTTCATGTTTTGACTTTTGCTTGAATCCAAATGAATCTTGGTGAGAAAGTGGGACAAAGTTAGAAAAAAATTAGGGTTTTTCATAACTTAGAAAAATTCTAAGTTATGAAAAATCTTCATTTCAAACCCTAATTTGCAATTCTTGATTTCTTGATGAACAAGTTTCATGATTTGTCATGTTTTGATGGAAAATGAATCTTGACACTTGATTTTGACCAAAAAGTCAAAGTTTGACTTTTCAGTATACAATCAAAATTGATCAATTGACTGGGAAATTCAACTGTCAATCTTGTGCATTTGGGATCTTTTGGACTTGTTGAGTATGTCAAGACAATTCCATGGGGTCCTTGAGTCCATATGTGAGTTTGGTTTGCCATTGGCTAGGTTAAACAGTCAAAAATTGCCTTTGTGCAGTCAAAACCCTAAAAATGACCATTTTGCCCTTTTGGTGATCTGATCAAATTTCTTGTGGAATTATGATCCAAACTTGATCAAATGGTCCATGTGAGTTCATAATGTTGATGTGGGTCAATTTCCATGAGATTTGACTGTCAATTGGCCACAGTTGACTTTTTCCCCAATACAGTTGATTTCTATGTCAACTGTCCAATTGACTGGGCAAAATTTGGAATCAAGACTTGAAACTTGGTATGGATAAACTTGGGAGTCCAACATGAAGTATGAAAGTCATCTTAGGCATTTTAGGTCAAAATATCTTTGTGCAAACACAAACCCTAATTTGGGTCAACAGTGCAAGGAGAATTCTTGAGCAGAGGAAACCCTAACTGGATCTTGAGCTCCAAGGGTCTTGTGATGAGAAAATGTTGAGGAAATGGGAGGGAAAATTTTGGGGTACAACAGTTTCCCCTATTCAATCTTCTTGAATCTGAAGAGTTAGATTGGCAAGTTTGCCTTTCGTGACTCGAGGGTAAAAGGAGATTGGACACTAGAGTGCCCTGAAATTTGCACTCGCATGTTGGAGTATCAGCAATGTGATGTCGGGAATGGGCTTATAGATGCCATTTGGAGAGATGGTGGATAGGGAGATGGGCTTATAGATGCCATCTGAAGGCGTGACAGAATCTTGTCGGGAATGGGCTTATAGATGCCATTTGGGGGTGTTGATCGCATAAGAGATTCCTTAGCGAGAACTTGTGTATTTTGAGAAAGACAGATGTTTTCCTGGCTTGTTACAGGTGTTGATCTTCAATCTCTTCATGCAGACATGCCCTGGCTAGATACAGGTGTCGAATCTACAATCGGTTGCTCGCAGATATGCCCTGGCTGGATACAGGTATCGAATCTGGAATTAGTCGTCAACAGACATGCCCTGGCTGGATACAGGAATCGAATCTTCGAACTCTTCAGATGTGCCCTGGCTAGATACAGGAATCGAATCCGGAATTGTGACAGTTGATAGATATGCCCTGGCTGGATACAGGAATCGAATCTTCAAACTCTTCAGACGTGCCCTGGCTAGATACAGGAATCGAGTCTGGAAATAGTCGTCAACAGATATGCCCTGGCTGGATACAGGAATCGAATCTTCAAACTCTTCAGATGTGCCCTGGCTTGGTACAGGAATCGAATCTGGAAACTGATCACTCACAGATGTGCCCTGGCTAGATACAGGAATTGAATCTGGAATTGTGACAGTTGAAAGTAGTTGTCTTTTGGGTTGTCTTTTTTCCTGAAAAAGCAAAATATCAGTTGTATGCAATGTCATGATGTATGAAATGCATGATGTCATGATGTTCAAAATGAGATAGTGTTGTATGCACTTTATCATGTATGTAAGCAAGATGTACGAAATATGAAATGTTTATGAATGTATTTTTGTCTAGGAAAATAAATCCTTGACGAATGGCCGGGGAATCAAATCCTGGGCTGATGTTGAAGAGTAGAGTTCTTCGTTTCCGCTGGGGATGATGGTTGCAAGAATACACGGTAGGAGAAGATGACTCCGTTGGGGAATAAACTTGTTGGAGAGATTACTCTGAGGGGAATTACTCTGTGGAAAGAGATACTTCGCTGAAGTTTTGATGAGAGCTCCGCTGAGGATTTCAAAGATGGGCTCCGCTGGGGATAACAATGATTAACTCCGCTGGGGATTGCAATGTTAAACTCCGCTGGGGATTGTGTTGATAAGTTATGTTGGAGAACTTTGATGAACTCCGCTGGGGAATGAAAGAACTTCGCCGAGGGCGATCTTCCGTGGCAATTAGTTGAGGATAACCCAGTTATAAGCCCTTGTGAGGAATAACTTTGAATAAAGCTCGGGAGAGACGTCCGTACTTTGTATGGGATAAGCTTCCAAGGATTAGCTTTTGCTTTTAGTCCCTGTAAATTAGGGTTTTGTATTGAAAGAAAAATGAAGCTCTGGCTGTGGGAGGGAGGAGACCAACAAACAAAGATGGTGAAATGCTCGATTTCATGACCAAGTAAAACGCAATCGCCTCTGTGGAACACAATCGCATATGTGGAACTCATTCTCATCTGTAGTGTCTTCTTTCTTCCCTCTATCAGTGAGTTACCTTTGTTTATTGTATCTTCTTGAGTTAATGATGGAGTACATTTTGATTTTTCATTATGGTGGTAAATTTGATAGGGATTGTATAGTATATTACACTGGGGGACACGAGCATGCAGTAGAAATAGATTCAAATATGTAGAACTTATTTGAAGCAATAAGTATTGTATAAGAGTTAACTAAGCTTGAGCATTCAGAATATTGGTTATGATAGTATAACAATGGTGTTGATATGTATAGTAGAATGGTTAGTGATAGTGATGTTGATAAGGTACATCAATATGCCATGGAAATGAAGTTTGTAGTGCACATATATGTTGAACATAATGGTAAAGGAAATGCACAAGAAGCTGGTGGTCAAGAAGATGATGTTTGTGGTGTTGAACAAGATGAAATAGGTAATGTTAGTGGTGTTGAACAAGATGGAGTCGGTAATGTTGATGGTGTTGAACAAGTTGAAATATGTAATGTTGTTGTTGTTGAAAAAGTTGAAGGTATTGATGTTGTTGGTGTTGAGCAAGTTGAAGTACGTGATGAAAATGAGGATAGTGAGGATAATGACTTTGAAGCTGGTGGCTTATCATTTGATAATAGTGAGGATGAGAGGGCTATTGGGTTGGATGATTGCTTTGATGTTATTGAAAATGAAGTTGAAGAAAAAAGCAAAAGAGGTAGGATAAAAGTTGCAGCAAAGAAGCATAAACATAATCCAAAGAAAGTTTATGGAGATTAAATCATCTAGAAAAACCTCCAAGAAATTCTAGGAAGTCGGAGACGTAAGTTTGACTACTCTTAATTATTTATGCTAATCCATCTACCGAAGTTCTATAAAATATTTGGCACTCTTAAAGCAGAAGAATACAAATAGGAAGTTGTATTCCCATGACTCTCTTACCATTTCTTTATAAGAAAACAAAAGATTGGTATTTGGATCAAACAACGCATACCATGAAAATTGGAAAGTGCTAGAAAAGAAGTTCCTCAACTGATTCTTCTCTTAAAACAAGTTTATGGAAGCCGAAAAAAATGATTGTTGTATTTCCAAAAAGAGCCATATAAACTTTATGTAAATCTTGGAAAAGATATAAATCAATTTCGAATGAAAAAATATTTACTTTCTTAGTTTATCTTAAAATTTCCAGCTTTTAGTAGTCTTGTTAGGGTTTGTGATTTAGACATCCTAACAATTGGATATATATATATATATATATATATATATATATATATATATATATATATATATATATATATATATATATATATATATATATATATATATATATATATATATATATATATATATATATATATATATATATATATATATATATATATATATTATAGTAATGGATAGTAACTAAAGACCCAATAACTAATTAAAGCTAAATTCAACAACAACTTTTAAAGATTTTAAGAACATTTTAGAATTATTACAAAACAATAACTAATATAAAATACTAAACAAACTATATTAACTCTCTATTACATTTCCGTGAAAGATATGAAAAATTCACTATTCTTATCATTCTTAATATTTTGAAAATGACATGTTTGGGTTGTTTTAAAAACCTGATTAGGTCCACAAATAACACTTATTGATTGTAATTTATTCTAAATGTACAAAATTCGTAATGTTTGGATTGATTGTCAAATTTAGAATGTTGATTTGAAACCATGCATGTTAAGTGTTCAATAAATCGTCTAAACATGTTGAAATGTTAAAAGTAGTGATTTAATGATTGAGATAAATGAATATAAATTAGGAAAGTGTTACATGTTGAGTTATGATCTTTTAATTAGAAATTAAGAAAAAAGTTGTAGGATATGACAAACTTCAATTTAAACCTTAAATGTGATAAAGGGTTGAGACTCAAAATTTTGAACCACATGTCATTTCCAAATGTTTTGGACTTGGTTTTCATGGTTGAAAGTGTTAAATATTTTGTAGAAATCTTGGTGCTAGAGTTTTTTGGTTAAATAAGTTTGAAAAAAATATTTTGGGTGAACTTTGATAATGAATGCAAGGCAATTGAATACCATGAGCATAAATCTAACTTGTCTCAACTCTGTGATTATTGATTTTAATTTCATATGGCACTAAAGAAGAAACTGCAGAAAGAAGCTAAATCCTCCATATAAGCTATATCAAGATCTTCAAATGTTGCAATCCAGTTTATGGGTGACTTATATACAAGGCCGACCTTGGGCGAGAAACAATCAGGCCCGGCCTCCAAAAAATAGAGGTCTCAAAATTATTTCTTATAAATTGTAAACCTGAAATAAATATATAAATATTAGTTATCCAACTTAATTCGCAATGTAAACTAGTTAGCATAGTTGTAAATAAGCTTGTTTTTGTCTCAAAGGTCAGCCTCCAAATTGTCAGGGAAGACCTTGCATATATATTGTCAAATTTCAAACAACTCATAATAGATTTTTATCCCCCAAGAGAATACTACTATTTAATGAGCATCATAAGTATAATAGTCTGATCGCACTAATACATGATCACAATTGTAGGGGACAATGACATAACATGAGCCACAATACAAGATCATGCTTTTATACATTTAACATACACAAGTATCTTTTTTGCAACAATTAAGTAAAATATTGTAGGCCTTTCTATGAACCAACTTATCAATCTCACTCCATAAGTTATACTAGGCCATATATGACATAAGTATCTCAATGATCCAACTATTTTCTTGTTCAAAGTTGCATCTATTGGTATTTCATCACCATCATAAAATCAATTTTATCTATGTCTCAACTGGTGTGGCCACTAGCTTATAATATTACACATTGTACTTCTTTAAAACATCTCTTGCACATTTTATTTAATGCAGTGGAACCTTTTTTGTTGTGATTTCAAATTGCATTCTCAGAAAGTGGGATATGGATATGAGATTAAACATATCAAACTCACTCACTGTCTGTTTCTTGATGTATTTCATCTTAGCTCTATCACTCCCCGTTATGATCATGTCACTAACATATAAGTATACCATCACATTATATTGTTGGATTTCACAGAAAGATCCTTACCACCCTAAAGAATAATTATATGGATGGACTTTTGCGGGAAGATCCTTGTCGCCCTACTGGGTAATTATATCATTGTACTTCCAAAAGAAGAATATTTCCACCCTACGAAGTAACTATACTATCGTAATTCGAAAGGAAGATCCTTGCTGCCCTATTAGGTAATAGTATTGTTGGACTTTCACAGAAATATCCTTGTTGTCCTACGAGGCAAATACATCGTTAAACCCTTGGGTTAGTCAGCACCAACACTATGAATAATATAATGGACATCATACTAAGAATGATATATACAAAAAACCTCCAAAGGATGGAACGTAGCTCTTAAAGAGAGGTTCCTAGAAAATGGGAGTACAAAATACCTCGTAGTGGATGAGAATATAAATAACTTGCTAAAAATGTAAAGGAATGAATCCCCTAAGAAACTCATCCTCTAATGGACTCAACAAAGCCTCGTGTGAGAGACTCAATAGAGTCTTTCCAGAGGTATTCAACAAAGTCTCGCTTTAGAGACTCATCAAAGTCTCGTTAGAGGGACTAAGAAAAGTCTCGCCTGGGGGGCTAAAAAAAGTATCGCTTGAAGGACTCAACAGAGTCTCGCCCGAGGGAATATAAAAAGTCTCGTCATATTGATTCAACAAAGTCTCGTCAGAGGTACTCAATAAACTCTCACTTGAGAGACTAAATATAGTTTCATTTGAGGGACTCAAAAGAGTCTCACCTCAGGGGCTCAACTAAGTCTAGTCAGAGGGACTCAATAAGGTCTCGCCTGAGTGACTCAATAGATTATTGCATGAGGGACTCAACATAGGCTCGTTAGAGAGACATAACAAAGCCTCGTCAAAAGGACTCAATAAATTCTCATATGAGGGACTAAACAAAGTCTTGTTAGAGGGGCTCAACAAAGTCTCGCATGAGAGACTCAATAGAGTATTGTATGATGGACTCAACAGAGTCTCGTTAGAGGGACTCAATAAAGTCTCATTAGAAGGACTCAAAAGAGTCTAGTTTGAAGGACTCATCATAGACTCTCCCAAGGGACTCAATAAAATGTTACCTAAGGGACTCAACAAATTTTCATCAGAGGGACTCAACAAAGTCTCGATTGGGCTTCTCTAGAAGATTGGAATGTGAGGGGTTAAAACACTTCAGCCTCTACTAACCCTCATGCCTGAGGGACCGTGTAGTGGTATAATTGAGGAAAACCTTATGGAGATGCCGAAAGGCATACACTTTGTCCTTCCCAAGTCACCCCTTTATTAGTTTAAGAGTCATTCCTTTGGTTTGATCGATGCTTGTCTAGATTCATTGCTCGACTTGCCCTTTTTTTGTCCATAACATGCGATCGTGGGTGGAGCATATACTGAGTCAACCGTCGGTACATAGGAAGTCATAGAGCTTAACTATATCTCCTGAATTTCTGGGTATTAATCACATATTCCTTTGAAGGTTTCTATATTCTAGGGAGACTTAACTCACCCGATTCATGGCCCTCGAGGGTTATAAATACATCAATACCATGATACTGAAAGAGACAATCAATAACATTAAAAAATATTCATATACATCAGCTTCTCACCTTAGGTGAGCTAACTCTCAATATTCTAACAACCTTAAATTCACTGACAATCCTTATCCTTTAGGGATTGTCTTCAGAGAACAAGTGTTGATAATGAAAGAAGATTTCAATGAAGAAACCAATTGTTAAGGGAAAACTGAGATGGTGAGGAAAATGAGAGAAGTAGAGGGAGACAAGATTGAACATTTTGGTTTTGGGGAAATGTATGACGGGAATAACAAATCATCAATTATATTTTTTTATTGATTTGACTGACACCTTATTAAGGTCAAGGTTCGAATCAAACATACAAGCTAAGGAGAAATTGCAATTTCTTATTTAACCTAGTGTCGAAAACGTATAATAGACATAAATGATAAAAATGAAATGGTTCAATAGTGATTCAGTTGCAAGAACGTGACTTCATCTGAGAAGTGAAAATTTTGAACCATTTTCATCCTCAGAACTAGAATGGGGCAATAAAGTAGGATGGCCAATAGAGAGATTTCCAAAACATATATAATATACTATTCTTATTCAAGAATGTTATTTTGACACATAAACCGTATTATTTTGAGATCTGTTCATAATACAATAGACAATATATATTTTTTAATTTTGACTTTCCAATATTTTTTCTCTATTTCACTAAAACTGTTTAGGTTAATAAAGTGTAAAAATTTGATTAATACAATTGATAGTTTGGTAATATATCTCATAACATCAAAATATAGTCTTAATTTGTAAAACAAATTTGATTAATCGATTTTAAAATATTGATTAATATAATTTTTAGTTTGATTATTAAATGCTCTGACATAAAAAAAAAAATCTTATGTGATAAATCAATTTTGATTAATGGAATGTAAAATGGTAATTAATACAATTTATAATTTTCTTAATAAGCATTCAAATTTATAAAAATAGTCTTAAATATTAAAAATTAAGTTAGTTAATAGATTTTAAAATGTTGATTATTTTAATGTTTGAAATTGATTAATATTCTGTATTCTATTTGTATTTTATTTTTTATAAAGTAGTATAAATGATTAGTAAATTATAATTAAAATAAGTGATTAATAAGAAATATTTTGTGATTAAAGAAGTGATGAAATTAATTAACAATTTTAATCACATGCAGGTTTGTTGATTAGAATAGAATCCATGCAATAATCATCTGCAACAACATGTACATCTCATCAATGTAAGTAATAGCAACGAAATTGAATACATCTTTCATAGCAAATTGAAACATCCATTGCACTGTTTATAGAAAAGCATCCAAACAACAGCCAATAATAAACACCACACACATGACAGAAACATAAAAAGAAAACAGAAGCATTGGTCTATTATTAGAGCACATCATAGAAGGAATGAAGAGACAAACTGCATCTTCATGTGAGCTGCAACATGGAGATTATGAACCTGTTCGCATGGACACAGAAAACTATCAAAATTGAGCATGATACAAATAACACAAGAAAAGCATAAAATTGTTAGAGGAAAGAGTACCTTAATATTTTAGACATTGAGTTGAGTAGGAATCGGGCGCAACTCATAGTCATGAAATTTTTCTCCTACTTTCTGACGAATTAGTACAAGCGGAATATGATTGATAATCCAATGGCACGGTCCATCTTTCTCTAGATCAATGCTATCAACTAATTCAACGGGCATATCAGCAAATCCAAGGAATTGAAGGTTTTTCAAGTGGTGAAGGTCTTGCGGAACCACCTTCAATTGAGGGTTATTGTTAAATCTGAAGTGTTCGAGACAAAGTAAAGCTTCTTCGTCTATAGATACAGAACTTAGTCTATTTAATCTAGTCAGGTCCAACTCCTTCAGCTTATGAAACCCTTCTTTCTGAAAATGCAATCTTTCACCAGAAAATGCATCGTCCCACAAATTCAGCCTCAACAAATTCGGCAAATTCTTCAAAGAGTCTAGTGGATCATCTTCGAAGTTAGATAAACCAAGTCTTAACTTCACAAGATACTTGAGACTTGGAATCCATTTAGGCAACTTTGTTAGCTTGCATTTCAAATTGAGCACTCTAAGATAGGTTGGAGGTGATTCAAGATCCAAGTCAAGGATTTCATCCTTAGCTATAGCACCGATATTCAGAGATTCAAGGTGATCCATCTCTTGTATTGCATCACATAGTGCATTTCCGTATTCTCCCCGAACATGCTTTATGCCTAACTTTCTTAACTGTTTCAAACTTTTGAGCTCTTGGATAAGGTCGTTTCCACCATGATCAGCTTCCAGAAAGTAAAGTTTTTGTAAAGATTTCAAGATTCCAATACCTTTTTGCATTTTCACTCCTATTGTAAAGTTCAACATTGAATAATGCCCTTCGTATTTTCTATAATAAGCCGGAAGAAGCCTTAGCTTTGTGAGCTGGTTTATCTCTTTTGGTAACTCATGCACTGGAGTTTGCCTTAGATCCAACGTTTCTAAGTTGACTAGCTTACAAATGGATCTGGGAAGAATCGTAACTTTTGTATGACTCAGGTTCAAGTATAGTAGATGGAAAAGATTCCCCAAGTTATCAGGAATAGAATTCAACAAAGAATTCTCAAAATCAAGCACTTTCAAAAGCTTGAACGTGGAAAATGCTCTGTCCATGAAATGTTCATTCACCTCTCCTTTGTCAAAAACAAAAATAGCACGAACTCCCGTGTTACTAGAGCTTCTAAACACATTGTTTGCATTAGCTGCTATAGAGAAGCGCCTAGTTATTCCAACCATGACATGTTCATCATCTTCTTGCATCAAATGACAAAAGCTTAAATCTTTCATTTTTCTGATAATCACTTCGCGCAACAAATCATGGACTTGACAACTTTTCACTTTCCCATCAAAACCCACTTTGGAAACTTGAACCAAACTTCTATGTATCAACTGTATCATGTGCTCTTCAGCAACTTCCTCCAATGGCCTAATCTCCTCATCCTTTACAAACCCTTCAGCCATCCATTGTCGAGTAAGTCTTTTGCGATTGATGATGTAGTCCTCAGGATATATACCAAAATACAACATGCATGATTTCAAGTGGTAAGGCAAATCATCATAACTCAGAGATAAAATCTTCATTAAACTAGTTAAATGGGCATTGCGCTCTAACTCCATTCTCAGATTTTTACTCACCTTTTCCCACTCAAAAATAGTTTTAGATTTTGTTGACAAAAGACCCCCAATGGCCACAATTTCCAGTGGCAGCCCTCCACATTTTTGAACAATTTCACCGGACAGACCCTCGAGTTCTGCTGGACACTTTTTTCCAGGCTCATATCTAAATGCCTTGTTGCAAAAAAGTTCCCATGCTTTCTCTAGAGACAAAGGTTGTAGCTCGTGAACATGGACAGGAAAATATTTCTTAAAATATTCAGCAACATGCATCATCCTAGTAGTCACAATGATTCTACTTCCTTTGTTATTACTAATTAAGGCATGTTGAATCTCATCAGAAAATTTTTCTTTCCAAACATCATCAAAAAACACCAAGTACCTTTTTGACTCAAGGTATTGTCTCACATGAGTAATCAATGTTTTGCCATCCATCTTCTGCAGACCCTTTGGAATAGACTCATTGCTATCCTTACAAAATTTCTCTACCATATCAATCAACAAGTCCCTCACAGTATAAGATTGAGAAACTGTGATGAAAGATCTACAATCAAAGTGTTTTTTTACGAGCAGGTTATTAAAAACATAGTTAGAAAGAGTTGTTTTTCCGAGTCCTCCCATGCCAACCACCGAAACCAAGACGAGTTCATTGGTTCCTTCCACCAAACATCTCACCAATTCATCTCTTGATGACTCAAACCCAACAACTTGAGTCTCTTCAATAAAAAGCGAAGCCATTCGAGGATCACCAAAACTTTCACTTTGAGAAGCCCCTCTATGGAATCCTGGTCCATTTTCAGCCTTAAACTCATACCTGATACTTCTTTCTTTGATTCCACCAATTGATACTTTGATATCTTTCGTCTCAGAAGCGATCCAATGTCTCAGCTTCATGGTTTTAATCATCTGAAATACCATTTTGAGCGAGACCATGCATCCAGAATCCGAATGTTCAACCCTTTGTGCCAAATACATGGTATAGTAATCAATGACATCTTCAATGCGAAAAGATGCTTCTCTTACCTGCTTCACCCATGTTTTGACTCCTTCATTAGACCCTCCTCCTCCACCATCATCACAAGCCTTTCTGTCTGCATCCTTGAGGAAAGCGTGAATGCTCTCAAGTTCAACTTTGATGTCATCCAAGTCTTTGTGTACTCCTGTCAGCAAACTTCCTTCTTCTAATGCAAGTTTGTAGAGTTGCTCTAAAACAAATGACACTGTAGTTTCTGCCATTTTTTAATTCCTGTTACTTTTGGACAAATTACCTCTTGCAACCAACTTCAACTCTTTTGTTTTTGGTCCTTTGCTTTTTCTATACGCCAGATTTGATTCAAAATGTTATTAAAATTAATAAACATTATAGTAGTATTCAAAATATTTAAGTGAGTGGAACTTTTTGCAGAACAAGTGGATGCTTATCATACTAGCAATAAATATAGTTGTGGGGGTGTTGTACCTAAAAAAAACTAACAGCTGTTTGACAATAAATGAAGTGTCTTGGTATTTTAGAATATTATTTGCTTAACCTTAGTGATCTCTTATTATTTGTGCCAACAATCAAAGAATCAACCAGGAAGTGTGGAGCAGGATCTAAACTAAACTTAAAAAACAGGAGACTCACGCATGTTTTAATTTCGGTTTGTATCCTTTACCTTTTATTCTCTAATTTTGGGTGATTTTAGGCTTAAAAAAAGAAGAGAAAATATAAAAAATATGACAGAGAAATTGAAAAATGGAAGATAGTAAGTTAGTTGGATGACATTAGCTCTTTAAAGATGGGAGATACTTGTCTACTTGAATTTAATCTCACTGTTCTTATTTTATTTTCTCTTTTGTAGAAATGTGTTACATTAAACTTACTTCCCGTCAAAAAAAAGTTAATCTTACTTTTTAAATTTTGTTTTTATGTAAATTTATATAAATAGGAATTAGCTAGCTTAAATTGAAGTATTTAAATTCTATAATTAATAGTAGAATTACATCAACAATCAAGTGTTATCTCATTAAGTGGGATTAGTTATATGGGTTAATTTTCGTTATAATGTTCTATCTAATACTATGTTTATATTGAAATTTTCAATCTCAATATCTTTCTTAATAACTTTTCTTATAATATTTCTAAGTCTTTCTCTTCCTCTAGTGATTTGTCTTCTCTCCATTTGATTCACTCTCCTTATCACAAAATTTACACGTCTTCTCTCTACATGTCAAAACCACCTAAATCTATTTTTCATCATCTTCTCTGTTATAGGTGTTACCCCAACACACTAATATTTTCATTTATAGTACTATCCTATCTAGTCTTACCACATATGTAACACAACATCCTTATCTCTACTACGTTTATTTTATTCTCATGCTGATTCTTAACCTCATAATATTTTGTCCCATACAATATCGCAGGTCTTACCGCAATCCGATAAAAAATTCCCTTCAACTTGAGCGGTACTTTTGCATCACATAAAATTTCTGAACTCCCTCTCCATTTCAGCCACCCAACTTGAATTCGATGATTTACATCCCCTTCTATTTATCCATCATTTTGTATTACGGACCCAAGATATTTAAACCGCATGACTTGAGGGATGATATGGCTTCTAACTTTTACCTCTAGGTTAGAAACACTTCTTCTTTTGTTGAACTTACATTCCATATACTCCGTCTTACTTCTACTTAGGAAAAAATTATGTGTTTCTAAAACTCGTTTCCAAATCTCCAAACTCTCATTTGAATCCTCCTTTGACTCTCCTAGTAGGATTATATCATCTGCAAAAATATGTATCTCAGTGCTAGCTCTTGAATGTGTTTTGTGAGCATCCAAAATTAAGGTAAAAAAGTAGGGGCTTAGGGTTCAACTTTGATGCAAACTTATTGTAATGGAGAAATCGTCTCTCTCCATATTGTATTCGTACACTAGTCGATACCATTTCATATGTATCTTGAATAGCTCGAATATATTCAATCATAATCCCTTTCTTCTCTAGGACTTTCCTCAAAATCTCTATACGCACTCTATCATACGTCTTCTCCACGTCAATAAAAAATCAAGTGCAAGTCTTGTTCATCTGATACTACTCCATCACACGTCGTAGTAGATATATCGCTTTTATGGTCGACCTTCTAGGTATAAAACCAAATTAATTCTCAGTGACTTTAGTAATTTTTTTTAGTTTTCGTTCAATCACTCTTTCCCATAACTTCATGGTATGATTCATAAGTTTAATCTCCTTTTAATTTGCACAATTTTGTATATCCCCTTGTTCTTATAGATTGTGTTGGAAAATGCATTAATATTTTATTCTTTTTTATTATTTTCCATTATGTCTGTTTATTCTGCTTTATTTTCCATTATGGAGAAATTGATTGTAATTAGTAGTATTCTCTCTTTATAAATCAATCTTGGGCTGAGGAATAACGTAACAGTATTTTACATATTATTTTCAAAATGGTATCAAGTGCACTAGGTTAGGGTTTTACTATAAAGCTTTCCTCAACTGTAAATCCCCCAAAAATGACATGGATTAACTAGGAAATAATCTTGAAATTTACGATTTGGATAGAAACATGTTCTTGAATAGAATATTTTGACAAAGTTGATTCATGTAATCGACCCCACTTTGTGAGATAAGGTTTGATTGTTGATGTTGTTACATAAGTTGTTTAATCTAAATGAGCTCACACGTGGCTACAACCATAACTCTATATTCAACCTCTACATCAGACTTTGCAACCACATTTTGCTTTCTGATCTTCCATGATATAAGATTTTATCCAATACCCTAAAGTAGAACGCTTATCAATGAAAGAATCTGCCCAATCTATATCGCAAAATATGACTATTTGAGTGCTTCTTTTGTCTTCATAAAGCAATCTTTATTCTGTGTTTCTTTTTAAGGTATCTCAAAATTTGAATTAGTGCATCCCAATGATCCTTATGCAAAGGTTCTATGAATTGACTTACCACTTCAACTGCAAAAGAAACATCCGGCTTTGTAATACTAAGGTAAATGAACTTTCTAATCAATCTTTGATATTTTTCAGAATTAGAATAAGGCTCCCCTGATTGGGTAGCAATTGTATCTTTCAGAATTAGAATAAGACTCTCCTGATTGGATAGCAAGTTTTAATTTAGATCATAGGACTATCAACTGGTCTACTGTCCAATATACTAATTTCTTTTGAGTATATATAATGCATAATTTCTTTGTGAAAAGATAATCCCTTTCATTGACTGAGCAACTTCAATTCCAAAATGATATTTCGCTCTTCCTAAATCCCTGGTCTTAAAAAAAGGCATTTCTATTTGTTGTCACAGTAACTATATTTATGATTATTATTATATGGTTTGTTGAATTAATAAGTCTCATTTACCAAAAATAATGAATCACTGTTGTCTTAATTGCTTACGATTGAATACTCTACTAGACAGATACGCATCCATTATAATATATGCTGCAACTAATTCATCAATGTGATACATCCTGTAAATAATAGTAACGAAATTGCATACATCTTTCATAGCAAATTGAAACATCCATTGTACTGTTTATAGAAAAACATCCACACAACAACCAAAAGTAAACAACATACACAAATGATAGAAAACAGAAGCATTGGTCTATTAATAGAGTACACATTTCTTGACTTGAATATATAGTAGATGATTCAATTCAAGGAAATAATTTATTACACACCATAGAAATTGCATCAATGTAGATTTCATCAATGTAATACATCCTGTAAATAATAGTAACGAAATTGCATACATCTTTCATAGCAAATTGAAACATCCATTGTACTGTTTATAGAAAAACATCCACACAACAACCAATAATAAACAACAACAACACACACAAATGAGAGTACACATTCCTTGATTAAATAACAGATGATTCAATTCAAGAAAATAATTTATTAAACACATCGTAGAAGGAATGAAGAGAAACTGCATCTTCATGTAAGCTGCAACATGGAAAATATGAACCTGTTCACATAGATACAGAAAACTATCAAAAATGAGTATGATACAAATAACGTAACAAGCTAATTGGTCTTGTGACCTTAATTTTTCAGTTATGAAGAAACAATCTTGTTACATGATTTATGAAAGAGCTAATCAAATTTAGAAAGCATAAGACATCCATAAACATACATGAATGAAAATAAACTTTTTTAATCAATCATATACACGACGAACTTAAATGGGAGTTTACTTTTTTAACAAGACAAATGTATAACATTACTTTTCTTATGATAGTTGTGCATGGATTACAGGATAGTATTACTTTCAATTGTGTTGTTGAATCTGAAATGCTGAAGACTGACTAATGCTTCTTTCTCTATAGAGATAAAACTTAGTTTATTCAATCTAGTGAGATCAAGCTCCATCAGCTTAGGAAACCCAACAACTTGAAAATGCAAATTATCACCAGCAAATGCATCATCCCACAAATTCAACCTCAACAAATTTGGAAAATTCTTTAAAGAGTCTAGTGGATCATCTTTAAAGTTAGATAAACCAACACTACGCCAAAAGTGAGTTTTAACAGTGCACATTAGACAGCACTTTTGTACAAAAGTGCTGCTATAAGTGAATTAAAAAAAACACGAAAACCGTATAAAATAATTAGTAAAAACGCTGCTAAACATATGACCTTAAACAGCGCTTTTAAAAAGCGCTGCTAAAGGATTGCTTTAGAAAGCGCTTTATCATAAGCGCTGGTAAAGGGCCACTTTAGACAGCGCTTTAAGAAAGCGCTGTCTAAAGTCATAAAAAATTAAAAAAAATATTAGAAAAACGCTGCTAAATGACACTATTAGCCAGCGTTTTTCAAAAGCGCTGCTATAGGTCCATATTAGCCAGCGCTTTTAGAAAGCGCTGTCTAAACCCTTATAAGTGAAAATTAAAAAAATAGAATCTGTGTATTCACGGATTCACGAATACAAAAGCTAGAAACCCTTTCCCTCCTTCAACAGTGAGCGAAACCCATTTCCTTCTCCGTCTCAAATCCTTCGCCGTCGTACACCGTCCTCCACTGTCTCGCTCGGTTTTCCTCCACCCACACCGACCGGTTCTCAAGGTATGTTCTTTATTGAAAATGTGTTTAACTCCATTGATGTCCAAACTGAGTTATCCTCCTTGAAAATGTGTTTATATCCATTGATGTCCAAATGTGTTTATCTCCTATTGATGTCTAAACTGAGTTATATGTATGCATTTTAATTTTTGGATTCTTGGTAGGGCTTGATATATAATAGCAACATTTTTAGCATTTAGCATTATTGCATTTTCTTTTGGTTCTATGTTTTGGAATAAAAAAGATGATATATATGATGGTTTTTTTGTTATTTTAATTGGTTTCTGAATTGTTTATCATGTTAATATTTTCCATAAACTAGTATTTTGTTATTAGTATTTTGAACCTATATATATACAACTTTTTTTTGATGATCTTTTTGTATTGGTGTAGTTAGTCGAAGATCATCACCGATTCGAAGAACATCAAAGCCGTATCATCCGTCGTCGACACCAATAGCCCCTTTTCTTTCTTTGGTAAGTCAAGTTCAAATTCTATCTGTATTGATCAATTAAAAAACACAATTATTTTTATATAGATATATTTATTTTTAGTCCATGTTATTAACTCTAGAAATAAATTTCTAGAAATAATTCATTTAATTCAAACAAAAAGAGAATAGTCCGTTTATAGTGTTTTTGTTTACTTGAATAAGTAGAAAAAAATGGATGTTTTCCGATCGATTGTCACAAGAGTACGAGAATGGGATATTGGAATTCGTTAAGTTTGTTGTTGAACACGCCAAAGACCCCAGTCAAATGAAGTGTCCTTGCTTGGGTTGTTGTTATGTGGGTCGGGTTAACGCAAATGGATTGAAATCGCATTTACTAATGCGTGGAATTGATAGAAGTTATACGTGTTGGATATTTCATGGTGAAAAAAGTAATGACAACGTTGAACCGGGGGAGAAAAGTAGTACGACCTATGCTTCAGACGACAAAGACACAGATACATACGATTTTGATCGAGTCGAAGAGATTGCAGATGCACTTGAAGAATATATTTAGGATTGTCCCAAAATGTTTGAGAGATTGGTAAGCGATGCAGAGAAACCATTGTATAAAGGGTGCACTAAATTCACAAGATTGTCTGTGGTATTAAATTTGTACAACTTAAAGGCGGGCAATGGATGGTCAGATAAAAGTTTCACAGAGTTATTAGCCCTTATGAGAGATATGCTTCTGGAGGATAATGTTCTTCCTAATCGAACCTATGAGGCCAAAAAAATGTTGTGCTCTATTGGCATGAGCTATGATAAGATACATGCTTGTCCAAACGATTGTGTTTTGTTTCGAAACGAATATGCATCGTTAAGTGAGTGCCCTAAATGCGGTTTGTCTCGATATAAGAAAAAATTGTCTCCAGCAAAAGTCTTATGGTATTTTCCTATAATTCTGAGATTTAGGCGAATGTTTCATAGTGAAACCGATGCAAGACACCTTACTTGGCATGCAGATGAAAGAATTATTGATGGAAAGTACCAACATCTGACAGATTCACCATAGTGGTCGAAAATTGATAATGATTATCCTGATTTTGGAGAAGAAGCGAGAAACCTTCGGTTGGCTTTATCTACTGATGGAATGAACCCGCATGGTCTTCAAAGTATCTCACATACCACATGGCATGTGATTCTTATGATTTATAACCTACCTCCATGGCTATGTATAAAGCGTAAGTACATGATATTATTTATGTTAATATTTGGGCCTAAACAACCAGGGAATGACATAGACGTATACTTGACACCTTTGATCGAAGATTTAAAGATTTTGTGGGAGAACGAGGTGGAGGTTTATGATGGATATAGGAAACAAAGTTTCAATTTGAGGGCGATATTGTTTGGCACAATTAATGATTTTCCAGCATACGGGAATCTATCTGGGTATAGCATTAAAGGTCAACGTGAGTGTCCTGTTTGTGAAGATGGAACCGATACGACGCGTTTGGAACTTTGTCAGAAGAATGTGTTTCTCGGTCATCATAGATTCTTACATTCTAAACATCACTACCGTTCATGGAGAAAAGCATTCAATGGAGACACCGAACAACATAAAGCTCCACCTGCATTGTCAGGTGACCAAATTTTTGAAAAGGTGAAAGATGTGTGTACTCAGTTTGGTAAGCCTTTTGCGCATACGGTTGTCAAAGGTGGGTGGAAGAAGAGATAGATTTTTTTTCAATTGCCATATTGAAAGTCTCTGTATGTGAGACATTTTCTCGATGTTATGCATATTGAAAAAAATGTATTTGAAAGTGTTATTGGTGCGTTACTCAATATTAAAGGAAAGTCTAAGGATGGCCTTAAAGCAAGGGAAGACATGTTAAAGATGGGAATACAAACTGAACTAGGACCCGTGAAGAAAGGAAGTCGAACATATCTACCACTTACTGCTTTTACTCTATCTAGAAATGAGAAAAAGATATTATGTAAGTTTCTAAGTGAAGTTAAAGTTCCAGAAGAATACTCTTCACATATTATAAGACTTGTGTCTATGAAAGACTTCAAGTTAAAGAGTTTAAAGACACATGATTGCCATGTTATAATGGAGAATTTTCTACCAATAGGTATACGTTCTATTTTGCCAAATAAAGTAAGGAGTGCGATAACTAAGTTATGGTTTTTCTTTAGGTCAATTTGTAGTAAGGTGATTGATCCTGAGATCTTACCAACATTGAAAAAAGAAATTGTTATTACTTTGTGTGAGCTTGAAATGTATTTTCCTCCCTCATTTTTTGACATAATAGTACATCTAGTTGTTCATCTTGTGAAAGAGACACAGTTGTATGGCCCGACTTATATGAGATGGATGTACCCTGCTGAACATTATATGAAAGTATTAAAAGGGTACGTGAAAAACCGAAGTCGCCCAGAGGGTTGTATTGTTGAGCGATATATTGTTGAAGAAGCGGTTGAGTTTTGTACTGAATATTTGTCCAAAGTTCAATCCATTGGACTCCCCAAAAGTCATATTTTTGAAAAAAAAGTAGGTAAAAGATTAATTAGAAATAAAATTGTGACAGTATCAAAAGATGAATGGGATCAAGTGCATATGTATGTTCTGCACAATGACAGTGAGGTTGAGTCATATGTTGAAATGCACAAGGATATACTCTGAGGGTTAAATCAGAATAGAAATGAAAATTGGATAGTACGGGAGCACAATCAAATTTTTATACCATGGTTTAAGGATCATATTTTTTCAAAGCTTCATTCAGATCCCGCTTCAATAACATAAAGGTTGAGATGTTTGGCATATGGTCCAAGTTTGCATGTGTTTTCCTATAGCGCATACGCAATTAATGGATACACATTTTATACCAAATAACAAGATGATAAAAGTACTATGCAAAATAGTGGTGTCACCGTGCTTGCTAAAGCAATGCACATTTCTAGTATGAAGGACCTAAACCCCAAATATGCAAATCTATCATATTTTGGAGTTATCGAGCATATTTGGGTGTTTGATTACGAGAAGTTTCAGATTCCTATCTTTGGTTACAAGTGGGTAAGTAGTGGTGGCATACGAATGGATATGTCATGATTTTTGCAAGTGGATCTTAATAGAGAGGGGTATAAAGAAGAGCCTTTTATTCTAGCCTCTCAAGCTAAACAAGTGTTCTATGTCATTGACCCGGCGAGTACAAAATGGTCTATAGTGTTTTTTTCTAACAAAGTGGTTGATGATAACGGTGTAGACCAAGGTGGTATTGATGATGAGAATAAGTCATGTATTAGACGGAATGAGTCGTATATTATAAATGATCAAGATGAGAATATTATAGCGGATGAATCATATATCAGAAATGATCATAATGAGGGAATTTAGATAAATCCATCCGTCTGCATTGTTAAGAAACAAGTAATTCATGTTCCAACCAAGAAAAGAAAGAGATGTTAGTGAAAAAGGTAGGATATTAAAATGTTTATGTTTATGTTTGTGTTTACGTTTAAGTTTATGTTTATGTTAATTTTTGGCATTGTCATTTTATATATATTTCTGACTCGCTTCTGACTCGCTTTTATATTGGGTTTATGTTTATGTTTATTACAGGTTAGATGGCTACTAACGACAATCACCCACGTGATGATTCTGTGCATGATGGAGATAAGGCCTTTAGTAAAACGAAAATGGAATATAAAAGAGGAATAACAATAATGAAGAGAATAATTCGGGATAGAGACTGTGATACGGTGGGAGAACTGACTTGAGGTTTTGCGTTTGTATTCGCAAATGTTGCGGTTAGCAAGAGTCGCCACCGACTTTTTATTTTATCCTAAGGAAAGGTTAAAAAGCACAGCAAAAACCTTTTGAGATGTTTTCTTGGGTTCGGGGAGTAGATTATAGAAAGGGAAGGTATTAGCACCCTTTCTATCCATGGGCTCTTAGTTACTTGCTTAGATCACTTGCCTTTTGTTTTCAATTGTTTTAAATGGTGCTTGGATGTGTGGGTTTGAAAATGTTTTGAAAAGAGGCCAATGTGGTGGCAACCTTTGTAATGATCCATGTGGGGATGTATACCAAGATGTATGTCTTTTGAAAAAGTTTTCATTTGTTTGTGAAAGTTGTTTTGAAAGTGTAGTGATGTGTGATTTTGAAATTAGGCAAGTGTTTTGTTTTGCAAGTTGATTCAAGTAACTAAGAGGTTATCTACTCCTAAATTTCTCAAAAGATCATTGCTATACTTTAACCCTTTTAACAAGTTTGCTCCACCATTGTATTTCGTGGGCAACCTTGTGTTAGGATGTGAAAGGGACAGGCGCGGGTCATCGTTTTAGACCATAATTGCAACGGCGTTAAATGTCTTTGAGCAATTTCTCTAAGGGACTTGATCATTTGTTTTTGTTTGTTTTGAAAAGTTTTGTCGAGGGACTATGATCATTCAAATTGTTTGCTTTGCCCAAAGAAGTTCAACATGCAATATGGCCCATTTATTTGAAGGCAACAAGTGGAATACCCTAGGGGGTGCAAGTGTGATTTGTGTGTCCATTTTCATGCTTGTTTATCTTGTATTAGGTCAAACTATTTTTTATCGTTTTTCGCATACAAACCCTAATTCTAACATGTTATCATTAGAAAGCAATAAAGTGCGAAATTAAAATTACTAAGCTATTACAAAACCAAATATGGGAAGGGGGGTACAAATGTTCAAATGGGGATATTGACAAGAATTTAAATCTAAATTATTACATCATTTGAATATTTGCAATTTAAATAATGTACAAAAATTAAATAAAAATGCAAGATGCATAAAAATGTTTTGTACATGTATGGAAAAATATTATTTATGTAAAAGAGAAAGGAAAATAAAAAATGTATTATTTTTTGGAGTATTTTGAATTTAGGGTAAAAACCCTAATTTTAAAGAAAAGGTATTATTTTCTAATTTAATACAACTATTTATTTATTATTTATAAAAATAAAACAAAATGAAGTGTATTATGGAAAAAGGTATTTTTATATCAAATATTAATAAAAATGAAAAAATTCAAGTATTTTTATATTTTATCTTAAATATATTAATAATCACATATATATATATATATATATATATATATATATATATATATATATATATATATATATATATATATATATATATATATATATATATATATATATATATATATATATATATATATATATATATATATATATATATATATATATATATATATATATATATATATATATTAAATCCTAAATATGTATTATACACAAAATAAGTATTTATTTAATATTTTAATAAAATAAATAAAAGAGTATTTTTTTGTGTGAAATATTTTCAGAAGGTAAATAAAAATAAAAATGTATTTACACCATTTTTTCTATTTTATTCTAATAATGGTATATATATATATTATGCATAAATAAAGAAACAAATCAAATAAATATGCCATAAATTCAGAAAATGATGGAAAAAATATTTTTAATTTTTTAATGCCATGAGAAAAAATAAACAAAGTCAACCAAAAAAGAAAAAGTAAAAAATGTTAAAAAATGAACAAATGGGCTCAGGGGGGTGTGAATCAAAAAAGATGGTGTGAAAATCAAAATAACACAGGCCCAGCCCACTCCACTCCTTCTTCAACCTCCAGCTTCGAACATTTGAAAAAACGCGCGCCCCTGTTCTTCAATGTCTAACTCCTGATTCTTGGCTTTTCAGCAAAAACTCATAACACAGGAAATGTTCAGCATGAAGAGACGGTTTCAACCATATAAATAACTTGACCTATCTCTCTAAGATGAGGGAGAATTTCTCCTCCCCCAATTTCTGACCTAACTTTTCATCAATGTTCAGACATGAAATTCTCTAAGCACACGAAACATAAATGAAATCTAATCATATGAGCGTGTTCAGGGCTATGATTGTGACATGTTTTCTTCAAAAATCTAAAGCTAACAATGCCTAATAAGAGAGATAGAACTCCATGAATATACCTGTTCAGTTGGAATCGAGCTTGGCAATGGAGGATGTTTCAGAGTGAAATGATGACTTGTATAACTTCCTTGAAGTGTAAGGATGCTTTTCCAAGTCCTACTTTATCTTGAAACTCCCTGAATCGAGCTAGTGAACTCCAACTGCAAAACAGAAATTTAAAAATGGTGAAGTGGCTTGGGGGTGTTACAGGTCAGGTTTAAGGACATGGTTAGCTTGCATATGTTGTAAGGAAGGTAGAGGAACAAGTTTGGACAAGAATGCTCGAAGGGATTGAGAGATAGCACTCAATCTGCAGGGCTTCCTCTGTTTGTGCAGTTTCAAGGTGATTTTGAGATGGAGGATGCTTGGGAGGTTCAGGACTCGTGCCAAAGCTTGGGTATGTTCTATGGAATGTGTTTGATAGCTTTTGTGTTGTGTGTCTATGCTGAAGAGAGAGTTGGCATAAGTTATGGACCTTTCTTCACACTTAAGCTACAAAGTGCAACTTGGCTCTCTAGGTCAGTACAGGCCCTCCCACTATGCTGCTATCCCTTGCCTTGATCAGTGCAATTTGCTCACAAACTTGTGCCAAGAAGATCTTGATTGTACCACTTGGATTGCAAACTTGACATAAAGTTCTTCTTTTCAAGAATGGAAATAATGCTTTTTCTAGTTTAGGCTTAATTCCTTGTGTAATGACCAAAGGCTTAGAATAACAACTTGGTTCAATGGTTTTGCATTAAATTAAGGAGTGTAATTTGGTTTAGGGACCTGTAAAGTAGCACAAACTATGCTGAGTTCAAATTTGCAAAGTTTATGAACATGTTTTGATGAAGAACAAAAGTGAATTCTTGCCAACTTGTGAAATTCGAATCTCTCAAGTTATGAGGTTGTTTGATGAGTTCTTGGACATTTTGGAAAGCTTGGAATGTGTACTACAATCCATCTTTGAAATGCAAATTAAAATTCCAAGTGGAAGGGTATGAAAAGTGGCCTTGAAGTGGGGTAGAAAACCTTGTCAAAATAGGTTAAATTTCACTAAGTTAAAAAATGGTTTAGTGCCCTTATTCAAAAAATTGTAACTTGAGATGCAAGCTTCAAATGAGAAAACTTTGTGAATAAAAGTTGTAGATTATGCAACAAGCTACAACTTTCATGTTTTGACTTTTGTTTGAATCCAAATGGATCATGGTGAAAAGATGGGGCAAAGTTGGGAAAAAATTAGGGTTTTTCATAACTTAGAAAAATTCTAAGTTATGAAAAATTCCATTTTCAAACCCTAATTTGCATTTTGAGATTTCTTGGTGAACAAGTTTCATGATTTGGCATATTTTGATGAAAAATGAATCTTGACTCTTGATTTTGACCAAAAAGTCAAAGTTTGACTTTTCAGTGTACAGTCAAAGTTGATCAATTGACTGGGAAATTCAATTGTCAATCTTGTGTACTTGGGATCTTTTAAGCTTGATAAACATGTCAAGATAGTTCCATGGGGTCCTTGAGTCCATGTGTGAGCTTGATTTGCCATTGGCTAGGTCAAACAGTCAAAAATTGCCTTTATGCAGTCAAAACCCTAAAAATGACCATTTTGCCCTTTTGGTGATCTGATCAAATTTCTTGTGGAATTGTGATCCAAACTTGATCAAATGGTCCATAGGAGTTCATAATGTTGATGTGGATCAAATTTCATGAGATTTGACTGTCAATTGGCCACAGTTGACTTTTTCCCCAATACAGTTGATTTCTAGGTCAACTGTCCAATTGACTGGGCAAAACTTGGAATCAAAACTTGAAACTTGGTATAGGTAAACTTGGGAGTCCAACATGAAGCATGAAAGTCATCTTAGGCATTTTAGGTCAAAACATCCTTAGGCAAACACAAACCCTAATTTGAGTCCACAGTGTAAAGGGGAAGTCTTGAGCAGAGGGAACCCTAACTGAATCTTAATCTTCAAAGGTCTTGTGATGAGAAAATGTTGAGGAAATGGGAGGGCAAATTTTGGGGTACAACAGTTGCCCCTGTTCAATCTTCTTGAACCTGAAGAGTTAGATTGGCAAGTTTGCCTTTCGTGACTCGAGGGTAAAAGGAGATTGGACACTAGAGTGCCCGGAAATTTGCACTCGCATGCTGGAGTCTCAACAATGTGGTGTCGGGAATGGGCTTATAGATGCCATTTGGGGGTGTCGGTCGCATAAGAGATTCCTTTGCGAGAAACTTGTGTATTTGAGAAAGACGGATGTTTTCCTGGCTTGTTACAGGTGTTTGATCCTCAGTCTCCTGATGCAGATATGCCCTGGCTGGATACAGGTATTGAATCTACAATTGGTTGCTCACAGATATGCCCTGGCTGGATACAGGAGTTGAATCTGGAAATAGTCGTTAATAGATGTGCCCTGGCTGGATACAGGAATCGAATCTGCGAACTCTGCAGACGTGCCCTGGCAAGATACAGGAATCGAGTCTGGAAACGTGGTCAACAGATATGCCCTGGCTGGATACAGGAATCGAATCTGGAGATGTTGTAGTTGATAGATGTGCCCTGGCTGGATACAGGAATCGAATCTGGAGATGTTGTAGTTGATAGATGTGCCCTGGCTGGATACAGGAATCGAATCTTCGAACTCTTCAGACGTGCCCTGGCTAGCTACAGGAATCGAGTCTGGAAACTGATCACTCTCAGATGTGCCCTGGCTAGATACAGGTATCGGATCTGGAATTGTGACAGTTGAAGGTAGTTGTTTTTGGGATTGTCTTTTTCCTGAAAAGGCAAAAAACGTAAGTTGTATGCAATGTCATGATGTATGATATGCATATTGTCATGATACTCAACATGAGATGTTGTATGCGTTCCATCATGTATGTAAGCAAGATGTATGAAAATGTAAAATGTTTATGAATGTAATTTCGTCTTGGGGAAAATAAATCCTTGACGAACGGCCGGAGAATTGCTCTGTGGAAGAGATATTCGGCCGAAGTTTTGATGAGAGGCCTGCTGAGGACTTTAACGATGGATTCCGCTGAGGATAATGATGATAAACTCCGCTGGGGAACTCCAAAGATAAACTCTGCTTGGGAATACCAAAGATAGACTTCGCTGGGGATTGAAGGAACTTTGCCGAGAGCGGTCTTCCGTGGCTTTTAGCTGAGGATAACCCAGTTATAAGTCCTTGTGAGGAAATAACTCTAAATAAAACTCGGGTGAGACGTCCGTGCTTCGCAGGGGATAAGCTTGCAGAATCTACTGGGGATGAGCTTTAAGACCTGCCGGGGAATGTTGTGCCTTTTCAGGATCGACGGGGAACCAACTCCGCTTGGGGAAAGTATTGTCGCATCCTGTTTTACTCTGCGGGGAATTGAGATGATTTGGCCACATTCTTCAGTTGAACCTACCTTGGTGCCTTGGCGGACAAAACAACCAGACTGCACTAGACAACTCCACATTGCCCCTGTCTTTGATGTCACCTGTAATTAATCTCTTGTTTTATATGCAAATATTTATGAATCAGCAATTTAATGTCAAATGCATATATCAACAATGAACATTGGACGTTCTTCGCAAAACAGAAAAAGAAAACAATGGTAATTTGTATGGACAAGTGAATCTGTATTGATTTAAACTTTGCCTGTGAATAGGCATTTTTGTACAAGAGGCTGACATCCTAGTAAGAGGACATCGCCAAATAGTATAGAGTTTACAATTTGAAAAAGGAAACAAAACAGCTATGTGAACAATCCCACTGGGTTCCAACTCTGCTATTGCCTTTATGTCTTCGAACGTCTCATCGCTTTGCTACCTAGTTGAAGATGAAGCTGATTGGTCAATGCCGAAATCTGGAGCCAGATAGTCGATGTCGAACTCTGGATGCGAAGTGATCCAATGAGACATAGTGTTACGCTTTTATCCCTAACTTTTGCCTGGACCGCCCTTTCGGGTTTTCAGTCCACCGGGATACCCATTTTTGCCCAAGCCGCCTTTTCAGGTTTTCGACTTGCCGGGTGTACAGATTTTTTTATTCATTTCATCCCTTATTTTTGCCCGAACCCTTTTGGTTCGCCAGGAAGCCCTTATTTTTGCCTAGGTATGTCAACCTAGCGGGTCTTTTATTTATGCGTAGTATTTTTTCACTATGTCTGCATTGGCGGGGTGAGGAAGGTCGTCACCATCCATGGTGGTTAGGATCATGGCTCCTCCTGAGAACACACGTTTAACCACAAATGGCCCTTCGTACGTAGGGGTCCATTTGCCCCTGGGATCACTTTGAGGAAGGATGATGCGTTTGATTACCAGGTCCCCAACTTGATACTCTTGCGGTCTGACTTTCTTGTTAAATGCCCTGATCATCCGTTTCTGATACGTTTGACCATGACAGATAGCAGTGAGCCTCTTTTCGTCAATCAGATTTAATTGATCAAGTCGAGTCTGGATCCAGTCATCTTCACTCAAGTCTGCATCCTTCATAATCCGGAGAGAGGGTATCTGGACTTCAATTGGCAAGACTGCCTCCATGCCATAGACCAAGGAGAAAGGAGTTGCCCCGGTTGATGTCCTTGCTGAGGTGCGGTACCCATGAAGAGCGAACGGTAACATCTCGTGCCAATCTTTATAGGTCACTGTCATCTTCTGCACAATTTTCTTGATATTTTTATTGGCTGCCTCTACAGCCCCATTCATCTTCGGCCGGTAGGGAGAAGAATTGTGGTGCTGTATCTTGAATTGTTCACAGAGTTCAGTGATCATTTTGTTATTGAGATTGGTACCATTATCCGTAATGATTCTTTCTGGGACGCCGTACTGACAGATCAGATTATGCCGGATGAAACGTGCCACGACGCTCTTGGTTACTGTGGCATAGGAAGCTGCCTCAACCCATTTCGTGAAGTAATCGATCGCCACCAAGATGAAGCGATGCCCATTGGATGCCGTTGGTCGGATCTCACCGATCATATCGATGCCCCACATTGCGAAAGGCCAAGGTGCCGTCAGGACATTCAAAGGAACCGGGGGGATATGCACATTGTCAGCATAGATCTGGCATTTATGACAAGTTCGGGAGTGTTGGTAACAATCGGCTTCCATTGTGGACCAGAAATATCCTGCCCGAAGGATTTTCTTAGCCATGGTGTGTCCACTGGAATGGGTTCCAAACGTACCTTCATGAAGTTCTATCATGATTTTCTCTGCTTCAGCCTTATCCACACAACGTAGCAGAGTTGAATCATGATTCCGTTTGTAGAGAATGCCGTTGCTGAGGAAGAATTTTGCAGCAAATCTCCTCATGAACTTCTTATCATTGACAGATGCACCTTCAGGGTATTCCTGAACTTCCAAGTACCTCTTTACCTCGTGATACCAGGGTTTTTCAGTCACCTTCTCAGCCTCGAGCTCGCAGCAGTATGCCGGTTCATCCAACTTCCAGATTATGATTCGGGGAGCCTCATTGTCCCATTTAACTTTGAACATTGAAGACATCGTGGCTAGTGCGTCCGCTAGCTGATTCTCCTCTCTGGGGAAATGCTCAAAAGTTATCTCTTCAAAGTGAGGGAGCAAGGTCGACACATACTCCTTGTAAGGAATAAGATTCGGGTGTTTCGTATCCCACTCGCCTTTGATCTGATTGATCACGAGAGCGGAATCTCCGAAGACACTTAGAAATTTTATCCTTAAGTCGATTGCAGCTTGTAAACCCATGATACATGCCTCATATTCTGCCATATTGTTGGTGCAGCTGAAACATAATCGGGCGGTGAGGGGAGTATGAGTTCCTTTGGGAGATATGATTACAGCGCCGACGCCGTTACCCAAAGCATTGGAGGCTCCATCAAAATGCATAGACCATCGGGATCCTTCCTCAGGTCCTTCATCCGGTCCAGGCACTTCACAGTCAGTTACCACCATGATGTCTTCGTCCGGAAAATCAAAGTTTAATGATTGGTAATCGTCCACAGGTTGGTGTGCCAAATGATCCGCCAGTACACTTCCCTTAATTGCTTTCTGAGTCGTATACTGGATATCATATTCTGTTAAGATCATTTGCCATCTCGCTATTCTTCCAGACAGAGCGGGCTTTTCAAATATGTACTTGATGGGATCCATCTTTGAAATCAATAAAGTAGTGTGAGTCAACATATACTGTCTCAGCCGGCGAGCAGCCCATACAAGAGCGCAACAAGTTTTCTCAAGCAGTGAGTAACGAGACTCACAGTCGGTAAACTTTTTGCTCAAGTAATAAATAGCGTGCTCTTTTCGGCCAGACTCATCATGCTGCCCCAGCACACACCCCATTGAATTATCAAGTACCGTCAAGTATAGTATCAGAGGTCTTCCTTCCACTGGTGGCATAAGAATGGGTGGCTCTTGGAGATATTCCTTTATCCTTTCAAAGGCGGCCTGACATTCATCATTCCAGCGTACCACTTGATCTTTCTTCAGTAATTTGAAGATTGGCTCACAAGTAGCAGTTAGATGTGAGATGAATCGGGCGATGTAATTCAGTCGTCCTAGAAAACCTCTGACTTCTTTCTCTGTCTTTGGAGTCGGCATCTCTTGAATAGCTTTAACCTTGGCAGGGTCCACCTGGATACCTTTATCACTTACAATGAAACCTAGCAATTTTCCGGACCTCACCCCAAAGGTGCATTTGTTGGGATTCAACCTCAGCTTGTATAACTTGAGTCGATCAAACAACTTCCTCAGATGGTCAAGGTGCTCCTCCTCAGTTTGAGACCTCGCTATCATGTCATCAACGTATACTTCAATCTCATGATGGATCATATCATGAAATAAAGCAACCATGGCACGTTGATAGGTTGCCCCAGCATTTTTCAATCTGAATGGCATGACCTTATAACAGAAGGTGCCCCACTGAGTCACAAAGGTAGTCTTCTCCATATCTTCCGGAGCCATCTTGATCTGATTATACCCTGAAAAACCATCCATGAAGGAGAACACCTTGTGTTGAGCTGTATTGTCAACAAGGACATCAATGTGAGGTAGGGGGAAGTCATCCTTGGGGCTGGCCCTGTTCAGATCCCTGTAGTCAACACACATTCTGACTTTACCGTCCTTCTTCGGTACTGGCACCACATTGGCAACCCACTGGGGGTAGGAAGTCACTGCAAGGAACCCGGCATCAAACTGCTTCATAACCTTGGCCTTGATCTTTTCAGACATCTCTGGACGCATCCGTCGGACTTTTTGCTTTACTGGAGGGCAGTCTTCCTTGGTTGGCAGATGGTGAACTACAATGTCGGCATCCAAACCAGGCATATCTTCATAGGACCAAGCAAAAATCTCCATGTAGTCTTGTAACATTTGGATCCATCGTTGCTTCACGCTGAGCTCTAAATTGGCACCAATCTTGACCTCTTTCCTATCTGTCTCAGTACCCAAGTTAATTGTCTCCACAGGCTCTTCATGTAGTTGAATAGCCCTCTCTTCCTGGAGTAGCAGTCTTGCGAGTTCACCAGGCACTTCGCAATCATCTTCACCTTCGTCTTCGGCTAAGTTGATCGGATTTTCGAAGTCATAACTGGAGGTAGCAGAGCTGTTACCAGTGAGATCCAGAGTGGATTGAAACCTGTATAAGTGAGTGTGTGTAAATATAGCTGTTTTGCAATATATATAACACAAAAAGGAAAAGAGCAAAAGATTTGAAATGCAACAAACGTCCAATGTTTTGATTGATGATATATGAAAATGTCATACAAAAAGCCCTCACAAATGGAGCTACGATGCCCCGGGTAGGACACCGAGCCAACAAAGTTTTAACATATTGTTTGTTACAAATTTGGAAATCAAAAGAAATTAATTACTGCGTGACAAATGTGATAGGGGTAAAATCCTTCGTCGTCCAGTTGCTTGGTCCGTTGCTGGTAGTCGAGTAGATCCAACTGTTAAACTCAACTTCCTCCATATCTTCCTCGATAGCATTCACCCTTGAGCTGGAAATAAACACCGGAGCCTTTCCGATCTTTTCTTTGCGCACCGCCTTCTGAGCCTCTGCAGTAAAGCCTAGCCCAAACTTGTCGTTCTTCTGAGTGAAGTCAGGAAGCTGACCCCAGTGTGCACAATTGCCTTTCTGAACCACAGCCCGGGCATCCCTTAGGGAAGCCATCTTCAAGGAATCATTCTCTTCGGCTATTGTCTCTGCAGCTGCTGAAATTGGATGCACCTCCTCGAAATGCTGAAAGGGGGTTTCAATAAACTCTCCGTCCATCTCAATGTACCTGAAGGAATTCAAATGGCTCACCATATACTCCTCTTCTCCTTGCACAGTGACGAACGATCTTCCCCCTGACGGGATACTTCAGCTTCTGGTGCAAGGTGGAGGTCACTGCCCCAGCTTTATGGATCCAAGGTCGACCCAGCAGACAAGAGTACGATGGACGTATATCCATCACATAAAAGGTAGAGTCAAACACTTGGGAGCCCACACGAATAGGGATGTTAACCTCTCCATGAACCATCCTTTTGGAACCGTCAAAGGCCCTGACGATGATATTGCTGGGTTTCAACTCCAGGCCTTCATAATCCAGATGGTCTAAAGCCTTTTTCGGTAGAACATTCAAGGAAGAACCAGTATCCACCAATACATGCGCCAGAGTAGTGCCCCTGCATTCAATAGAGACATGCAGGGCGTCATTGTGGTCTCTCCCTTTCGCGGTCAGGTCAGCATCTGAAAAACCCAAGCCATTGTCTGCTGTCAGATTCGCTATGCAATCAGTGAACTGGACTGCAGACGTCTCCTGCGGCACATGGGCCGTCTTGAGAAATGAGATCAAGGCCTTAGAATGGGCCTCGGAGCATAGCAACAAGGAGAGCAGGGAGATCTTGGAGGGTGTATGCCCCAACTGCTCGACAACATTAAAATCACTCTTCTTTATTATTTTCAGAATCTCCTCCATTTCTTGTCGGGAGGCCTCAGCATTTATAGGTATTGGTGCCTCCATCCGGGCAGGCTCTTCTTCAATCCCTTTGCCCCGAGCATTTGATGACTCGGCAGCAGGGGAAACAACTTGATCAACAACAGGACCAGGTAAACTTGTAGGTTTTATGAGGAGGGGTTTTCGAATAGCGGGCGGTGCAATGTCAGGCGAGAAGAGCCTGCCACTGCGGGTGACCTTGGCTGGACCAGTGATATCGCAGATACTGGCACTAGCGTCGAATTCTTGTTTGATTCCATTTACATACACGTCTGCCCCATAATGCCAGGGGACAGCTTTATCAGACACGTAGGGGAGAGGCCCCGGAACAGTAATGATCACAGGTGCAACAGTCATAATTTGAACAGGCTTCTTCGGAGGAGCCTTGATTGGATTTTTGAAGATGGTAATCACAGAAACTTCTTTCATCGGAACCAATTGAACAGCAGTCTTTTTGAATAGAATTTCCTTGCTATCCATTAGGCCTTGGATGCCTAACCTCAGCAAGGGACAATCAGATAGGGAAATAGCACAGAACAGGCAACCTTCACCGCAACCCGGAAATAAACCGGCCCGCAGTAGGTTCTTCTTAACAGTCTTCAGAGGGGTGACAACTTCATCTACCGAAACAGCGTACACTTCTTCCTCAATGGCATTTACCCTATGCTGGGGCATAGGAGCCGTTACAACATTTGGTCTTTCTGGCGCTTCAAACTGAATTTCCTTCGCGTCGATCAGATCTTGCACTTTGTTTCTCAAGGCCCAACAATCATCAGTAGTGTGCCCGGGACTATCAGAATGATAAGCACACCGGACATTTGGGTTATATTTAGGAGACGCAGTGTTGACGACCTTAGGAGCTTCTTTGAGGGTCACCAGGTTGGTGGATAACAGTTGGGGTAAAATTTGAGATAAGGTCATACTCAGTCGGGTATACTGCCTCTTGGGCCTTTCGCTTCTTTGTTGATTGTACTGCTGAGGAGCAGCAACAGGTTTGGAGATGACCAAAGCATTGACGGCTTGGCGACTTTCGGGCTTGACTTGTCTTCTAGGACCATAGACGGCACTTGCTTCTTTCTTAAACGGCCTCTTCTCAGCACTGGTGGAGGCAGCCTTTTGTATCTTGCCTGACCTGATGCCAGCTTCAATTCTTTCTCCTGTCAATATTAAATCTGTAAACCCAGCGGAGGAGTTACCAACCAAATGATTGAAAAACGGACCAGACAACGTCCCCAGAAACATATCAACCAGCTCTCGATCAGTCAATGGAGGCTGCACCCTGCCAGCCAAATCTCTCCATTTTTGAGCGTACTCTTTGAACCCTTCACCCGTTCCTAGAGACATACCCTGAAGTTGGGTACGTGTAGGAGCGAGATCAGAATTGTATTGGTATTGTCTGTAGAATGCGGTTGCCAGATCTTCCCAGTGTCGGATGCTAGCTCCATCCAATTGGTAAAACCATTCGAGCTGTGACCCCGAAAGGCTATCTTGGAAGAAGTGAATCCAGAGGTTCTTATCCGCCGTGTAAGGTTGGATTTTCCTTACGTACGACCTCAGATGCAGCTTCGGGCAGGAGACCCCATCGTACTTGGCGAAGGCAGGCGCCTTAAACTTGTGTGGAATTACTACTCCAGAAGATAATCCCAAATCTCCGAAATCCAGCCCCGACACATTCTGAATCTCCATGGCGCTCAAGCGGTCCTCCAATTGCTTGTATCTGTCAGCAGCAGGTGGGTATTGTTCGTCGTTATAGTCCGTCTCGTTGTCGGAGACTGCGGGACTACGAGCTCCTCCCCCTTGGGGACTGTTCTTCTCAGCAGAAGAAGTGGTTGGATCAGCTTCATTATGGAGTGTGTTCCCAAATCTGCGTCCGGTGTTGAACAATGCAGTCCTCTTTTTCTTCTTCTTCTTCATGAGTAGAGTCTTCAACTCTTGCTGACCTTGGGCTAGGCTTAGGACCATCTCTTGAAACTGTGCACTTTGGGCCTGAAGGGCCTTGATTGCTTGCTCACTGGATGATTCTGGATTCATGATGACTGTTCAAAATAAACAGCGAAGGAGATTAAGCAACCTGTGAAATAGGGTACCTGCTATGCATATGGTGTAATGGAATGCGTATGTTTTATGTTTTCAAAGACAAACAAGATTCAACTTTGTAGACAAAAAGGGAAACACACTTCATTAGATTAAAATTTTCAATTGTTCAACAACTTGCCCTTAGGCATTACAGGAATGAAAAGGAAATAAAACTACAAAAGGAAACATCAAAGCTCATCAATGCTCCCATGGCCTCCTCTTTTCAGTGCTGATGTAGTTGTTCAGGACCCGTTCTTCCTCCAATTGCTTAGTCAGCCTCTGGATCTTCCTTTCCTGCTCGTTGAACTTCTCCCGATAGAAATCCCGTTCTTCCTTTAGCTGTGCCCAAGATCTCTTCATTGTATCAAAATCAGTGGGTATCTGAGGAGGGAGGACAGTTGGAGGAATCCCATCTTTAACAGGAGACTCAAGAATGAGAGGTCTAACAGCTTCGTAGGGCATACCTAACTTCTGAGCACGGATGCGGACCCATTTGCAATAGGGCTTCAATGGCAGAGAAGTCTTTGGTCCTAACTCATGTGGGTCAGCTTTGTGAATTCTGTCCCAAGCTCTAATGAATCCCTGGCGTAGTTTGTCAATGTCTGCCTGAAACTCAAAATGGAAGTGAGGAACCAGCATCTCATGAGGCCCATCTCCTCTGGCTCTTCCAAACTGACGGAGAGCTAAGCACGGATTGTAAGAGATTCCTCCTTGGATACCAATCAATGGGACATTAGGGTATTCTCCGCAACGGTCGATAACAGCTACCTCATCCAAACCTCTGAGAGTCCAGGTGATGTCATTATCAGTGAGAGACATTAACCTCCGAGCCCAGCCTTTTCCTTCTTCATTCTTCAGCATGAACTTAGGAAGGTGCGAAATAAACCACCTTACTAGTAAAGGAGCACAACACCACGGAGTCCCCCGTTTTCGAGCAGTACGAGCATAGAGTTGTTGTAGAATATCACCCAAAAGAGTGGGTACCGGATTCCGAGACATGAAGATCCTTATGACATGGATACTGATAAAGGTGTCAGGGTTGGGAAATAGCACCAGACCATAGATCAAAAGAGCTAGAATATCCTCATATGCCTTGAAGTCCAAGTCATTCCAGAAATCATTAGCCTTGCCAACCAGAAATTTGACCAACAAGCCCTTGATCCCATTTCTAGTTTCCCAGTTGGACAAAACCTCTTCCTTGGTCAATGGGAGAATTGCAGCAATCTCCTCAGGCCTAGGAGTCTTTTCCAAACCAGTGAATGGAGTTTGTTCCAAGACAGGAATCCCAAGCAAATAAGAAAATTCTTCCAGGGTAGGAACCAGCTGGAAGTCTTGAAAGGTGAAACAGTGATACAGAGGGTCATAAAACTGGGTCAGAACACTTATCAGTTGTTGGTCCCATTTTGCAGTGACTAAACTGAGAAGAGAACCATGCCTCTGAATGAAGGAAGTGGTATTTGGAATTCTGCTAACCAACTCATCAAGCAACTCAGGTGAACGAACAAAGTTGAACCGGATAGTATTCCTTCGCACAGGCATCATAATGTCCTACAAAACAGAGCAAAGATGAAACCTCTTTTGTCTTTGAAATGGGTTAGCCTTTTATACAGGATGCATGCAATGGTATGATGGCATGATGCTATGATGAAGCACATCACAAGTATTCACATAGGCAAATAAGGCACACAAGTCACACAAGACACCCTTAGGTTTCAGGCCAGCATGAGTTTCAGGTATTACCCTCTTTTGGTTTTGTCGGTTAAAACCTGTCCTATCAAAAGTAACCGGGTTCTAGAGGATCTCAAATCATTGGCTACCCTCAATCGGTCATAACTCCAGCATCGCAATCTTTTCTCGCGGCCAGAACCATCTCGAGAGTTTAGCCTCAATGAGTGTAGCATACTGCTACTGTCCTAATAGCCAAGTTGGTCAATTTAGGGTTCTAAGGTTGGTTGGTGTTTAATGACCCCTTAGAAGACCTATATTCTCCCCGTTACAACACAAGGGATATAGGTACAGACTAAGATGCCACACCAACGTAGCCACTGCTTCACCCATGTCGGTCTACGCCGGACAGGTCCCTCACAGATTATGCTACCTAAAAAGGGTACATCCCAGATCCGGGTTAGGATCTATGAAACTCCGATGCAAAGCCCACAAATATAAAAGCAAACAAAGCAAACAATTGAAAACAAAGGTGATCTAAACCCTAAGGTTACTCCACTTTTAGAATTCTCCCCAGCAGAGTCGCCAGTTCTGTGATACGGTGGGAGAACTGACTTGAGGTTTTGCGTTTGTATTCGCAAATGTTGCGGTTAGCAAGAGTCGCCACCGACTTTTTATTTTATCCTAAGGAAAGGTTAAAAAGCACAGCAAAAACCTTTTGAGATGTTTTCTTGGGTTCGGGGAGTAGATTATAGAAAGGGAAGGTATTAGCACCCTTTCTATCCATGGTTATCCATGGGCTCTTAGTTACTTGCTTAGATCACTTGCCTTTTGTTTTCAATTGTTTTAAATGGTGCTTGGATGTGTGGGTTTGAAAATGTTTTGAAAAGAGGCCAATGTGGTGGCAACCTTTGTAATGATCCATGTGGGGATGTATACCAAGATGTATGTCTTTTGAAAAAGTTTTCATTTGTTTGTGAAAGTTGTTTTGAAAGTGTAGTGATGTGTGATTTTGAAATTAGGCAAGTGTTTTGTTTTGCAAGTTGATTCAAGTAACTAAGAGGTTATCTACTCCTAAATTTCTCAAAAGATCATTGCTATACTTTAACCCTTTTAACAAGTTTGCTCCACCATTGTATTTGGTGGGCAACCTTGTGTTAGGATGTGAAAGGGACAGGCGCGGGTCATCGTTTTAGACCATAATTGCAACAGCGTTAAATGTCTTTGAGCAATTTCTCTAAGGGACTTGATCATTTGTTTTTGTTTGTTTTGAAAAGTTTTGTCGAGGGACTATGATCATTCAAATTGTTTGCTTTGCCCAAAGAAGTTCAACATGCAATATGGCCCATTTATTTGAAGGCAACAAGTGGAATACCCTAGGGGGTGCAAGTGTGATTTGTGTGTCCATTTTCATGCTTGTTTATCTTGTATTAGGTCAAACTATTTTTTATCGTTTTTCGCATACAAACCCTAATTCTAACATGTTATCATTAGAAAGCAATAAAGTGCGAAATTAAAATTACTAAGCTATTACAAAACCAAATATGGGAAGGGGGGTACAAATGTTCAAATGGGGATATTGACAAGAATTTAAATCTAAATTATTACATCATTTGAATATTTGCAATTTAAATAATGTACAAAAATTAAATAAAAATGCAAGATGCATAAAAATGTTTTGTACATGTATGGAAAAATATTATTTATGTAAAAGAGAAAGGAAAATAAAAAATGTATTATTTTTTGGAGTATTTTGAATTTAGGGTAAAAACCCTAATTTTAAAGAAAAGGTATTATTTTCTAATTTAATACAACTATTTATTTATTATTTATAAAAATAAAACAAAATGAAGTGTATTATGGAAAAAGGTATTTTTATATCAAATATTAATAAAAATGAAAAAATTCAAGTATTTTTATATTTTATCTTAAATATATTAATAATCACATATATATATATATATATATATATATATATATATATATATATATATATATATATATATATATATATATATATATATATATATATATATATATATATATATATATATATATATATATATATATATATATATATATATATATATATATATATATATATATATATATATATATATATATATATATATATATATATATATATATATATATATATATATATATATATATATATATATATATATATATATTAAACCCTAAATATGTATTATACACAAAATAAGTATTTATTTAATATTTTAATAAAATAAATAAAAGAGTATTTTTTTGTGTGAAATATTTTCAGAAGGTAAATAAAAATAAAAATGTATTTACACCATTTTTTCTATTTTATTCTAATAATGGTATATATATATATTATGCATAAATAAAGAAACAAATCAAATAAATATGCCATAAATTCAGAAAATGATGGAAAAAATATTTTTAATTTTTTAATGCCATGAGAAAAAATAAACAAAGTCAACCAAAAAAGAAAAAGTCAAAAATGTTAAAAAATGAACAAATGGGCTCAGGGGGGTGTGAATCAAAAAAGATGGTGTGAAAATCAAAATAACACAGGCCCAGCCCACTCCACTCCTTCTTCAACCTCCAGCTTCGAACATTTGAAAAAACGCGCGCCCCTGTTCTTCAATGTCTAACTCCTGATTCTTGGCTTTTCAGCAAAAACTCATAACACAAGAAATGTTCAGCATGAAGAGACGGTTTCAACCATATAAATAACTTGACCTATCTCTCTAAGATGAGGGAGAATTTCTCCTCCCCCAATTTCTGACCTAACTTTTCATCAATGTTCAGACATGAAATTCTCTAAGCACACGAAACATAAATGAAATCTAATCATATGAGCGTGTTCAGGGCTATGATTGTGACATGTTTTCTTCAAAAATCTAAAGCTAACAATGCCTAATAAGAGAGATAGAACTCCATGAATATACCTGTTCAGTTGGAATCGAGCTTGGCAATGGAGGATGTTTCAGAGTGAAATGATGACTTGTATAGCTTCCTTGAAGTGTAAGGATGCTTTTCCAAGTCCTACTTTATCTTGAAACTCCCTGAATCGAGCTAGTGAACTCCAACTGCAAAACAGAAATTTAAAAATGGTGAAGTGGCTTGGGGGTGTTACAGGTCAGGTTTAAGGACAGGGTTAGCTTGCATATGTTGTAAGGAAGGTAGAGGAACAAGTTTGGACAAGAATGCTCGAAGGGATTGAGAGATAGCACTCAATCTGCAGGGCTTTCCCTGTTTGTGCAGTTTCAAGGTGATTTTGAGATGGAGGATGCTTGGGAGGTTCAGGACTCGTGCCAAAGCTTGGGTATGTTCTATGGGATGTGTTTGATAGCTTTTGTGTTGTGTGTCTATGCTGAAGAGAGAGTTGGCATAAGTTATGGACCTTTCTTCACACTTAAGCTACAAAGTGCAACTTGGCTCTCTAGGTCAGTACAGGCCCTCCCACTATGCTGCTATCCCTTGCCTTGATCAGTGCAATTTGCTCACAAACTTGTGCCAAGAAGATCTTGATTGTACCACTTGGATTGCAAACTTGACATAAAGTTCTTCTTTTCAAGAATGGAAATAATGCTTTTTCTAGTTTAGGCTTAATTCCTTGTGTAATGACCAAAGGCTTAGAATAACAACTTGGTTCAATAGTTTTGCATTAAATTAAGGAGTTTAATTTGGTTTAGGGACCTTTAAAGTAGCACAAACTATGCTGAGTTCAAATTTGCAAAGTTTATGAACATGTTTTGATGAAGAACAAAAGTGAATTCTTGCCAACTTGTGAAATTCGAATCTCTCAAGTTATGAGGTTGTTTGATGAGTTCTTGGACATTTTGGAAAGCTTGGAATGTGTACTACAATCCATCTTTGAAATGCAAATTAAAATTCCAAGTGGAAGGGTATGAAAAGTGGCCTTGAAGTGGGGTAGAAAACCTTGTCAAAATAGGTTAAATTTCACTAAGTTAAAAAATGGTTTAGTGCCCTTATTCAAAAAATTGTAACTTGAGATGCAAGCTTCAAATGAGAAAACTTTGTGAATCAAAGTTGTAGATTATGCAACAAGATACAACTTTCATGTTTTGACTTTTGTTTGAATCCAAATGGATCATGGTGAAAAGATGGGGCAAAGTTGGGAAAAAATTAGGGTTTTTCATAACTTAGAAAAATTCTAAGTTATGAAAAATTCCATTTTCAAACCCTAATTTGCATTTTAAGATTTCTTGGTGAACAAGTTTCATGATTTGGCATATTTTGATGAAAAATGAATCTTGACTCTTGATTTTGACCAAAAAGTCAAAGTTTGACTTTTCAGTGTACAGTCAAAGTTGATCAATTGACTGGGAAATTCAACTGTCAATCTTGTGTACTTGGGATCTTTTAAGCTTGATAAACATGTCAAGATAGTTCCATGGGGTCCTTGAGTCCATGTGTGAGCTTGATTTGCCATTGGCTAGGTCAAACAGTCAAAAATTGCCTTTATGCAGTCAAAACCCTAAAAATGACCATTTTGCCCTTTTGGTGATCTGATCAAATTTCTTGTGGAATTGTGATCCAAACTTGATCAAATGGTCCATAGGAGTTCATAATGTTGATGTGGATCAAATTTCATGAGATTTGACTGTCAATTGGCCACAGTTGACTTTTTCCCCAATACAGTTGATTTCTAGGTCAACTGTCCAATTGACTGGGCAAAACTTGGAATCAAAACTTGAAACTTGGTATAGGTAAACTTGGGAGTCCAACATGAAGCATGAAAGTCATATTAGGCATTTTAGGTCAAAACATCCTTAGGCAAACACAAACCCTAATTTGAGTCCACAGTGCAAAGGGGAAGTCTTGAGCAGAGGGAACCCTAACTGAATCTTAATCTTCAAAGGTCTTGTGATGAGAAAATGTTGAGGAAATGGGAGGGCAAATTTTGGGGTACAACAGAGACCAAGACATAAAGTATGATGTGCATTGGAGCCAAGAAGGCCAACTCATTGAGCCTAACGGTTCAACATTGACAAGTTATCTCGGTTCTGTAGTAAGAAGATAAATTCCAATCACATGTGAAGATTGGAGAGCAAGATTGTTGGACGACGCTAAAGATAAAATATGGAGTGAGATACAGGTACCATATGTGATGTTAATTGTTTTTAATGACGATTATGTCTCTAAATTACTTATACTAACGCACTTTGTGTATGATTTTCGTAGAGGTCGTTCATCATTGAGGATACGAGGAGAGATTATATTCTTAAATTGGCCGAGAAATACATAGAGGGTTTAGAGCTTTCTTGACAAACAAGTTTCTAAAGGATGCGAATAAAATTTTTGTTGATGCAGAGCTTCCAAAGAAATATGCTGATTTGATTACAGCTGAAGAATGGGAAACTTTTAAATCGAAAAGAAATACCCAAAAATTTGAGAGCTTAAGTGTCGTAAATCGACAACGAGCATCAAGTCTAGCATATCCATACAGAAAAGGCCGTATGGGATATGCACGCTTACAACAATCTATTGTAAGTATCTATAAATTGCAAAGTATCTATAATATATACACGCTTATATTTGATCATGTTTTTTGGTTTAATGTGTAGCTAACAAAAGAGAATAGTTCTGAAACATCTCTTCTGGAACATATTTTATGGAAGGAAGCCCGTGTGTGTAAGGATGGAGCTGTTGAAGAAAAAGTTCAAAAAAATTTCGAGAGATGTGTAAGTATAACATTATACTTTTATTTAATTACATCATACTTTTATTTATTTAATTACATCATACTTTTATTTATTTAATTACATTATTCTTTTATTAACATATCATTCTTTAATTACAATATTAATATGAATTTCAGAAGAGTCTTTCCCAGTCTATACCTCCAGACGAAGATAATGATTGCAAGAGAATACTCTCACGAGCATTAGATATTCGTGAGTATTCTGGTCGGGTGAGGGGTAAGGGATTTGGGATCACTCCAACATCCTTGAAAAAATATCAAAGACAAAAGCTCCAAGCAATAAAGAACTTCAGGAGAAGTTAGAAAAGTTACAACAAGAAGTCTATGAGCTGAGAAAGGAAAAGGAAATCGATCAAGCTACAGGCTTTAAAGATACTAGTGACAAGGGTAGTATCAATGGTAACTTTGGACAAAATATTCCCGAGGTAATTATATACCATCTTTGTAAATTATAAAACCATGTTTATTAATTATATAACCATGTTTATTAATTATATAACCATATTTATTGAATTATAGGGCATTTCCCGGTGTCAACTCTATTTGTAGACACCGACTTATCGGATGGTTGGCAAGGGAAAAGTGTATAATATTTCGGGAGAAATTATTCACCATAGACCGCTCCCAGAGGGATTTTTGAAAGTATCGGTCGATGTCGTTTTAGAGGGGGGGTGCGTGGTTACCACTATCTAACGATGTGGCAGATGCAACATTGGTGGCAGATGCAATAAGATCGTTTGTTGCATGGCCGTCAAGCCTCGTTTGCGTATTTAATGAGGTATGCTTAAAATCATTTACATTTCAAATTTTTTATGGAAATTATACTTACATTTTGTTTACATGGTAATGTTAGACTCCCACAAAATCCATTCCAAAAGATAAGGGGATTAGGCGGGAGACCGAGTCAATTGCATCATTTGAGGCAACACAATTATATGAAATTTATGCTATGAGAAATGTTAATTTGTGATTTTATACTTTCCCTAACTAATTATATGATAACTAGATTCATGCTAAAGAGACTGCACAACTCAGTAGGGGTAAGGCGCCTGAAATTAGCAATATTTCCACACAAAAAAAGAATGTTGCTAAGAAGATTGTGGCTAGCAAAAAAACTACTGCTCAGTTCAGGTGTGCCTTCGGACATATTTAGGAATTACAGATATTTCGGATGGTGGTACCCGCCTTATACCTATGAGTGAAGACATATTTGGTTTTAAATATCTTGAAGCAATTGGTAGAGAGGATATGGAGCAAGTTTTTAGGCATTTGGAATTAGGCCTCGGTGTTATCAGTATATACATCAGGTATACTCCGATCAACTTTGTTTAATTAAATGAACAATTTAATCCCTCATTTCAATTAATATAGTATAATGTTAATCATGTTTTAATTTAAGGTTTATGTATGACAACATTGTGCGCCCGCGTGGATTAGAAGCAAGATTTGGCTTCTTAGCTCCCAACACTGTCAATTCAGGGTTGATTGTAACGAGACCAGATGATGTCATATCATATGTACTAGGTTTATTCATGGCCAGTAAAGATACTGAGAAGTTGTTCTTTTTGCCATATAATACTGGCAACGGGTTAGATTTTCATCCTAACTTGATCTATTATAATTTTCTGTTTTTGTCCATTGTTTAATCTTTGTTTAATCTTACAGTGGACACTGGTTATTGGTTGCGATTAATCCTATGAGAGAAACTGTGTATTATCTGGACTCGTTATACAATGATTGGTCAACATATCCAGATTTGAAACAGATGATTGACACGTAAGTGTTTCGCTCCCAAAGAGATTTTCAAGTTTATGTTTATGTTTATGTTTATGTTTATGGTCAACATATATGGATTTGTGTTTATGTTTATGATTCTATGTGAGATTGTTCTAAATAGTCGTTTATATTTTATTATAGCGTTCTACTTGCTTTTCGCTCCCAACGAGATATTCAAGTACCAAAAAGTAGAGCCAACAACGTTACATGGATCAGAGTGGAGGTATATTTTCACAAAGAGATATTCAGTTTAGATTACATTAGTGATGATACTTGATAAAACAACTTAAGGGGTATATCCTGATATATATTCGTATTTTCTTTCCATGTGTAGTGTCCTCGCCAGTGTAACGATATAGATTGTGGCTTATTTATGTTGAGGTTTATGAAAGAAACTATTCTTTTGGATCGATTAGAGGTTCCATCCACGGTATGGATTTCTAACTTAGGAATTACATACTATTTTCATATTTTGTGTTTCTCATAAAATGACATATTGTTTTAAATAAATCACATACTATATTATATTATTATATATGTAGTACTTTGAGGAATTCAATTGTGCACATTACTCAAAAGATCAATTGGATGAACTTATGGAGGAATGGTGTCAATTCATTATCGGGTTGAGAACTTTATAAGCTAAGGTATATTGTCTTATTTCCTTTGATGAGAACTTTCGAGTTTTGAGTATAAATTAAATTCGAATAAAGTGCAACGTTAATATTATCATGTTATGAATTTCGATCATTTGGTTTTTTTTTCCAGGTTTATAGGTACATGTGTGGAAGATAGAGCTAAGATATTCATGTTGTTGTTGTTTCATGAGAATTCTCGAAGATAGAAAGATGTATAGATGTAAATTCAATTTTGAATTTTAGGAATTTTAACTTGTAGAATTTTAACTTATATCATAAATTTTGTAATTGTTGTTGTCTATATCATCAATTTATATATATGTGCAATTTTTATATATGTATATTTTATTGGAATGAAGCTACCAAATATGGTGCATAATATGGTAAAAACCTGACTCAAATATGGTTAAAATTCTGATTAAAATAGATAATTTATTAAAAAAAATTGTGAACAATAGACAACGCTTTAGGAGAAAAGCGCTGTAAAAACTTTTAAAAAAAAGTGCTGCCTAAATTCTGAAAGCGCTGTCTAAAGTGGGGGAATAGACAGCGCTTTCAAAGGAAAGCGCTGTCTAAAGTCTATCTTAAAAAAATAACAAAGCGCTGTCTAAAGCAGAAGCGCTGCTAAAGGGGTATATAAAAAAACATTGTCTAAAGTTGGCATAAGACAACGCTTTTACATTGAAAAAAAGCGTTGTCTTTTCTTTTAGCAGCGCTGCTTTAGGCAGCGCTGTTAAAAGCCTAAAAAAGCGCTGTCTTTTCCCTTTTTTGTAGTAGTGCAAGCCTTAGTTTTACAAGATAGTTGAGTTTTGGAATCCAATTAGGCGACTTTGTTAATCTACCTTTCAAGTTGAGCACTTTAAGTCAAGGATTTCTTCCTCATCTCTAGCAGTAATGTTTAAAGATCTGAGGTGCTCCATCTCTTGTATTGTAGCACATAATTCACTTCCATATTCTCTCAGCACACGCCTTATGGCTAACTTTCTTAACTGTCTCAACTTTTTGAGCTCTTGGATACGATCTATTCTGTTGGAAATCCACCAAATTCTATGATGAATTTCTACCACAATGACAATTTAATTATGAGACAAACAAAGAAAATAAGACAAGATAAATAATTTATGCAGAGTTTCTCTCTACTCATAAACTGTGAAAACTTTCTTATTCACTTTGCAACTGCAAAATATTGTGAATGACTTGCTTGACTTGCTTACTAAAAATAGGAGTTACTCCCTCTATTTATAACTGAGCTTACACCCTAAGCCTAAAGCCCAAAATATATATTTTGTTACTAAATCAAATCTAATCTATTCTAGACTTAAATCAAATCTATTTAAATCTAAAACAAATTAAATCTTTTCGACACATAGTTTCGACACACTGAATTACAGTTTAACACACCACCTAATTCATTGTGTCTAAATATCTATGTTTATCATGGCTCTTAGCTTTCTGAATACTTCGACTTGCACTCCCATGATGTTTGCAATCTGATTCTCAGTTCTGCAGTGTTCCAAATTCATCTTCCCATCTGCTACCCGCTCTCGAAGATAATGGAACCTCATTTCGATGTGCTTACTTTGACCATGTGCTATTGGGTTCTTAGCCAGATTAATAGCTGACATGCTGTCGATCTTCATGGTAATTGCTCCATGATCTTTCCCTGTTATCTCTTCGACCAAGTTTACCATCCAAGTTGCTTGACATGCACAAAGAGAAACAGCTATGTATTCTGCTTCGCATGATGATAATGCCACTACTGGTTCCTTTCTTGAATTCCAAGTAATTGGTGCACCACCTAGCATAAACACATATCCTTCTATTGACTTTCGATCTTCAGCATCACTACACCAACTCGAATCAGTGTATCCCACTAACTTGCATTCTTTTCTTTTATCAGCTGCAGGAAACAAAATGCCATAATCAAAAGTTCCTTTGAGATACCTCAGTATCCTTTTTACTGTTACTAGATGTGATACCTTTGGCTTCTGCATGAATCTACTTACCATACCTACACTGTATGCTAAGTCAGGCTTTGTATGACAAAGGTATCTCAATGATCCAATAAGTCTTCTATATTGGGTTGGATCAACATCATCTTCATCTGCATATTTTGACAGTTGCAGTCTTGGTTCTGCAGGTGTCAAAGTTGAGTTGTATTCTTCCATCTCAAACCTCTTGAGAATTTCTCCTGCATATCTTCTTTGATGCATCATCAAACCTCTACTGCAATGTTGAAATGGTACATGAGCCTCGACAGTGCCAACATTCATAATTTCAATGACTTGGGTGAAGCGTTTATCAAACAGTACAAATGCAATATGGACATGGCATCTGATTGTGATCAACTCAGGGCCATGGTCCAGAAGGACAAGGAGTCATTTAAGGAATATGCACAGAGATGGCGTGAAGTAGCCGCCCAAGTGATTCCTCTAATGGAAGAGAAAGAGATGACAAAGATTTTTCTGAAGACACTAGGTGCATTCTATTATGAAATAATAGTGGTGAGTGCACCTAGTGATTTTACCGAGATAGTGGGAATGGGCGTCTATTTAGAAGAAGCTGTAAGAGAAGGTCGTCTGACAAAAGGTGAAAATTCCGGCAATACGAAGAAACCATCATCTGGATTTGTTAAAAATAAATAAGGAAAGACAAATGTTGTGATTCAAGAGAGAAGGGTTAATCCTCCTAGAAGAAACCATCAGCATCATCAACAGGTTGCCTCGGTAACTCCAGTTGTTAATACAACTCCGACTACAACCGTGTATCAAAGACCAGCCCCTCAAGGAAGTCAAGGGAAGAATTAGAGAAGAGAAACTTTTGACTCTATCCCTATGAGTTATGTAGAGGTACTCCTAGCATTGATCCATAAAAAGTTGGTCCAGACTAGATCACCCCCTGCTATACCATCTCCTTTGCCTTGGTACTATAAGGCAGATCAGACATGCGCTTTTCATCAGGGTGCACCAGGGCATAATGTGGAAAAATGTTATCCCTTGAAATCGGAGGTACATAAAATGGTAAGATCTGGCCTTTTATCTTTCAAAGATGACAGTCCTAATTTCAAAGATAATCCTCTGTCAAAGCATAGAGGAACGAATGTTGTCAACATGGTTGCTGGTTGTCCAGGGGATTTCCGCATTTATGATATTAATTTGGTCAGAGGAGACTTGGTAAAAATGCATACAGACCTTTGGGAGTTTAGTTACTATACTCATGACCATGCTGGTTGTGATATCTGTAGCACTAATATACAAGGTTGTGACAAGATAAAGGTTGATTTGTAGGAGATGATAGATGAGGGCCTCATCCATATAATCAGGCCTGTGGCAAAATATGAGGAGGAAATGAACATGGTTTTTGGATGTCCGGGGGAGTTCCGGATCTTTGATGTGGACCATATGATTGATGATCTCGTGCAATTGCATGCTACATTCTGCCACATGGATGATCAGGTAGAGCACCACTATGAATCTTGTCGGGTTTGCTGCAGGGATTCCCGAGGATGTTCCATTGTAAGAACAGGTATTCAGTTGTTATTGGATAATGGAACTATCAAGGTTTCAAGCCAAAGAGATGATTACTATGAGATTAATAAGATTGATGTTTGCTTGGCTGAGATTGAATCAAATGAAGAATATGCTTCTGCGGATGAATTCTTTTCCTCAGATGAGGATATGTTCTCTGGCAATGATTCTTTGGTACCTAAACTTTCTAAAGAAGGAGTAAACATGATTGTGCCTTGTTTTAATGATTCTTCCTGTGATCGGTGGATCTGGAACTGACTGTTTAACGCTGGTTTGCGAAATGTCGCGGAAGCAAGAGTCGCCACCGTCTTTTATTTTCTCCAAATGGAAAGGACAAAAGCACAGAAAAATTCCTTAAAGAGATTGCTCTCGGTTCGGGAGGTAGGTTATAGAAAGGGAAGGTGTTAGCACCCTTTCTATCCATGGTTATCCATGGGCTCTTAGATACTTGCTCACTTGTGTTTTCAAAATGGTTTGTTTGCTTTTCAACTGTGGGTTTTAAAAAGTTTCTTTGAAAAATTTCAGCCCGACTCGTACGTCAGAGTGTTTGAAAAAATTGCTTTGAAAGCTTTTGAAAATGTGTTGGTGAAAAGTATTTTGATTTGTTTGAAATTAGAGCAAGTATCTAGAGTCGTCTACCTACCCTAAGGAATTCGTCTGTGTAAATGTCCTTTAAAGTAGTTCCATCCCACCATTGAGAGGTAGGTAGCACCACCGTTGGAGGTGTTCGGGTCAATTCGAGTTTGTAGGGACATGGTGATCACCGGAGCAACGGGAAGACACCTTAGAAGCTACCCTCATGCCAGGTTCCCGGATCATGAGGACTTACTAAAACATCCTCTACTCGACGATCACCTTTCGAAAGGCAACAGTGAGGCGTACCCTAGGGGTGGTGTGTGCGAATTGTGTGTCGTTTTCATTGATATTTGTCTTGTCATGTTAAGGTGTTCTACGCTTGATTTTATTATGTCCATTCATTCTTGCATGCTTATTTAACAGTTTAAAAGTTTGCGAGGAAAGTAAATTCTAAAGCTATTACAAATGGCGCGGGTCCACATCGCCAAAATTAAATCGGACCCGATTTGACGGAAAGTAAATAAAGCGAAAGAAATAAAAGTGCGAGAAGTAAAATTGTCCGAGTTACGTGGCTTTGGGAGAGGTACAAAATTAATTAACGACATAAAAATAAATATGCGAAATAAAAGATTTGAGAATATGGGCGTTGGACCCTTTTGCAAAAATTAAAGTTAATGAATTTAATTAATTAGAATTAAAATTAAATGTTTTTGGTATTTTATGTTTTTTAGGATTTAATAGAAAAAAGAATTAAAATAAAAATGTCAAACCCTAATTCTAATTATTTTTAGTTATTAAGAAAATATTGAATTTTTAACTAATTTAAACCTAAGTTAATTTACATGCATTTTTAATTATGAAAATAAATAAAATAAATATTATTATTGTAAAAAAAAAAGGGAAATTAAAAGGAATCAAAATTAATTAAATCTATTTCTACATATTTTTTTGTATTTTTGTTATTTAAAAGAAATTGAAATTATATCCTAATTAGAACTAAATATTTACATGTTAATGTATTTATGAAAATATTAGAATAAAATAATTTATTATTTTTTTGTCTTTTCTGAATTTTTATGTATTTTATATATATTGTAAAAATAATGAATTAAATTAAAACAATAGAACAAATAAAATAATAATTAAAAAAAGCTATATATAAATAAAAAAAACTTGCAAACCAGGGGGGTGGAGGTCCCCAATATGGAGGTATGACTTTGAATGATCTGGCCCATTAAGCATGAAATTTGCTGACTTTTCCAGGTGTTATGTGCCACGTTGACTGGGATTTACCATATGCCTCAATTCTTAACCATTGATCTGAGCTTCATTGGACGCGTGGTCATTGGATTTGGAAGGTGTATGGTGGACCACGTTACTGAGCCTGCACATGAACGCTTAATTGGGAAAAACAAATGGAAAACATGAAGACCTGGGATCGAACCCAGGCCATATGTGATACTAGCGCTAGCGTTTGCCATCTGAACCAAATAACACGTTTGTTATATTAATAACAAATAAATAATATATAAGAAAAGCGAAGCATTAGTGGGTCCTGCACGCCAACTTTCAAACGCACCAATCACCGCGTGACACTGCATCGTCTTCTTTCTTTTTCCTGAAATACAAACTTTAAGCAACGGTTTTAGATGCGTGGGTTTAGGCAACTTTAGAGAAAATAGCGACTAGCGCTATACAACTCATAAATTAATCGCGAGTATATGTTCATGATCGTCCAAATCTGCTGATGGCCATGGTAGTGGCCTTGAGTCCTAATTTTACCTCGTTCCAAAAGCCCCAAATTTGCAAACCTGTAACCCTAGAAATTGCGCATGGTGGAATCGAATATAACGCGTAATAATTCAATCAAAAGCATTGGTTAGCTTCGAAACATCACACTGAACAAGAATCCACAAATAAAAATGCAAAAAGATGCGTGAATTATGATATACGTTTCTGAAAATTGCTTGACACATTTTGAGTTTAATCTACCAATTCTTGGAGCTTTGGTTGTTGTTCTTGATTGGCACACGTTCAGAGAACCACAATGAAGCTATTGGAATCAAGATTAAGGCTTGAATCGTCCTCCAACAATGGTTTCAGAATTTTGTTTTCAAACAATTTTTTCAAGTTTCCAATCTATTCTTTAGCGCAGCTTAGGGTCTCCTACAATTAGGTTTAGGTTCCTGGTTATGTAGTGAAGCAATTAGGTTAAAAAACTCAATCAAATCTCTCATAATTATGGATTTTGAATATTTGATTTCAAGGATCTTTTTGAATCTTTTTTCCATGTGTTCTTTGTTCAATCATGCTCAAATCAAACCAAAACTTTCCACATTTGCATATGCACGAATTATAGAAGCCAAAACATGTATAAAAAGATTGGTTTTGTTAGGTTAAATATTTTTCACATATTTAATTGATTTAATTGAATTAATATAAATAAAAACTCAAATAAATAAATAAAAAGTGAGAAAATACTTCCCTTTGGGCCAAGTGGTCGTGCACATGCTTGGAATGATGAATCATGGAAGAAAAATGGGCCCATTAGCAAATTTAGGTCATTTGAAGTAAAGTTGACTTTTCAAAATTCCCAAAAATTTCCCAACTTCCACAAGGCATAACTTGCTCAATTTTTAAGCTTTTCACATGTTCTTGGACATTTTGGAAAGGTCTTTGAGTCCTATAACCAATGCCTTTGGTCCCATGTCATTTTGATTTACCAATCTCAAGTTATGGCCTTTGACTTAAAGTCCCTTTTTGTTGACTTTTGAAAATGACCTATAATGTTGAAATTGATAACTTTTTGTGAGAGAATTTCTTGGACTTGGAATATGAAGATGAGTTGTAGGAAATGTCTTTCTCTTCAAAATGAGATTTGGATGGAATTTTTCTGATAATCCATGTGAAAGTTATGCCCTGGTCAATTTCAGTTGACTTTTTCAGCTGTCCAAATATAGTAACTTTTGCATCTTTGATGATTTCTGAGCCAAATTTTGAGAATCATGATCAAGCATTGATCAAATGATGTTTGTGGCTTCAAAATGATATGTTGACCAAAAATTTGAACTTTTGACTGTCAAATGACCATTTTGCCCCTACAGTTGACTGTAGTGCAATTTAGGGTTTTGACTGTGCAATTTTGAGCTGTATGCCTTGAAACTTGATATGAGGATACTTGACCATCTTTGTAGGCATTTGCGACTTGATTGGGCCTTTGAAAACTTCATTTTCTTGATCAGAACCCAAACCCTAGTTTTGACTGTATAGGAGACAGTTGGACTGCACAACCCTTGGAGAATTTTGTGACTTGGCTTGGCAATTTCTTGGAGAATATGGGAGGGCAAATTTTGGGGTGCAACAGTTGCCCCTGTTCAATCTTCTTAGACCTGAGGATGCAGATTGGCTGACGTGCCTTTCGTAATCCGAGGGTGGAAGATGATTGAACACTAGAGTGCCCAGAAATTTGCGCTCACATAATAGCAGTGTGATGATGGAATGGGCTTATAGATGCCATTTGGAGATTGCTGGATAGGATGATGGGCTTATAGATGCCATCTGGATGTTGATCGCGTAATAGATTCCTTAGCGAGAACCTGCATACCTGCAAAACAGAAAACGAGTACCTGACACGTTGCAGGACCTGATTTTAGATGCCTGGTATAGATATGTCCTGACTGGTTACAGGAGCTGAGTCTGGAGCTTCAAAAGATGATAAATGGACCAGATATGGTTGCTGCCTTAACGTGAATGGTAAGAGAACCTTGGGTGATTTTAACTTCAACAACGCTCGTTGAGAAAATCTTGGTGGGAAATACCATCTTCGCAGGATCGGGAAGAGAGCCATAGAAAATTATAATCTGAAAGGAATGATCACCTCACTCAACATCGGAGAGGGAAACATCTGAAAAGGACTTACCACCTCACGCACTTGTCGGAGAGGGGACCATAGGAGACTATCACCTCACACTCATCGTCGGAGAGGGAAACATCTGAAAAAGGAATTACCACCTCACGCACTTGTCGGAGAGGGGACCATAAGAGACTATCACCTCACACTCATCGTCGGAGAGGGAAACATCTGAAAAGGACTTACCACCTCACACACCGTCGGAGAGGGAACCATAGGAGATTATCACCTCACACACTTCGTCGGAGAGGGAAACATCTGAAGAAGGAATTACCACCTCACGCACTTGCCGGAGAGGGGACCATCACTTCTGCTGAGTCTTTATCAGAAAAATCTGTTGGGAGTCGATTTTAGCTGGACTAGAGAAGGTCTTGAAATGTTTTTAACTCAGCAGGACGGTGAAGGAATCGGAGACGATTGCTACTCCAAATATATGATGAAGGAATCTGGGACGATTACTACCTCAACGGGATGATGAAGGAATCTGGGACGATTACTACCTCAGCGGGATGATGAAGGAATCTGGGACGATTACTACCTCAGCGGGATGATGAAGGAATCTGGGACGATTACTACCTCAGCAGGGTGATGAAGGAATCTGGGACGATTACTACCTCAGCGGGATGATGAAGGAATCTGGGACGATTACTACCTCAGCAGGGTGATGAAGGAATCTGGGACGATTACTACCTCAGCGGGATGATGAAGGAATCTGGGACGATTACTACCTCAGCAGGATGATGAAGGAATCTGGGACGATTACTACCTCAGCGGGATGATGAAGGAATCTGGGACGATTACTACCTCAGCAGGATGATGAAGAAATCTGGGACGATTACTACCTCAGCAGGGTGATGAAGGAATCTGGGACGATTACTACCTCAGCGGGTAAAGACTTTTATCTGTTGATCGTTCTTTCCTGAAAAAGTAACGAATTAGTTGTATGCAATGTCATAATGCATGAATTGCCTGATTTTAAGATGTTCTCAAAAATAAATGAGATTGGGGTGATATGATGCGTCTATGCATGCTATAATGATGTATGTGACATTTTATGAATGTGTTTTTCGTCTAGGAAAGTAAATCCTTGACGGGTGCCGGGAAGTCGTATCTTGGGCTGATGTTGAAGAATAGATTTTACTTCCGCTGGGGATGATAATTGCAAGAATATCCGGTAGGAGAAGATGACTCTGTTGCGGAATAAACTTGGCAAATGGAAGATTCTGTGGGGAGAAAAGATACTCTAGCGACCATGCTGGGAAGCAACATTCTGTGGGGAGAGAGATGCTTTGCTGACTATTGATAGTAACTTGCTGAGGATGTCTTGTTGTTGGAAGTGTGAGTAGACTTCGCTGGGGATAGAAGACTTCGTCGAGGACGCTCTTTCCGTGGCTTTTGGCTGAGGATAACCCAGTTATATCCTGTTAAGGAAATAACTCTTTGAATAAAGTCGGGAGACGCGTTCGTGCTCTGCGGGGGTAAGCTTCCAGAATCTATTGGGGATAAGCTTATTGCTTGGGGATATGGATTCCAATTTTCTTGGGGAAACTGGATTGGACTCTCTTGGGGAAGTATTGAACTGTATTGGTTATGTTCTTCAACGGAACTTACCCTGATGCCTGGGAGGATAGAACAATCAGACTGCTTAAACCATTCTTCATTGCCCCTGTTTCTGTGGGGGAGGCACTTGTGGGGTACTGATAGTTATTGATGGACAAACCTTCTTCTGGTAGGCAGATGGCAGGACATAGTCGTACGCTTTAATCCCTAACTTTTGCCTGGACCGCCCTTTCGGGTTTTCAGTCCACCGGGATACCCATTTTTTGCCCAAGCCGCCTTTTCAGGTTTTCGACTTGCCGGGTATACAGATTTTTTTCATTTCATCCCTTCATTTTTCCCGAACCCTTTTGGTTCGCCGGGAAGCCCTTATTTTTGCCTAGGTATGTCAACCTAGCGGGTCTTTGATTTTGCGTAGTATCTTTTCGACTATGTCCACGCTCTCAGAATGTAGGGAGTTGCCCCTGTTAGAAGGGTTTTGTCATGCCACCAGAAGGTGTTTGATCAGGCAAGATTCGTTGTTGGAATGCCCCCAGTGACTCAGGCGAAGATTTGCCCCAGGCTATTTGGCCTTTGAGAGATTCTCCGAATCTTGATTGGACTGCCCCAGATAATGGACCATGGTCATGTCTGCCCCTTGATTGGAGGTACTTCTGTTCATTAGGCATTCATCGTGCGAATTTCCCTGCTGTTCAAACAAAAAGTCATATGCAACAAAGTTATGTTAAAAATGCAAAGCTTATGTCTGTCTTGAAGATTTTGAAAATGCATTCTTTTCATAAAACCAATGATTGTTTGTAAAACGTGATGCCAACTCCGTATTTTACCGTGAGCCTTAAGGAGTCAGGATACCTTTCGTAACAGTATGCTTTCGAACTAACCCATGCTTCAGCTAGGACTTTTAAGGGTTATAACGTGGCCTGGTTCACGGTTTAAGAAACAAAGGATAAAGGCTCAAATTATTTGTACCCACCCGCTCTTCGTGATGTTCTCCAAACCTAAACTCAGTTGATCATACGTTAGACCTTGTTTGAGTCTTTGCTCTGATTTTCTGGTGATGATTCGGATGCGGATAATTTATTTTGAATAGGCAGTCATTCCTTTTTTGTTGAGGGTTTATAGGACCTCTTGCTTTTTGATTTTGCTATCCCTGTTTTTTGCCTGAACTGTTTCTTTTTGGAATTGCAGTCAGCGGGATGCCCCAGTTTCGTAAGTCTCCTTCATGGGTTTCGACTTAATGGGTTTTTATTTTTTTGAGATAATGACTGCCTTTCTTTATTGATTATTCGGAACCATCACTGTCTTTCTTTTTTGTAAGGACCTTTTTAGTGCCATTCGTCATGCACTTGGATCAACTGAGAAGACTACCCTGCCCCAGGTTATGATTAAGGGTTTTAATTTTCGAAAATAAAAACTCCTACTTCTTTGGCTCAGAGGGGTTGACGAGGGATTATCTTCCTTATAACTCCAGTGTTTAGGAATTGAAACAATGCCTGTACCTCATCAACTGGGTCTGTTCAAAAGCATACTGTAGATTATGGTATCGTTTTCGTCACCCTCCCTCAAGAGGCTTAGAATTAAAGAGAGTTGACATCAGAAAAAATATGAAAACAATTTGCGTTTAGTGAATACGAATATATTGATTCAAAATAGACATAAGCGATGCATTAATGTGATAACAATGTTTAACATGAATAAATGTTTGAACAACCAAAGAAAAATACAACTTGAACATTTGAATGAACAAAAGACATTCTCGATGATTTGGTGTAGGATCAGTGTTCAAACTCGACCTCCTTGGCGTCAATCAAATCCTGGATCTTATTCTTCAAGGTCCAACAGTCGTCGGTGTCATGTTCAGGACTGTCAGAATGGTAGGCACATCTCACACCCGGGTTGTACTTGGGAGAGGAAGTGTCAGGATTTTGAGGAGGATCCTTTAGTGTGATCAGTTTCGCCCTCAGCAATTGCTGTAATGCCTGAGACAAAGACATGTTGATGTCAGTATACTTCCTATCTTGATGCTTTATCCTACGTCTATTGCTCTTTCTTGGTTGAACGGGCGTGGGGTCAGAAATCTGGATTGCCCCTACATCATGACGACCCTTTTTACCATGTATAGCATTGGACTCCTTCTTCCCACTGTGGGGCTTTTTCTGAGCATCAGCAGGTGCGGTTTCTTGAATCTTCCCCGACTTGATACCAGCTTCGATTCTCTCCCCAGTCAAAACAAGATCTGTAAACCCAGCAGCAGAATTCCCAATTAGGTGGTTGAAGAATGGACCAGACAGGGTCCCCAAGAACATGTCGACGAGCTCGCGGTCAGTCAGAGGTGGTTGTACCCTTCCAGCAAGGTCCCTCCATTTTTGGGCATACTCTTTGAAGCCTTCGCCTGTACCCATAGACATCCCCTGAAGCTGAGTACGCGTGGGAGCGAGGTCGGCATTATACTGGTAGTGTTTGTAAAATGCAGTGGCTAAGTCTTCCCAAGTACGGATGTTGGCTCCATTCAGTTGATAGAACCACTCGAGCTGAGTCCCTGAAAGACTCTCTTGGAAGAAATGGATCCATAAGTTTTTGTCAGCTGTATAGGGCTGGATCCTCCTTGTATAAGCCCTGAGATGCAACTTAGGACAGGAGGCCCCATCGTATTTAGCAAAGGCAGGTACCTTGAACTTGCGCGGGATCACTACCCCAGAAGACAGACCTAGATCCTCGAAGTCTAGGCCAGGCACCTTTTGTATCTCCATAGCACTGAGCCGGTCTTCCAACTGTTTGTACCTGTCCTCAGCCGGAGGGTACTGCTCGTCGTTGAAATCTGTCTCGTTGTCGGAGACCACTGGACTAGACACCTCTCTCTCATGGTGACTGCTTTCCCTTACAGACGGAGTAGTCCTCTCAGTTTCAGTTGGCAGTGTGTTCCCAGATCTGCGCCTAGGGTTGAACAAAACAGTCCTCTTCTTCTTCTTTTCCTTCTTCAAGAGCAAGGCCTTCAGATCTTGCTGCCCCTGGGTCAAGTTCATGATTAGCCCTTGGAATTGGGCATTCTGAGCCTGGAGGGCCTTGATAGACTGCTCAGCTGATGATTCAGGATTCATGACGATCGGCTGAAATAAATAGCGAAGAAGGTAAGTAACCTGCAGAGAAAGGGTACCTGTTATGCAATGATATGTATGACATGCATGCAATGATTTCAAGGACCTCGCGGGGTAAACAGAGAAACTTATTAGAGTTGGAAACCGGTAACTTGATTGAAGGTACTTCATGTCGTTGAGAGTCCTTCTTCAAGGGTCAGAGGCTCACCATATCCAGTGGGTCATAGCCCTTGATAACCTTAGCTAGGGGATCATTCTTCAGGTGTCAAAGCTCACCATATCAAGTGGGTCATAGCCCCTGACAACCTTGGCTAGAGGAAAATAAATCCTCTTTGCCCCTTGCTGGGATAATTGATTCACCATGACCTGCATCACAAGCCCTTGAGATCCTTGAAATGGGTTAGGATGTATGCAATGGTATGATGTTATGCTATGCATGGGGTAATGTGAGTAACCCTGTTATGAGTCCCAATTAAGGACTATAAACAACCCTGCAAGAAATTTAATACCCTGTTATGAGTCCCAATTAAGGACTATAAACAACCCTGCAAGAAATTTAGTACCCTGTTATGAGTCCCAATTAAGGACTATAAACAAGACCTGCAAGAAACAAGTGTCAGGTAACAAGCACGCAGATAGTCAAGTACGAAGGCACACAAGTCACACAAAAGAGCCCTTAGGGTTCAGGCCAGCATGCGGTCTAGGTATTACCCTCTTAAAGTTGGTGGGTTCAACCTGTCCTATCAAACTAACCGGGTTCTAAGGGTCCCAATATCACGGGATTGCTTTCATTATTCATCGTTTCGATTTAGCCACTGAACTGGCGACCGAAATATTCCAGGAAAGCAACCCTCAATTGGGTGTAGTATCGAGTATCAACCAACCTCGGACTGCACCAAAGTCAGTTATCTCACTACCCTAAAGAGGCCAAGATAGTTCAATTAAGGTTCCTAAGGTCTGTTGATGCTTCACGACACCACGCGGAGGCCCCGTACTCTCCTTGACTGAACTCAAGGGTTACCGGTACACACCAAAGTGCCACATCAACGTAGCAGACTGTTTCAACCATGTCGGTATACCCCGCACAGTTCCCTCACAGCCTTGTTGCTACTTTCTAAGAAAGGTATCCCCCAGATCCGGGTTTAGGATCTATAGAACTCCCAAGCAACCCACAATAATAAAGCAAGCAAAGAAGACAATTGAAAACATAGTTATGACCTAGCCCTAAGGTACACCCCACTTTAAGTTTAGTCCCCAGCAGAGTCTCCAGTTCTGTGATCGGTGGATCTGGAACTGACTGTTTAACGCTGGTTCGCGAAATGTCGCGGAAGCAAGAGTCGCCACCGTCTTTTATTTTCTCCAAATGGAAAGGACAAAAGCACAGAAAAATTCCTTAAAGAGATTGCTCTCGGTTCGGGAGGTAGGTTATAGAAAGGGAAGGTGTTAGCACCCTTTCTATCCATGGTTATCCATGGGCTCTTAGATACTTGCTCACTTGTGTTTTCAAAATGGTTTGTTTGCTTTTCAACTGTGGGTTTTAAAAAGTTTCTTTGAAAAATTTCAGTCTGACTCGTACGTCAGAGTGTTTGAAAAATTTGCTTTGAAAGCTTTTGAAAATGTGTTGGTGAAAAGTATTTTGATTTGTTTGAAATTAGAGCAAGTATCTAGAGTCGTCTACCTACCCTAAGGAATTCGTCTGTGTAAATGTCCTTTAAAGTAGTGCCATCCCACCATTGAGAGGTAGGTAGCACCACCGTTGGAGGTGTTCGGGTCAATTCGAGTTTGTAGGGACATGGTGATCACCGGAGCAACGGGAAGACACCTTAGAAGCTACCCTCATGCCAGGTTCCCGGATCATGAGGACTTACTAAAACATCCTCTACTCGACGATCACCTTTCGAAAGGCAACAGTGAGGCGTACCCTAGGGGTGGTGTGTGCGAATTGTGTGTCGTTTTCATTGATATTTGTCTTGTCATGTTAAGGTGTTCTACGCTTGATTTTATTATGTCCATTCATTCTTGCATGCTTATTTAACAGTTTAAAAGTTTGCGAGGAAAGTAAATTCTAAAGCTATTACAAATGGCGCGGGTCCACATCGCCAAAATTAAATCGGACCCGATTTGACGGAAAGTAAATAAAGCGAAAGAAATAAAAGTGCGAGAAGTAAAATTGTCCGAGTTACGTGGCTTTGGGAGAGGTACAAAATTAATTAACGACATAAAAATAAATATGCGAAATAAAAGATTTGAGAATATGGGCGTTGGACCCTTTTGCAAAAATTAAAGTTAATGAATTTAATTAATTAGAATTAAAATTAAATGTTTTTGGTATTTTATGTTTTTTAGGATTTAATAGAAAAAAGAATTAAAATAAAAATGTCAAACCCTAATTCTAATTATTTTTAGTTATTAAGAAAATATTGAATTTTTAACTAATTTAAACCTAAGTTAATTTACATGCATTTTTAATTATGAAAATAAATAAAATAAATATTATTATTGTAAAAAAAAAAGGGAAATTAAAAGGAATCAAAATTAATTAAATCTATTTCTACATATTTTTTTGTATTTTTGTTATTTAAAAGAAATTGAAATTATATCCTAATTAGAACTAAATATTTACATGTTAATGTATTTATGAAAATATTAGAATAAAATAATTTATTATTTTTTTGTCTTTTCTGAATTTTTATGTATTTTATATATATTGTAAAAATAATGAATTAAATTAAAACAATAGAACAAATAAAATAATAATTAAAAAAAGCTATATATAAAAAAAAACTTGCAAACCAGGGGGGGTGGAGGTCCCCAATATGGAGGTATGACTTTGAATGATCTGGCCCATTAAGCATGAAATTTGCTGACTTTTCCAGGTGTTATGTGGCACGTTGACTGGGATTTACCATATGCCTCAATTCTTAACCATTGATCTGAGCTTCATTGGACGCGTGGTCATTGGATTTGGAAGGTGTATGGTGGACCACGTTACTGAGCCTGCACATGAACGCTTAATTGGGAAAAACAAATGGAAAACATGAAGACCTGGGATCGAACCCAGGCCATATGTGATACTAGCGCTAGCGTTTGCCATCTGAACCAAATAACACGTTTGTTATATTAATAACAAATAAATAATATATAAGAAAAGCGAAGCATTAGTGGGTCCTGCGCGCCAACTTTCAAACGCACCAATCACCGCGTGACACTGCATCGTCTTCTTTCTTTTTCCTGAAACACAAACTTTAAGCAACGGTTTTAGATGCGTGGGTTTAGGCAACTTTAGAGAAAATAGCGACTAGCGCTATACAACTCATAAATTAATCGCGAGTATATGTTCATGATCGTCCAAATCTGCTGATGGCCATGGTAGTGGCCTTGAGTCCTAATTTTACCTCGTTCCAAAAGCCCCAAATTTGCAAACCTGTAACCCTAGAAATTGCGCATGGTGGAATCGAATATAACGCGTAATAGTTCAATCAAAAGCATTGGTTAGCTTCGAAACATCACACTGAACAAGAATCCACAAATAAAAATGCAAAAAGATGCGTGAATTATGATATACGTTTCTGAAAATTGCTTGACACAGTTTGAGTTTAATCTACCAATTCTTGGAGCTTTGGTTGTTGTTCTTGATTGGCACACGTTCAGAGAACCACAATGAAGCTATTGGAATCAAGATTAAGGCTTGAATCGTCCTCCAACAATGGTTTCAGAATTTTGTTTTCAAACAATTTTTTCAAGTTTCCAATCTATTCTTTAGCGCAGCTTAGGGTCTCCTACAATTAGGTTTAGGTTCCTGGTTATGTAGTGAAGCAATTAGGTTAAAAAACTCAATCAAATCTCTCATAATTATGGATTTTGAATATTTGATTTCAAGGATCTTTTTGAATCTTTTTTCCATGTGTTCTTTGTTCAATCATGCTCAAATCAAACCAAAACTTTCCACATTTGCATATGCACGAATTATAGAAGCCAAAACATGTATAAAAGATTGGTTTTGTTAGGTTAAATATTTTTCACATATTTAATTGATTTAATTGAATTAATATAAATAAAAACTCAAATAAATAAATAAAAAGTGAGAAAATACTTCCCTTTGGGCCAAGTGGTCGTGCACATGCTTGGAATGATGAATCATGGAAGAAAAATGGGCCCATTAGCAAATTTAGGTCATTTGAAGTAAAGTTGACTTTTCAAAATTCCCAAAAATTTCCCAACTTCCACAAGGCATAACTTGCTCAATTTTTAAGCTTTTCACATGTTCTTGGACATTTTGGAAAGGTCTTTGAGTCCTCTAACCAATGCCTTTGGTCCCATGTCATTTTGATTTACCAATCGCAAGTTATGGCCTTTGACTTAAAGTCCCTTTTTGTTGACTTTTGAAAATGACCTATAATGTTGAAATTGATAACTTTTTGTGAGAGCATTTCTTGGACTTGGAATATGAAGATGAGTTGTAGGAAATGTCTTTCTCTTCAAAATGAGCTTTGGATGGAATTTTTCTGATAATCCATGTGAAAGTTATGCCCTGGTCAATTTCAGTTGACTTTTTCAGCTGTCCAAATATAGTAACTTTTGCATCTTTGATGATTTCTGAGCCAAATTTTGAGAATCATGATCAAGCATTGATCAAATGATGTTTGTGGCTTCAAAATGATATGTTGACCAAAAATTTGAACTTTTGACTGTCAAATGACCATTTTGCCCCTACAGTTGACTGTAGTGCAATTTAGGGTTTTGACTGTGCAATTTTGAGCTGAATGCCTTGAAACTTGATATGAGGATACTTGACCATCTTTGTAGGCATGTGAGACTTGATTGGGCCTTTGAAAACTTCATTTTCTTGATCAGAACCCAAACCCTAGTTTTGACTGTATAGGAGACAGTTGGACTGCACAACCCTTGGAGAATTTTGTGACTTGGCTTGGCAATTTCTTGGAGAATATGGGAGGGCAAATTTTGGGGTGCAACACTGCCCCTATTTGGATTGAACATTGTAGGAAGCCAATTGTTTCCCCCGTGGTGATTTGCTTGCCAGGGCATGTTCATTACAAATCATACAAAGTTGTACCGTACAAGTACAACACTACAATTTTAGAGGATGGTGTGGAAATTCCCATCCAGCCGCTGTCAAATGTCGAAAATATTGCTGAAGCTAGTAGAGTGACCCCTAGTGGTCGTGTGTTTACACCAGTTATTTGGGGAAATGTCAGTGCTGAGAAGAAGATTGTTGAAAGTATTGAAAATAAGAAAGCCGTGGGGGAGTCCAGTGGTGCTAACCTAGAGAAAGATGTGGATGATATTTTAAAGATAATCAAAATGTGCGACTACAAAATTGTAGACTGTGATACGGTGGGAGAACTGACTTGAGTTTTACGTTTGTATTCGCACTTGTTCGGTTGAGCAAGATTCGCCACCGACTTTTTATTTTATCCTAAAGGAAAGGTTAAAAAGCACAGGAAAAACCTTTTGAGATATTTCGTGGGTCCGGGGGGTAGATTATGAAAAAGGAAGGTATTAGCACCCTTTTCATCCATGGTTATCCACGGGCTCTTAGTTACTTGGTTTTTTAGATCACTTGCCTTGATTTTTGATTGCTTGAAGTTGTGGTGTATGTGTGTGTTTTGAAAATGTTTTTGAAATAGACGCCTTTGTTTCGGCAACCATTGTAATGACTCGTGTTTGAGTATATACAACGGTGTGTATCTTTTCGAAAAGATGTTTCAAATGTTTTTGAGAGTTTATTTTGAAAGTGTGTATGAAGTGTGGTTTGAAAGGGAGGCAAATGTTTTTGCAAGTTGATCTCAAGTAACTAAGAGTTTGGTCTACCCATATTGCACTCAAAGGTTTTCTCTATGTTTTTAACCCTTTTTAACAATTTTGTTCCACCATTGAATTTGGTGGACAATCTTGCGTTTAGGATGTGATTGGGACAGGCGCGGGTCATCGTACGGACCATGAATGCAATGGTGCCAAGTGTCTTTGGCAATTTGCTTAAAGGGACTTGATCATTTTGATATGCGACTTTCGAAAGCGTCATCGAGGGACTTATGATCATTTGAATTTGTTTTGCCAAAGAAACTCGACGTGCAAGCATGGCCCATTTTGGAAGGCAACATGTGGGATCACCCTAGGGGGTGCAAGTGTGATTGTGTATTGATTTCATGCATTTGTCTTTGTATTAGGTTATCTAGCGTTCGATTTTATGCACATACAAACCCTAGGTCTAACCATGGTATAATTCGAAAGCGGTAAATTGCGGGAATTTTAAAGTCTACGCTATTACAAATGGTATCCGGGAGTGGGGGTACAAATTCACAAATGGGGATGAGACTTAAATAATTACAACCAAATTGAATCGCGATCAAATGTAATCAATGTATAGCAAAGTATAAGAATAGCAAATGTATAATGCATCAAATGTAAAATGTATGGTGTAGGTGTAGGTGTAAGTGTAAATTATTTACAAGTTGAGGAATGTGAATTTAATAAATTAAGTGTATCATATGTTTTTGTATTATGTACAAAAAAAGTATTTTAACTAAAAGAAAGGAAAATGTCTTTAAATATTTAATATTTGCATTAAGGTATTTCTTATGTATATATTTTTTTACTTTCATAATTTGTGTATAAAAGGATTCATAAAAAAAGAAAATTAAGGTAAAAAATCTTTTAATCTAATTAAACCTAAGGTTTATGTAAAAAGAAAGTTTTATAATGAAAAAGAATTAAGGTAAGTTTATTTACAAATAAAATTAGATGAGTTTAAATTGTATAAAAAATAATAAATAAAATAAAAAAAGTTAGTTTAAATTGTAAAAAAGGATAAGTAAAAAAAAAGGGTTAGTGAGTTGAATAGGCTTTTGTTATGCTGGCCCAGTCTGATTTGAACAGAAGCCAGGGGGGGGGGGTTAATTAGGAACACGCTTGGGCTTAGTCGTTCAGAAAGGGGCAAGGCCCATTTGCTTCACAAATTAATTTTTAGGGTTTTGTGGAGGTTGTTTCACTTGGGAAAACGCTAGGGTTTGCTAACAACGCAGAGGCGCCTTCGTTCTTCTTCGTTTCACTCGTCCCTCTTCATCTTCCTCGACGCCATAGCCATCAGAACCTTGTCCTTCCTTGCCTAAGCCAACCAACGTCACCGTCCGTCTCTCTTCCATGGGTCATTCAGCGATGTGACTTGAAGGTAATGTTTTCTGAGTCATTCGCGTTAGGGTCTCCGTTTTTTATGTTTTACATGTTTCGCTTTTGCTTATTGCTTCTGATTTTAGTTTTGTTGTGGTTGTGGAAAGGGAAGAAAAAATCTACCTTTTATTGGAGGGAGAGGCGGACGTGGAGGCGTTTGGAGGGCTTGACGGCGGGGGTGACGATATTGATGAAGCTTTGCTTCCTGGTACTCTGTACTCTTTGCCTTTAGGTTCTTGGTTTGATGATGATTTTGAAAACCCTTATATGATATTTTTTCCTTCTTCTCTGTTTGCCCTGTTGCCTGCCTTGTATGCTTCAGTATACTTCTTTATCTCCTTCTTCTGTTGACCCTAGTTGCCTGTGATGTTAACTTTATGAGGCTTCTGTACCTTCTTCTTGTCGCTTCATATGTTGGCTTGACATGCTTAGGGATTTTTGATGATGAGATGCTGGGAATGTTTGATATCTGATATGTTCTGAGTTATATTTCTGAGATGGTGATTTTTGCCCAGTGATGAACTCTTTGAGTTCTGAGGGTTTTGTGTTGGTTCAAATGCTTTGAGTTGTTTTTGAAAGCTTGCCCAATGACGAGATTGGCTGAGGGCTCGTGTTGGTTAGGCTTCTGGTTCAATCAGGCTTAAGGCTTTTGTGGCTTAGGCTTAGAGTTGGACAGGTTTGTTTGAACTTCTTGTCTGAATAATGGTAAGGCTTTGGTTGGAAGCTTGACAGGTTTCAGGCTTATGGCTTTGTGTTACAGGTTGGGATTTGTATGGTTTTCTGTTTTGCTATCTGCATATGTTGGTTTATTGGTGGCTTTGATACAGGCTTATAGGCAGGTTTTTGGTTTGGTACAAGTTTAGGCTTGTGGTGTTTGTTTGATAGGTTATGGCCTTGAATGGTTATGGTTTGATGTTGTTTGAGAATAGGTTATGGCCTTGAATGGTTATGGTTTGATGTTGTTTAAGAACAGGTTTGAGGTTTCTTACTTGTGATCTATTTTTTTTGTGTTAAGGCTTGTATTTTTTGTGAACTGGTTTGGAAGCCAGCCAGTTTGTGGTTTTGACAGGTTTTTGTATTTTCTTGTGTTTTCTCCCCCCCTTTTACTGTTTCATTGGCAGATTGTTTTATATCTTTTCTATGCCTCAAGCCTAAACCTGTAAGCCCAACTTCTTCTCTCTCTTTCTTTTCTCTCTCTCCCTTTTTGACAGATTAAAAGCATATTTTATATTGCTTATGTTTGTCCTATTCTGAAAAGGTAGTTGGCCATAGGAAATGATGTTACATGAACCTTGCTTGCATTGTTGGTTTACTCTGCATATTTTCTGCTTTTCTGCACATTTGTTGACAGCATTCTGTACTTCTTTGATAGCTTTTCATCTTTTGGCAGCTTGTGGACAGTTTAGTTGACATTCAGTTTGCCTTTTGAACTTAGTTAGGCATTTTGGACTTCATAGTTTCGTACATGCTGTTCAGTTTGGACTTTGGTTTGAATTTTGAAATGATTTGCTTGACAATGCAGTATGTTTGCTTTTGTGCACTTCACATTTTTTTGCAAGACATTTTTCTATCCCTCTTTGTGAACCGGGAGAAATCTCGTGATTTGCAGAGAGGGGAAAAACTGATTCCGGCCAGTTGCTTTTAATGATGAATCTCTTTAACTGTCTACCTTTAATTATTTCATCTGCTTCTGACTTTTCTTCTTTTCTTTCGCAGATAAAAATTAAATGGAGAGGAAAAGCAACAGATGGAGGATGAAGAATTGAAGACTTAGAAAAATATTAGGATAGTTTTATTCAAATTTAAATAAATGTAATATTATTATTGTAAACATTTTGTAAACAAAACAATTATACAAATTATTTAAAGATAAATAAAAGGTCCTTTTATTTGATTAATTCTTTTCTTCTTTAATTGTTTATTTATTATTTAAAATTCTTTAAATTATAATAATGGAAAATAAATTCCCATCATTTAAATTCAGAATAATAAATAATTAAATAAACATTGTTTCGGCCTTGATCAATTAAACTTGGCGCTTCCAAAAATCCAAAGCAAAGCACAGTCAAACACAACAACTGCCCAAACGTATTTTCCTTTTACTGATTTTAACCAAACACTGCAAATTCAATCCAAATGCATCTTTTCAATGATTAAGTCGAACAATGTGAATTCAATCCAAATGTCTCAGCCCATATCTCGGAACAATTTGAAAAGCACTGTGGGGATTTAATTCTTTCTGAGAATGCGCGCAAAAAACCCTAATTCCTGATCAAATGTCAAAGAAACGTTCGCCTGATCAAAGTCGAGCCAAAATCAACCAAACCCTACGCAAACTGTTTGAATTGTTCTAGAGCCATGAAAACCAATGAAAACCCTAATTCTGTCTGACTGACGAGAAAAGTCTGTTTGACCGATTCTTGAGCCAGTTTGAAAAATCAGGAAACGTCTGAAGCTGTGATTTCTTATGGAAAAATACGAGGGCAAATTTTGGGGTACAACAGTTGCCCCTGTTCAATCTTCTTGGACCTGAAGAGTTAGATTGGCAAGTTTGCCTTTCGCGACTCGAGGGTAAAAGGAGATTGGACACTAGAGTGCCCAGAAAATTTGCACTTGGTAATGTGATGGTAGAGGGAATGGGCTTAAAGATTCCATTTGGTGATGGGTTTAAAGATGCCATCTAGTGACTGCCGGTAGGAGGATGGGCTTATAGATGCCATCTGGAAGGTGATTGTTGAATTGTATGTCACTGGTGAGTGGACGAGTATCAGAAAGGTATCCATGTTTTGGAACGTCTCTGAACTGGGGGTCTGAATACGCAATTGATTGATATCCGTGTTTGGAGAATCTGTAAACTGTTTTCAGGAGTTGAAGTTGAATAAACAATAGAGCGGCATCCGTTGTTGGGAAGCGTCCGTAAACTGCTTTCAAAAGTTGCATCTGAACAAGTGATAGATTAACATCCGGTGTTGGGAAGAATCCATAAACTATTTTCAGAAGTCTGAAGAAGGAACCGGTGTAGGGTTTCCTGATGATGAGTCCGTGTAAAACTGCATCTGGATGAATCTGGAATAAGTATCAGAATGTCGCCATGTCTGGGTCACATCTGAACTGTTTCTAGAAAGAATCTCGGAAGATGATGATCTTTGTCTGTCGATTGATCTTACCTGAAAAGGTACAGAGTTAGCTGTATGCAATGTCATGATGCATGATGCAAAGTATGTTACACCAATGTTTATGATATGAATGTGATGAATGCGCATGTAAGCTGATGAGCTGTCTTGCTGAGGATAGATGAATCCTGGATGACTGAAGATAAAAGAATCTTGACTGCTGCCGGGGAGAACAAATCCTTGGCTGCTGCTGTGGAGGGCAAGAATCTTCGATTGTTAAAAATGAGAAGTCTTGGGACCACTGTTGGGGAAATCAGAAGCTTGGGTTGTATGCCAATCTACTGGGGGAATTCCTGTCTTGAGGAGATCTTCACCGGAGAATATTCGAATATTCTGTGAGGAACTGAGAATGAGAGTCTTCAACTCTGCTTGGGGATTGATAGTTGGAAGTTTAGCTCCGTTGGGGATATTGAAACTTGATTCTGAGGGGAATTAGATTCCGGAAGGTTCTCAGGCTGGGGATTGCAAGAATCTTCTGATTGTCGTAGGTGTTGGTCTGGAATAAGTTACTGAATGTCGCCATCTCTGGGTCACATCTTGAACTATATCTGAAAGCAGGCTTGGATAAGTTACAGAATGTCGCCAAAATCTTGGATCACATCTTGAACTATATCTGGAATGAAAATCTGAATAAGTTGCGGAATGTCGCCATCTCTGGGTCACATCTGGAACTATATCTGGAATGAAAATCTGAATGAGTTATAGAATGTCGCCAAACTTGGGTCACATCTTGAACTATATCTGAAAGCAGGCTTGGATAAGTTACAGAATGTCGCCAAAATCTTGGATCACATCTTGAACTATATCTGGAATGAAAATCTGAATAAGTTGCGGAATGTCGCCATCTCTGGGTCACATCTGGAACTATATCTGGAATGAAAGTCTGAATGAGTTATAGAATGTCGCCATCTCTGGGGTCACATCTTGAACTATATCTGGAATGAAATCTGAATGAGTTATAGAATGTCACCAAATCTTGGGTCACATCTTGAACTATATCTGGAAAGAAAGTCTGGATAAGTTATAGAATGTCGCCAAATCTGGGTCACATCTTGAACTATATCATGAATGAAAAGTCTGAATGAGTTATAGAATGTCGCCAAATCTAGGTCACATCTTGAACTATATCTGGAAGAAGATCTGAATGAGTTATAGAATGTCACCAAACTTGGGTCACATCTTGAACTATATCATGAATGAAAAGTCTGAATGAGTTATAGAATGTCGCCATCTCTGGGGTCACATCTTGAACTATATCATGCAGGAAAGTCTGAATAAGTTATAGAATGTCGCCAAATTTTGGGTCACATCTTGAACTATATCAATCTTCTGAGGTGATGAGGGAATTGTTGAACACTTTTGACATTCGAATGCCCCAAGTGGTGATGAAGGAGTCTTGAATCAGATTGCTCTGCAGATTGAGAGATTTCTTGAAATCTTGACTGGACTGCCCCGGGTTAACTGAACTTTGAAAGATCTGTTGAAACCTTGACTGGACTGCCCCAGGTTAACTGGATGGTGACATGTCGTGCCCCTTGTTGACAGGAGATTTGTCGTTGGAAGTGTCATCCTTTTGGAGTGATTTTGTTCACTGAGAGAGTTTTCGTTCCTCCGAACATTCGCTGTATGAATTTCTTCGCTGTCAAACAAATAGCCAAATGCGAACAGTTATATTCAAACAATGCAAAGTTTATGTTTGTCTCGAAGTTTTGAAAAATGCGTTTTTTAGCAGAAAACTTTTTATAAGACAAGTCAACACCAGATCTTAGAGCAAAGCCTTACAGGAGTCAGGATACCTTTTGTAACAGTATGCTTTCGAACTAACCCATGCTTCAATTAGGACTTTTGAAGGGTTGTAACGTGGCTTGGTTCACGGTTTAATAAACAAAGGATAAAGGCTCAAAGTATATTTGTACCCACCCGCTCTTCGTGATGTTCTTCATACCTAAGCTTAGTTAATTGTGTGTCGCACTCTGTTTTGAGTTTGGAACGACTTTTGGGCGATGGTTCACCAGTTGAATTGGGAGACAGTCATCATTTCCTTTTTCTTTTGCAACATTTTTCATGTTGTTGAGGATTTGTAATGACCTCACTATTTTGATTTTGATTTGTTATCCCTAACTTTTGCCTGACTGTTCCCATTTTCGAGATTACAGTCAGCGGGATGCCCCAGCTTTCTTAAGCCTCCTTTATAGGTTTTGGCTTGGTGGGCTTTTCTCTTTTGAGAGATTGACTGCCTATGTGATAGGGAACCACCCTTGTCTTTTGATTCCAAGGGAATGCTTTTCTTTTTCTTTGACGTCGTTCGTTGTGTTACGAACTGAGAGTTTGCGACTTCAATGTGCATTTTCTTTTGAATTAACTGAGATACTACCCTGCCCCTGGTTTATATCAAAGGTTTTGATCGTTTAGAACAGAAAACTCCTACTTCTTTGGCTCGAAGGGGTTGACTAGGGATTAACTTCCTTATAACTCCAGTGTTTGGGAATTGAAAGAAATGCCTGTACATCATCAGCGAGGTCTGTCCAAAAGCATACTGTATGAGATTATGGTATTGTTTCGTCATCCTCCCTCTAAAGGCTTGCAGCTTTTTATCAAGAGTCAAATATCATAAAGAAAAGCATAAGAGTAGTGAAAACGAATAGATGAATTCAAGACAAACATATGCAATGCATTAATGAAACAGAGTTTAACATTAAAAGATAACTGTTTGAATGATAAAAGATTACAACTTTGAAAATTCAGAATGAAACAAACACAATCTCAATGAACTGGCATAGGAGCAGTGATCACGCTGGAGTCTCTGGAGAGTTAAACTCGATCTCCTTGGCATCAATCATGTCTTGGATCTTGTTCTTCAGAGGCCAACAGTTGTCGGTGTCGTGTCCTGGACTGTCAGAGTGGTATGCACACCTTTCATTGGGATGATAGGTAGGAGCAGAAGTATTTGGGTTCCGGAGAGGAGCCCTCAATGTAATCAGATCCCTCTTCAACAAGTGTTGCAGTGCTTGAGACAGTGACATGTTGATCTTGGTGAACTGCCTCTTAGGTGCGACCTCCTTATGCTGATGCCCCTGTCTTTGCTGAGCAGATGTAGGGTTAGAGATCAAGACTGCCCCTACATGTTGGTCAAGACGACCCTTTTGACTGCTCGCGGCATTGGACTCCTTCTTTCCGTTGTAGGGAATTATCCGAGTATCGGAGGTTGTAGCTCCTTGGATCTTTCCACTTTTGATGCCAGCTTCGACCCTTTCGCCGGTCAATATTAGCTCGGTGAACCCAGCTGAGGAGCTTCCAATTAAGTGCTTGAAGAAAGGCCCTGTCAAAGTTCCCATGAAGATGTCAATCAACTCTCTGTCAGTTAAAGGGGGTTGCACCCTACCATCCAGATCTCTCCATTTTTGAGCATACCCTTTGAAGCTCTCGTCAGAACCCATGGTCATACTCTGCAATTGCACTCGAGTTGGTGCGAGATCAGCATTGTACTGATACTGTTCGTAAAAAGCCCTGGCTAGATCTTCCCAGGTGTGGATGCGAGAACTCTCCAATTGATAGAACCACTCGAGTTGAGCCCCTACCAGACTTTCTTGGAAGAAATGGATCCAAAGCCTCTTATCAGTTGTGTATGGTTAAATCTTGCGGACATAAGACCTTAGATGCATCTTAAGGCAAGAGACTCCATCGTACAGAGCAAAGGTAGGAACTTTGAATTTTGAAGGGATGACCAATCCAGGAACTAGGCCCATGTCTCCTAGATCCAAGCCAGGTATCTGTTGGATCTCCATAGCACTGAGGCGATCCTCCAACTCTTTGTACTTGTCGTCAACGAGAGGATATTGCCCCTCGGAGTAGCCAACTTCTTCTTCAACAATCTCCACATTGTGGTCTTCTTCAAGACTACCTCCTGTGTTGGATGGAGTTGCAAGGTCTTGGGTCTTAGGCCTTCTCCTCAAGTTCAGGATGCGGGCTGCCTTCTTGGACTTCTTCTTCTTGTCTTTGAGAAGAAGAGCTGTCAGATCCTCTTGCCCTTTACCCATAGCCAGCAGCATTTGTTGGAATTGAGCATTTTGAACTTGAAGATCTTTCACTGTTTGTTCTATATCCATCTTTCTGAAATAAACAGTAAGAAGATAAGGAAACTTGCATGGGAGAAACCTGTTATGCAATGATATGTATGATATATATGCAATGTTTTCAAGGATCTCTTGGGATAAACACAAGAGAATGTTAGAGGTTGAACTTCGATCTTGGATTGGAGAACTTGGTATCGGTGGATGTCTTCCCACGAGAATCAAGCTCACCATGTCGAGTGGGTCACAACCACTGATTCAAGTTGTTGCACTTGAACTTTGATTGGAGAACTGTGCACTGGTGGATGTCTTTCCACGAGAATCAAGCTCACCATGTCAAGTGGGTCATAGCCACTGATTCAAGTTGTTGCACTTGAACTTTGATTGGATATTTTTGCATTAGCGGATGTCTTTCCACTAGAATCAAGCTCACCATGTCGAGTGGGTCATAGCCACTGATTCAAGTTGTTGCACTTGAACCTTGATTGGAGAACTGTGCACTGGTGGATGTCTTTCCACAATAATCAAGCTCACCATGTTGAGTGGGTCATAGCCCCTGATTCAAGTTGTTGTACTTGATCTTTGGTTGGCATTTGTTTAAAGGAGAAACCTCTTGCCCATTGGTAGACGTCTGGTTCAACGTAGCCCTGCATCAAAAGAACCCTCGAGATCCTTGAAATGGTTATTGAAAATTCTATGGTATGATGTCATGATGTTATGCACATGCATGCAAAAGGCAAGTGAGTGTATATACAAGCAAACATATTCACACAGAGTAAACAAGTCCTTAGGTTTAGGCTTGCATGAAGCTCAGGTACTACCCTCTTTCAGTTTCGTTGGTTAAAACCTGTCCTACCAAAAGTAACCGGGTTCTAGAGGATCTCAAATCCTTGACTACCCTCAATCGGTCATAACTCCAGCATCGCAATCTTTTCTTGCGGCCAGAACCATCGCGAGAGTTTAGCCTCAATGAGTGTAGCATATTGCTACTGTTCTATGGCCAAGTTTGGTCAATTTAGGGTTCTAAGGTCGGTTGGTGCTTAATGACTCCTTAGAAGACCCATACTCTCCTCGTTTCAACACAAGGGATATCGGTACAGACCAAGGCGCCACACCAACGTAGCCACTGCTTCACCCATGTCGGTATACGCCGGACAGGTCCCTCACAGATTATGCTACCTAAAAGGGTATTCCCCAGATCCGGGTTAGGATCTATGAAACTCCGATGCAAAGTCCACAAATATAAAAGCAAACAAAGCAAGCAATTGAGAAAAAGTGATCTAAACCCTAAGGTAACCCCACTTTTGAGAAAGTCCCCAGCAGAGTCGCCAGTTCTGTGATATGGTGGGAGAACTGACTTGAGTTTTGCGTTTGTATTCGCACTTGTTCGGTTGAGCAAGAGTCGCCACCGACTTTTTATTTTATCCTAAAGGAAAGGTTAAAAAGCACAGGAAAAACCTTTTGAGATATTTCGTGGGTCCGGCGGGTAGATTATGAAAAGGGAAGATATTAGCACCCTTTTCATCTATGGTTATCCATGGGCTCTTAGTTACTTGGTTTTTTAGATCACTTGCCTTGATTTTTGATTGCTTGAAGTTGTGGTGTATGTGTGTGTTTTGAAAATGTTTTTGAAATAGACGCCTTTGTTTCGGCAACCATTGTAATGACTCGTGTTTGAGTATATACAACGGTGTGTATCTTTTCGAAAAGATGTTTCAAATGTTTTTGAGAGTTTGTTTTGAAAGTGTGTATGAAGTGTGGTTTGAAAGGGAGGCAAGTGTTTTTGCAAGTTGATCTCAAGTAACTAAGAGTTTGGTCTACCCCTATTGCACTCAAAGGTTTTCTCTATGTTTTTAACCCTTTTTAACAATTTTGTTCCACCATTGAATTTGGTGGACAATCTTGCGTTTAGGATGTGATTGGGACAGGCGCGGGTCATCGTACGGACCATGAATGCAATGGTGCCAAGTGTCTTTGGCAATTTGCTTAAAGGGACTTGATCATTTTGATAGGCGACTTTCGAAAGCGTCATCGAGGGACTTATGATCATTTGAATTTGTTTTGCCAAAGAAACTCGACGTGCAAGCATGGCCCATTTTGGAAGGCAACATGTGGGATCACCCTAGGGGGTGCAAGTGTGATTGTGTATTGATTTCATGCATTTGTCTTTGTATTAGGTTATCTAGCGTTCGATTTTATGTACATACAAACCCTAGGTCTAACCATGGTATAATTCGAAAGCGGTAAATTGCGGGAATTTTAAAGTCTACGCTATTACAAATGGTATCCGGGAATGGGGGTACAAATTCACAAATGGGGATGAGACTTAAATAATTACAACCAAATTGAATCGCGATCAAATGTAATCAATGTATAGCAAAGTATAAGAATAGCAAATGTATAATGCATCAAATGTAAAATGTATGGTGTAGGTGTAGGTGTAAGTGTAAATTATTTACAATTTGAGGAATGTGAATTTAATAAATTAAGTGTATCATATGTTTTTGTATTATGTACAAAAAAAAGTATTTTAACTAAAAGAAAGGAAAATGTCTTTAAATATTTAATATTTGCATTAAGGTATTTCTTATGTATATATTTTTTTACTTTCATAATTTGTGTATAAAGGGATTCATAAAAAAAGAAAATTAAGGTAAAAAATCTTTTAATCTAATTAAACCTAAGGTTTATGTAAAAAGAAAGTTTTATAATGAAAAAGAATTAAGGTAAGTTTATTTACAAATAAAATTATATGAGTTTAAATTGTATAAAAAATAATAAATAAAATAAAAAAAGTTAGTTTAAATTGTAAAAAAGGATAAGTAAAAAAAAAGGGTTTGTGAGTTGAATAGGCTTTTGTTATGCTGGCCCAGTCTGATTTGAACAGAAGCCAGGGGGGGGGGGGGTTAATTAGGAACACGCTTGGGCTTAGTCGTTCAGAAAGGGGCAAGGCCCATTTGCTTCACAAATTAATTTTTAGGGTTTTGTGGAGGTTGTTTCACTTGGGAAAACGCTAGGGTTTGCTAACAACGCAGAGGCGCCGTCGTTCTTCTTCGTTTCACTCGTCCCTCTTCATCTTCCTCAACGCCATAGCCATCAGAACCATGTCCTTCCTTGCCTAAGCCAACCAACGTCACCGTCCGTCTCTCTTCCATGGGTCATTCAGCGATGTGACTTGAAGGTAATGTTTTCTGAGTCATTCGCGTTAGGGTCTCCGTTTTTTATGTTTTACACGTTTCGCTTTTGCTTATTGCTTCTGATTTTAGTTTTGTTGTGGTTGTGGAAAGGGAAGAAAAAAGCTACCTTTTATTGGAGGGAGAGGCGGACGTGGAGGCGTTTGGAGGGCTTGACGGCGGGGTGACGATATTGATGAAGCTTTGCTTCCTGGTACTCTGTACTCTTTGCCTTTAGGTTCTTGGTTTGATGATGATTTTGAAAACCCTTATATGATATTTTTTTCCTTCTTCTCTGTTTGCCCTGTTGCCTGCCTTGTATGCTTTAGTATACTTCTTTATCTCCTTCTTCTGTTGACCCTAGTTTCCTGTGATGTTAACTTTCTGAGGCTTCTGTACCTTCTTCTTCTTGTCGCTTCATATGCTGGCTTGACATGCTTAGGGATTTTTGATGATGAGATGCTGGGAATGTTTGATATCTGATATGTTCTGAGTTATATTTCTGAGATGGTGATTTTTTCCCAGTGATGAACTCTTTGAGTTCCGAGGGTTTTGTGTTGGTTCAAATGCTTTGAGTTGTTTTTGAAAGCTTGCCCAATGACGAGATTGGCTGAGGGCTCATGTTGGTTAGGCTTCTGGTTCAATCAGGCTTAAGGCTTTTGTGGCTTAGGCTTAGAGTTGGACATGTTTGTTTGAACTTCTTGTCTGAATAATGGTAAGGCTTTGGTTGGAAGCTTGACAGGTTTCAGGCTTATGGCTTTGTGTTACAGGTTGGGATTTGTATGGTTTTCTGTTTTGCTATCTGCATATGCTGGTTTATTAGTGGCTTTGATACAGGCTTATAGGCAGGTTTTTGGTTTGGTACAAGTTTAGGCTTGTGGTGTTTGTTTGACAGGTTATGGCCTTGAATTGTTATGGTTTGATGTTGTTTGAGAACAGGTTATGGCCTTGAATGGTTATGGTTTGATGTTGTTTGAGAACAGGTTTGAGGTTTCTTACTTGTGATCTGTTTTTTTTTTGTGTTAAGGCTTGTATTTTTTTTGAACTGGTTTGGAAGCCAGCCAGTTTGTGGTTTTGACAGGTTTTTGTATTTTCTTGTGTTTTCTCCCCCCCTTTTACTGTTTCATTGGCAGATTGTTTTATATCTTTTCTATGCCTCAAGCCTAAACCTGTAAGCCCAACTTCTTCTCTCTCTTTCTTTTCTCTCTCTCCCTTTTTGACAGATTAAAAGCATATTTTATATTGCTTATGTTTGTCCTATTCTGAAAAGGTAGTTGGCCATAGGAAAATGATGTTACATGAACCTTGCTTGCATTGTTGGTTTACTCTGCATATTTTCTGCTTTTCTGCACATTTGTTGACAGCATTCTGTACTTCTTTGATAGCTTTTCATCTTTTGGCAGCTTGTGGACAGTTTAGTTGACATTCAATTTGCCTTTTGAACTTGGTTAGGCATTTTGGACTTCATAGTTTCGTACATGCTGTTCAGTTTGGACTTTGGTTTGAATTTTGAAATGCTTTGCTTGACAATGCAGTATGTTTGCTTTTGTGCACTTCACATTTTTTTGCAAGACATTTTTCTATCCCTCTTTGTGAACCGGGAGAAATCTCGTGATTTGCAGAGAGGGGAAAAACTGATTCCGGCCAGTTGCTTTTAATGATGAATCTCTTTAACTGTCTACCTTTAATTATTTCATCTACTTCTGACTTTTCTTCTTTTCTTTCGCAGATAAAAATTAAATGGAGAGGAAAAGCAACAGATGGAGGATGAAGAATTGAAGACTTAGAAAAATATTAGGATAGTTTTATTCAAATTTAAATAAATGTAATATTATTATTGTAAACATTTTGTAAACAAAACAATTATACAAATTATTTAAAGATAAATAAAAGGTCCTTTTATTTGATTAATTCTTTTCTTCTTTAATTGTTTATTTATTATTTAAAATTCTTTAAATTATAATAATGGAAAATAAATTCCCATCATTTAAATTCAGAATAATAAATAATTAAATAAACATTGTTTCGGCCTTGATCAATTAAACTTGGCGCTTCCAAAAATCCAAAGCAAAGCACAGTCAAACACAACAACTGCCCAAACGTATTTTCCTTTTACTGATTTTAACCAAACACTGCAAATTCAATCCAAATGCATCTTTTCAATGATTAAGTCGAACAATGCGAATTCAATCCAAATGTCTCAGCCCATATCTCGGAACAATTTGAAAAGCACTGTGGGGATTTAATTCTTTCTGAGAATGCGCGCAAAAAACCCTAATTCCTGATCAAATGTCAAAGAAACGTTCGCCTGATCAAAGTCGAGCCAAAATCAACCAAACCCTACGCAAACTGTTTGAATTGTTCTAGAGCCATGAAAACCAATGAAAACCCTAATTCTGTCTGACTGACGAGAAAAGTCTGTTTGACCGATTCTTGAGCCAGTTTGAAAAATCAGGAAACCTCTGAAGCTGTGATTTCTTATGGAAAAATACGAGGGCAAATTTTGGGGTACAACAGTTGCCCCTGTTCAATCTTCTTGGACCTGAAGAGTTAGATTGGCAAGTTTGCCTTTTGCGACTCGAGGGTAAAAGGAGATTGGACACTAGAGTGCCCAGAAAATTTGCACTTGGTAATGTGATGGTAGAGGGAATGGGCTTAAATATTCCATTTGGTGATTGGCTTAAAGATGCCATGTAGTGACTGCCGGTAGGAGGATGGGCTTATAGATGCCATCTGGAAGGTGATTGTTGAATTGTATGTCACTGGTGAGTGGACGAGTATCAGAAAGGTATCCATGTTTTGGAACGTCTCTGAACTGGGGGTCTGAACAAGCAATTGATTGATATCCGTGTTTGGAGAATCTGTAAACTGTTTTCAGGAGTTGAAGTTGAATAAACAATAGAGCGGCATCCGTTGTTGGGAAGCGTCCGTAAACTGCTTTCAAAAGTTGCATCTGAACAAGTGATAGATTAACATCCGGTGTTGGGAAGAATCCATAAACTATTTTCAGAAGTCTGAAGAAGGAACCGGTGTAGGGTTTCCTGATGATGAGTTCGTGTAAAACTGCATCTGGATGAATTTGGAATAAGTATCAGAATGTCGCCGTGTCTGGGTCACATCTGAACTGTTTCTAGAAAGAATCTCGGAAGATGATGATCTTTGTCTGTCGATTGATCTTACCTGAAAAGGTACAGAGTTAGCTGTATGCAATGTCATGATGCATGATGCAATGTATGTTACACCAATGTTTATGATATGAATGTGATGAATGCGCATGTAAGCTGATGAGCTGTCTTGCTGAGGATAGATGAATCCTGGATGACTGAAGATAAAAGAATCTTGACTGCTGTCGGGGAGAACAAATCCTTGGCTGCTGCTGTGGAGGGCAAGAATCTTCGATTGTTAAAAATGAGAAGTCTTGGGACCACTGTTGGGGAAATCAGAAGCTTGGGTTGTATGCCAATCTACTGGGGGAATTCCTGTCTTGAGGAGATCTTCACCGGAGAATATTCGAATATTCTGTGAGGAACTGAGAATGAGAGTCTTCAACTCTGCTTGGGGATTGATAGTTGGAAGTTTAGCTCCGTTGGGGATATTGAAACTTGATTCTGAGGGGAATTAGATTCCGGAAGGTTCTCAGGCTGGGGATTGCAAGAATCTTCTGATTATCGTAGGTGTTGGTCTGGAATAAGTTACTGAATGTCGCCATCTCTGGGTCACATCTTGAACTATATCTGAAAGCAGGCTTGGATAAGTAACAGAATGTCGCCAAAATCTTGGATCACATCTTGAACTATATCTGGAATGAAAATCTGAATAAGTTGCGGAATGTCGCCATCTCTGGGTCACATCTGGAATGAAAATCTGAATGAGTTATAGAATGTCGCCAAACTTGGGTCACATCTTGAACTATATCTGAAAGCAGGCTTGGATAAGTTACAGAATGTCGCCAAAATCTTGGATCACATCTTGAACTATATCTGGAATGAAAATCTGAATAAGTTGCGGAATGTCGCCATCTCTGGGTCACATCTGGAACTATATCTGGAATGAAAGTCTGAATGAGTTATAGAATGTCGCCATCTCTGGGGTCACATCTTGAACTATATCTGGAATGAAATCTGAATGAGTTATAGAATGTCACCAAATCTTGGGTCACATCTTGAACTATATCTAGAAAGAAAGTCTGGATAAGTTATAGAATGTCGCCAAATCTGGGTCACATCTTGAACTATATCATGAATGAAAAGTCTGAATGAGTTATAGAATGTCGCCAAATCTGGGTCACATCTTGAACTTTATCTGGAAGAAGATATGAATGAGTTATAGAATGTCACCAAACTTGGGTCACATCTTGAACTATATCATGAATGAAAAGTCTGAATGAGTTATAGAATGTCGCCATCTCTGGGGTCACATCTTGAACTATATCATGCAGGAAAGTCTGAATAAGTTATAGAATGTCGCCAAATTTTGGGTCACATCTTGAACTATATCAATATTCTGAGGTGATGAGGGAATTGTTGAACACTTTTGACATTCGAATGCCCCAAGTGGTGATGAAGGAGTCTTGAATCAGATTACTCTACGGATTGAGAGATTTCTTGAAATCTTGACTGGACTGCCCCAGGTTAACTGAACTTTGAAAGATCTGTTGAAACCTTGACTGGACTGCCCCAGGTTAACTGGATGGTGACATGTCGTGCCCCTTGTTGACAGGAGATTTGTCGTTGGAAGTGTCATCCTTTTGGAGTGATTTTGTTCACTGAGAGAGTTTTCGTTCCTCCGAACATTCGCTGTATGAATTTCTTCGCTGTCAAACAAATAGCCAAATGCGAACAGTGATATTCAAACAATGCAAAGTTTATGTTTGTCTCGAAGTTTTGAAAAATGCGTTTTTTAGCAGAAAACTTTTTATAAGACAAGTCAACACCAGATCTTAGAGCAAAGCCTTACAGGAGTCAGGATACCTTTTGTAACAGTATGCTTTCGAACTAACCCATGCTTCAATTAGGACTTTTGAAGGGTTGTAACGTGGCTTGGTTCACGGTTTAAGAAACAAAGGATAAAGGCTCAAAGTATATTTGTACCCACCCGCTCTTCGTGATGTTCTTCATACCTAAGCTTAGTTAATTGTGCGTCGCACTCTGTTTTGAGTTTGGAACGACTTTTGGGCGATGGTTCACCAGTTGAATTGGGAGACAGTCATCATTTCCTTTTTCTTTTGCAACATTTTTCATGTTGTTGAGGATTTGTAATGACCTCACTATTTTGATTTTGATTTGTTATCCCTAACTTTTGCCTGACTGTTCCCATTTTCGAGATTACAGTCAGCGGGATGCCCCAGCTTTCTTAAGCCTCCTTTATAGGTTTTGGCTTGGTGGGCTTTTCTCTTTTGAGAGATTGACTGCCTATGTGATAGGGAACCACCCTTGTCTTTTGATTCCAAGGGAATGCTTTTCTTTTTCTTTGACGTTGTTCGTTATGTTACGAACTGAGAGTTTGCGACTTCAATGCGCATTTTCTTTTGAATTAACTGAGATACTACCCTGCCCCAGGTTTATATCAAAGGTTTTGATCGTTTAGAACAGAAAACTCCTACTTCTTTGGCTCGAAGGGGTTGACTAGAGATTAACTTCCTTATAATTCCAGTGTTTGGGAATTGAAAGAAATGCCTGTACATTAATAGCGAGGTCTGTCCAAAAGCATACTGTATGAGATTATGGTATTGTTTCGTCATCCTCCCTCTAAAGGCTTGCAGCTTTTTATCAAGAGTCAAATATCATAAAGAAAAGCATAAGAGTAGTGAAAACGAATAGATGAATTCAAGACAAACATATGCAATGCATTAATGAAACAGAGTTTAACATTAAAAGATAACTGTTTGAATGATAAAAGATTACAACTTTGAAAATTCAGAATGAAACAAACACAATCTCAATGAACTGGCATAGGAGCAGTGATCACGCTGGAGTCTCTGGAGAGTTAAGCTCGATCTCCTTGGCATCAATCATGTCTTGGATCTTGTTCTTCAGAGGCCAACAGTTGTCGGTGTCGTGTCCCGGACTGTCAGAGTGGTATGCACACCTTTCATTGGGATGATAGGTAGGAGCAGAAGTATTTGGGTTCCGGAGAGGAGCCCTCAATGTAATCAGATCCCTCTTCAACAAGTGTTGCAGTGCTTGAGACAGTGACATGTTGATCTTGGTGAACTGCCTCTTAGGTGCGACCTCCTTATGCTGATGCCCCTGTCTTTGCTGAGCAGATGTAGGGTTAGAGATCAAGACTGCCCCTACATGTTGGTCAAGACGACCCTTTTGACTGCTCGCGGCATTGGACTCCTTCTTTCCGTTGTAGGGAATTATCCGAGTATCGGAGGTTGTAGCTCCTTGGATCTTTCCACTTTTGATGCCAGCTTCGAGCCTTTCGCCGGTCAGTATTAGCTCGGTGAACCCAGATGAGGAGCTTCCAATTAAGTGCTTGAAGAAAGGCCCTGTCAAAGTTCCCATGAAGATGTCAATTAGCTCTCTGTCAGTTAAAGGGGGTTGCACCCTACCAGCCAGATCTCTCCATTTTTGAGCATACCCTTTGAAGCTCTCGTCAGAACCCATGGTCATGCTCTGCAATTGCACTCGAGTTGGTGCGAGATCAGCATTGTACTGATAATGTTCGTAAAAAGCCCTGGCTAGATCTTCCCAGGTGTGGATGCGAGAACTCTCCAATTGATAGAACCACTCGAGTTGAGCCCCTACCAGACTTTCTTGGAAGAAATGGATCTAAAGCCTCTTACCAGCTGTGTATGGTTGAATCTTGCGGACATAAGACCTTAGATGCATCTTAGGGCAAGAGACTCCATCGTATAGAGCAAAGGTAGGAACTTTGAATTTTGAAGGGATGACCAATCCAGGAACTAGGCCCATGTCTCCTAGATCCAAGCCAGGTATCTGTTGGATCTCCATAGCACTGAGGCGATCCTCCAACTCTTTTTACTTGTCGTCAACGAGAGGATATTGCCCCTCGGAGTAGCCAGCTTCTTCTTCAACAATCTCCACATTGTGGTCTTCTTCAAGACTACCTCCTGTGTTGAATGGAGTTGCAAGGTCTTGGGTCTTAGGCCTTCTCCTCAAGTTCAGGATGCGGGCTGCCTTCTTGGACTTCTTCTTCTTGTCTTTGAGAAGAAGAGCTGTCAGATCCTCTTGCCCTTTACCCATAGCCAGTAGCATTTGTTGGAATTGAGCATTTTGAGCTTGAAGATCTTTCACTGTTTGTTCTATATCCATCTTTCTGAAATAAACAGTAAGAAGATAAGAAAACCTGCATGGGAGAAACCTGTTATGCAATGATATGTATGATATATATGCAATGTTTTCAAGGATCTCTTGGGATAAACACAAGAGAATGTTAGAGGTTGAACTTCGATCTTGGATTGGAGAACTTGGTATCGGTGGATGTCTTCCCACGAGAATCAAGCTCACCATGTCGAGTGGGTCACAGCCACTGATTCAAGTTGTTGCACTTGAACTTTGATTGGAGAACTGTGCACTGGTGGATGTCTTTCCACGAGAATCAAGCTCACCATGTCAAGTGGGTCATAGCCACTGATTCAAGTTGTTGCACTTGAACTTTGATTGGATATTTTTGCATTAGCGGATGTCTTTCCACTAGAATCAAGCTCACCATGTCGAGTGGGTCATAGCCACTGATTCAAGTTGTTGCACTTGAACCTTGATTGGAGAACTGTGCACTGGTGGATGTCTTTCCACAAGAATCAAGCTCACCATGTCGAGTGGGTCATAGCCCCTGATTCAAGTTGTTGTACTTGATCTTTGGTTGGCATTTGTTTAGAGGAGAAACCTCTTGCCCACTGGGAAGTGGATCTGCCTATCCACATAGGCCCACATTTGTTCCAGATCACTTTCCAAGTCACGGATATTGTGCCCGCATACAACTGTCTATTGGGAAGGCCATGGATACATGAAGTATAGGTTGTCACTTCAAATCTACACCAAATTCTAAAGTTCGTGCGCGAAAGAAAAGTGGTTATTATAAATAGAGAGCAAGTATTGTTGATATCTCATCTATCATCTTTCAGTATTGTAGAGGTAGAAGAAGCTGTTGTTGGGACGCAGTTCCAAGCTTTATCCATTGATAACGTAAGAGAGAATGAGAATTATATGACTTCATTCAAAGATGCTCAACAGATTATGCGTAATGGCCCAAGTAAAGTATAGGGACAAATTGTTGATCCTTTGGTGAACAAGAATAGGGTTGGTTTGGGATTCTCTGCAAAGAACGGAAAAGTTGAGAGCTTGAAGTCGAAGTCTACTGTGAGCAGCTATCAGGATATTCTCCGTAGCGGAGGCTACCTCCATCCAACCGTTTCTGGAGTTAATGCTATTATGGAGGATGAAGAAGAGCAGGAAATACCGAATTATGTGACGCATGGAGTCAGAATCCAGAATTGGGTCACTTATGATGTTCCCTCTTGCATCTATGTCTCACAGTAATTTGTTTTTGTTAATCTTTGCAAAAAAGCTTTCACCCTGCCCAAGGTGAAAGTTAATATTGTATGGGCTCATTTGTTTGCTTTGCTCATTAAAATCATTAATAAAAGTTGTCTTTGATTCTCAAAATTGTGTTTTTTTTATTTTTATTTTTTGCTTTTTCTTGGAAATGGTAATCAGAAAAAACCCTTTTGGAATAAATAATAATTGTAAATAAATCTGCACAATCACTTGATATATGTGTCAGTTTCTAAAAAGAAATCATAAATCATATGTGCAGATTAATTAATAAACCTGTTGAATACAATGACCCTGCACCCTCTCCCAACTTTGAATATCCTGTGTATGGGACTGAAGAAGAAGAATATGATGAGATTCCAGAAGAGGTTTCACGGTTGCTCGAGCGCGAGGAAAATGCCATTCAACCGTATAAAGATTTGTTGGAGAGCATCAATTTGGGTTCAGAGGAAGAACCAAAGGAAGTCAAGATTGGAGCATTGTTGCATCCTAATGTGAAGAGCAGGTTGACTGAACTGTTGAAAGAGTATGTGGACATCTTTTCTTGGTCTTACCAAGATATGCATGGTCTAGATACTGATATTGTGGAACATCATTTGTCGTTGAAGCCAGAGTGTCCCCCAGTCAAGCAGAAGTTGAGAAAAACTCACCCTGATATGGCCGTGAAAATAAAAGAAGAAGTGTTAAAGCATGTTTTCTTGTGACATAAGTGTATCCTCAATGGATTGCCAATATTGTACTCGTACAAAGAAAGACGGAAATGTCCGCATGTGCGTAGATTACAGAGATCTAAATAAAGCTAGTCCAAAAGGTGATTTTCCATTGCCACATATTGATATGTTGGTTGATAGCACAACAAAATTCAAAGTATTCTCGTTCATGGACGGATTTTCCGGATATAACCAAATAAGAATGGATCCTAAGAACATGAAAAAAAACAACGTTTATCACACCCTGGGGAACATTCTGTTATAGAGTGATTTCGTTCGGGTTGAAGAACGCTGATGCAACGTACCAAAGGGCTATGGCAACCCTATTCCATGATCCGATGCACAAATAAATTGAGGTATATGTTGATGACATGATTTCCAAATCACAAACCGAAGAAGGGCATGTGGAAGATTTGTTGAAGTTGTTTCAGCGTTTGAGAAAGTATCGTCTCTGCTTGAATCTAAACAAATGCACCTTCGGTGTCCGATCAGAGAAGTTGTTGGGTTTTATTGTCAGCCAAAAAGAGATTGAAGTTGGCCCAGATAAGGTCAAAGCAATTCAAGAAATGCATGCACCAAGGACTGAAAAGCAAGTTAGAGGCTTCCTTGGGCGGTTGAATTACATTTCCATATTCATTTCCCACATGACTGCAACGCGTGAGCCGATCTTTAAGTTGTTAAAGAAAGATCAGGGTTGTGTGTAGATAGATGATTGCCAAAGGACATTTGAAAGTATCAAAGAATATCTGCTTGAACCTCCTATCTTGCTTCATCCCGTTGAAAGAAGACCATTGATTATGTATCTGACAGTGTTAGATAATTCTATGGGTTGTATCTTGGGACAACAAGATGAAATAGGGAAGAAAGAATATGCCATCTACTATCTAAGTAAGAAATTCACTGATTGTGAGTTGCGGTATTCTATGCTGGAAAAGATATGTTGTGTTTTGGCCTGGGCGGCAAAGCGGTCGCGGCAATATATGCTAAATCATACTACTTGGTTGATTTCCAAGATGGATCCAATTAAGTATATTTTTGAAAAGCCTGCTCTTACTTGGAGAATTGCTCGGTGGCAGATGTTACTGTCTGAATATGATATTGAATACCGCACTTAAAAGGCCATAAAAAGCAGTGTGCTGGCGGATTATCTTGCTCACCAACCGGTAGATGACTATCAATCTGTCAAGTTTGATTTCCCTTATGAGGATGTGATGTTCTTGAAAGCGAAAGACTGTGATGAACCTTTTCCTGGGGAAGGTCTTGATCTTGAATCCAGGTGGGGCATGGTGTTTGATGGAGCCTTGAATGCTTACAGAAAAGGAATTGGTGATATGATTATCACTCCACATGGATCACACATTCCTTTTACTGCAAGGATGATATTTGATTATACCAATAATATGGCGGAGTATGAGGCTTGTATCATGGGTCCAAAATCTCAACCCAATCCGCCATTTTTTGGCGGGTGAACGGGCTAGCCCTGTGGGCCATGGTCCATTTTTCCACCCCTATCAACGAGAGAAGTGATCTACGATTTAAAATCCCTACAGGCATAGGGAAAAGAATGCGACTTTGGCTCTACTCTCCTTCTCGAAGAAGGAGAAACACTACCCTCTGAATCCCTTTTTAAGATAATAGGGTTATCGCTCATCATAACAAAAAATACAGGAAATGCTTGAATGACAAGCTGAAGTGAAGAGAAGGTACTTTGAAATATAAGGGCAAAGGCAGGAAAAGTTAAACGGGAGGCTGAAAGTCGAAGCTTTGAAGCTTTGAATGTGAGGTGACGGTTACTCCCGTAAAAATCGTCTTTGAGAAGAGAGAAATACTCAAAGGAAACAAGGGAAACTCGGTCTACAATATTGTGAAAAAGTGTTTCCACATTACCTCTATCCTTACATAAACAAAAACAATTGAGCAGATCAGATTGAAAGCAAGAAGTCAATATGGATCAACGGTCAAATTTCATCTTGAGAACATAACTACACTCAAGTGCACAATAAGTTGTGTCACACCACTCCATAGCTTTTTAGGTCACGCGTCAAATGTTTCAATGATGAAACTTCATTTAATGCTCATGTTCCTAATTACACTTTAGAAAATCCAAAGTATCACATGCCAACCAAAGCCTGGACAGACACTCCTAAGGACTGACCATGACTACCAAAAGACTCCCCCGACATCCTGAGTGTCTAGCAAATTTTGGGGGAAACTGTTTTGTGTCGGCCAAAGACCCAAGAGCACATTACTCCGCGCTGGCCAAATGCCCAATAACATGAGGCCCAGTTATCTAACCTGCTCTATTAATCCCAAGGTATAAATACCTTCCTAAAGAATTTTCAGGTACACAATCTCTAATCTCCACTCTCACTACAATTATCTTAAACCCTAAACTGACTTCGGCGTTGGAGGGATAACCATGCAGGTATTCCTTCTCTGATTTGTCGTATCGGAGATTAGCGACGTCGATTCAAGAACTACATTGATCAATGACGTCAATACAAGATCAATGCTTTAGGTTCAAGAAGCACCGTGATCGCAACCTCCAATCCACGGTGCCGCATCAAATAACCACTCTCTGAAGCTTCACTGTGTCGTAGTTTTTGCAACCTTCTCTATTTTTGATTCTGCAACAGAACATATATTAACATTTTGACATTTTTCATTATGATTCGTTGTATTTTAGGAACACCGACATTTTTGTTTGATTATTTGATCTTATTATTGAATGACAAATATATAAATAACTTAAGATGTAAGGTTTATTAAAAATTGTCAAAATGTTTTATAACTTACTGTCTAAAGGGTGTAAAATATGGATTTATCCGAAGATTAAAATCCGAAATTTTTTAGAACTTCAAACTTTCCTAGAAAGTTTATTACTAGGAATCCCATGTTGAATGTTATTTGGAAGAGACTAGGTTTGTGGCAGAATAAATGTGTGGGGGTTCCTTGTAGCAACTCATGTATTATGTTTGATTTGATTTTTTTAATAAATCATTATTCATACAACAATCATCTGCAACAACATGTAGATTTCATCAATGTAATACATCCTGTAAATAATAGTAACGAAATTGCATACATCTTTCATAGCAAATTGAAACATCCATTGTACTGTTTATAGAAAAACATCCACACAACAACCAAAAGTAAACAACATACACAAATGATAGAAAACAGAAGCATTGGTCTATTAATAGAGTACACATTTCTTGACTTGAATATATAGTAGATGATTCAATTCAAGGAAATAATTTATTACACACCATAGAAGGAATGAAGAGACAACACGCATCTTCAAGTGAGCTGCAACATGGAGATTTCAGAATATGAACCTGTTCACATGAACACAAAAAACTATCAAAATTGAGTATGACACAAGTAACATTGTAGAAGCCTAAAATTGTAAGAGGAAAGAGTACCTTAATGTTTTAGATAATGCGTTGAGTAGGAATCGGGCGCAACTTATAGTCATGAAATTTTTCTCCTACTTTCTGACGAATTAGTACAAGCGGAATATGATTGATAATCCAATGGCATGGTCCATCTTTCTCTAGATCAATGCTATCAACTAATTCAACCGGCATATCAGCAAATCCAAGGAATTGAAGGTTTTTCAAGTTTTGGAGGTCTTGCGGTACCACCTTCAATTGAGGATTGTTGTTGAATCTGAAGTGTTCGAGACAAAGTAGAGCTTCTTCATCTATAGATACCGAACTTAGTGTATTTAGTCTAGTCAGATCCAACTCCTTCAGCTTATGAAACCCTCCTTTCCGAAAATGCAATCTTTTACCAGAAAATGCATCATCCCACAAATTCAGCCTCAACAAATTAGGCAAATTCTTCAAAGAGTCTAGTGGATCGTCTTGGAAGTTAGACAAACCAAGTCTTAGTTTCACAAGATACTTGAGATTTGGAATCCACTCAGGCAACTTTGTTAGTTTGCATTTCAAATTGAGCACTCTAAGATAGGTTGGAGGTGACTCAAGATCCAAGTCAAGGATTTCATCCTTAGCTATAGCCCCGATGTTCAGAGATTCAAGGTGCTCCATCTTTTGTATTGCTTCACATAATGCATTTCCGTATTCTCCCCGAACATGCTTTATGCCTAACTTTCTTAATTGTTTCAACTTTTTGAGCTCTTGGATAAGGTCGTTTCCACCATGATCCGCTTCCAGAAAGTAAAGTTTTTGTAAAGATTTCAAGCTTCCAATACCTTTTTGCATTTTGACCCCGATTGTAAAGTTCAACATAGTATAATGCCCTTCGTATTTTCTATAATAAGCCGGAAGAAGCCGTAGCTTTGTGAGTTTGTTTATCTCTTTTGGTAACTCATGCACGGGAGTTTGCCTTAGATCCAAGGTTTCTAAGTTGACTAGCATACCGATGGATTTGGGAAGAACGGTAACTTTTGTATGACTCAGGTTCAAGTACCTTAGATGGAAAAGATTCCCCAAGTTGTCAGGAATAGAATTCAACAAAGAATTCTCAAAATCAAGCACTTTCAAAAGCTTGAACTTGGCGGATAATCCATCCATGAGCTGTTCAGGGGATTCACCTTTGTCGAAAACAAATATAGCGCGAATTCCCGAGCTGCTAGTGTTTGTCAAGTTATTGTTGGAAATAGCTGCTATAGAAAAGCGTCTAGTTATTCCAAGAGTGACTTGTTCATTATCTTTATGGCATAAATGACAGAAGCTTAAATCTTTCATTTTTCTAATGATCACTTCGCGCAACAAATCATGAACTTGGCAACTTTTAACTTTTCCATCGAAACCGACTCTGGAAACATTAACCAAACTTCTTTGTATCAACTCTGTGAGGCACTCTTCAGCAGCTTCCTCCAAAGTTCTTCCTTCCTCGTGCCTAACAAACCCTTCGGCCATCCATTGTCTCGTAAGTCTCTTCCTATTGATTGTGTAGTCCTCAGGATATATACCAAAGTATAACATGCATGATTTCAAATGGTAAGGCAAGTCATCATAACTAAGAGATAAAATCTTTACTAGACTAGTCAAATGCACATTGCGATCCAACTCCATTCTCAGATTTTGACTCACCTTCATCCACTCGAACACGGTTTTAGCTTTTGTTAACAAAAGACCACCGATGGCCACAATTGCTAATGGTAGTCCTCCACATTTTTGAACAATTTCTCTGGACATCTCCTCAAGTTCTGTTGGACAGTGCCCTCCAAACGTCTTGTTGCAAAACAGCTCCCATGCTTTGTCTGGAGGCAAACGTTGTAGCTCATGGACATGAACAGGAAAAGATTTCCTAAAATAATCAGCTACATGCATCTTTCTAGTAGTCACAATGATTCTACTTCCTTTGTTATTACTAATTAAGGCATGTTCAATCCCATCAGAAAAATTATCTTTCCAGACATCATCAAATAAAACCAAGTACCTTTTTGACTCAAGGTATTGTCTCACTTGATTAATCAAAGTTTCATCATCCATATTCTGCAGACCCCTTGGAATAGGCTCGTTGCTGTCCTTGCAAAATTTCTTTATCATTTCTGTCAACAGCTCTCTGATGGTGTACGATTGCGAAACAGTGATGAAAGATCTACAATCAAAGTTCTTTTTCACTAGCTGGCTATCAAAAACATGCTTTGCGAGAGTAGTTTTCCCGAGTCCTCCCATGCCAACCACAGCAACCAACATGAGCTCATTGTTTTCCTCCACCAAGCATCTGACCAATTCATCTCGCGCGGACTCAAATCCTACAACTTGAGTCTCTTCAATGAAATACGGAGCCATTCGAGGGTCACCAATTCTAGGAGCTTTAGTCCTTCCTGCTTCATTTTCAGACAGAAACTCGAACCTTGTACTTCTTTCTTTGATTCTACCAAGTGATAACTTGATGTCTTGAATCTCAGAAGCAATCTGGTGATGCGGATTCATGGTATTGATCAAACCAGGAATCATTTGGAGTACAGATCTGAATCTAGAATGGTTGACCCTTTGGGCCTCATACATGTTATACTCATCAATCACATCTTCTATGCGAAAAGACGCTTCTCTCACCTGCTTCACCCAAGTTTTGACTCCATTGGATCCATCATCATCATCAGCAGCCTTTGTGTCTGCATCCTTGAGGAAGGCTTGGATGCTCTCAAGTTCATCTTTGATGTCATTGAAGTCTCTTTCAATCCCTGCTACTGAATTTCTTTCTTCTACTGTATATTGGCTAGTTTCTTTTATTACAAATTGGCCTAGTTCTTGTAAAACAAATGATACTGCAGTTTCAGCCATATCATTTCAATGTTTTCATCAATCAGATTAGCTTTTGCAAGAATATTTTTTAGCAATCAATTAAGTTCATGTAAAGTGCATTGCTTTTGCAAGAATATTTTTTTAGCAATCCAATTAAGTTGACTAATGAATAGTTTAGTCTACATGGCAGTATTTTTCTAATGTAGTATGGACAGATACAACTCTTTTCAATTATGTCGGCTATATTTTTGTTTTTTTTTTATATACTGCTTGCAAAGAAAATGTAGGTATAGTAGTAGGTGGTTCTGAATGTTATTTCTTTAATCTTTGAAATTTGGGGGTAATCACCAACCAAGGACTGAATATTTCTGTTAAGAATTAAAATTTGTATTATAGAATAGTTCATAGAATATTTCTTATCCTTATCTAGAATAAAAAGTACCGTATCATATTTCTTATATAATTAAATTAATAAGTTGTAAATTTCACTATATAATACCATCTCTATAGTGTTATTTAAACACGCAGTTTTATTCAAATACATTTTCAAATATCTCAAACTCTCTCTTATTTCAAAATATTGCATCCAAAGTTTGGCGAAAGACAATTTTTCACCGTGTTTTATCCAGTTAATTCACTGTCTTTCAGTGATATAAAAAAATCGACAAACTGTGTCATAACTACCGTGACTCTTTCCAACATTGCCTCTCTGATCGCCATCACACTACCTCCGTTGCCACTGTTTTCGGTAACCTTCCGACAGAATACCACCACCAGCCGAAGTAAATCTTCATATCCGGCCCACCCCTAGAAAAACACATTATTTCGCTGTTGTGCTCGGCTTTTTTCCCCAGTTCCAGATCTGCACTCAATTTTTTTGTTTACCATCTACACAAGTATGTGTTCCAGCGTGTTTTTTCTTCCTGTTTTGGTGTTTGTCGCGACCGTCATTGTGCTCCGCACTACAAACCGATCTTGTCCGCACGTTTTTTCAGCCATCAACTCTCATGGTAGCCACCGATTTTATCATGTTTGCTAAAGTTCCTCTTATCGTGTGCGAGACACTAACCAGGACATCCACTGAATCATCTGCACTTGCTTCTCACCACCATGGTCGTGATGGATGATACAGAGGACGCAGTGGCCAACGCCATGGTATTCGTTGTAACTATTACAATCATTACGACCATATTAAAGTTGAATGTCATACAAAGACAAGAGAACAACTACGAAAATCTAGGGTTGATGTTGCCCATTCTTCTCTCCCTCTGTGCTCCTAATGAGAATTGTACTTCTGATGTTCGAGACATCCCTTCCATCATTCCAGTCCCATTGAAGCCCCTACACCTCCATTCTAGGTCTATCAGTGATGGACACCCCGTCCATAGGAGTAAGAGATGATATTGATCCATCAGCACTATTGATCAGTGTGTTTTACACAGTTATTTACCATTAATTTCAATTATCTTTTCTTTTTATTGGCAAGTGTTTTATTTCATTTTACCACTTTTTATGCGTTGGTTGTGTGTTTTACTATTTTTCAGGTTCACAGGAATAAATCAGGAAAAATTAGTGCAAAAAAGTGCAAAGTTCAGAGTTTTGGAAAAGTTTCCAGCACACTCCAGGAGACCTGACACAGGCTGTGTCAGACAATGTGTTAATTGATCAGTTTTCACTAAAAAATTCATAATTGGAGTTACATAAATTGGATCGACACGTTCTAATACTTGTTGGAGAACTGGGAGAAAGAGATATAACTTTCATGTTGAAGTCAGAAGCTGATTGGGATTGTAGAAGCCTCGAAAAATTCATTAAAGTTGCAGACTTTAGAAATTGAGTTGTTTCGGGTCGTTTTACGGGTCTGGTTTATGTTTCCGACCTAGTTTGAGTTAGTAGTGAAAACTCTTATTTGGTTTATAAGACTTTTTGGCCAATAAAAGAGGAGGGAGAATATTAGAGAAGATTGGAGAAGACAAGGGTTTCAGTGAAAGGATATTTTCATGAACGAACAAGATTGAAGATCGAATTTCACCCCAATACTTGTAATGTTTACAATTTATCTTTAGTTTTGTTTTTAATAGTATGAGTAGCTAAAACCCCAATGCTAGGGAGTGTCCCTGATTTGATCTGTAATGACGTTGAATTTTTGATTTCATCAATTCCATTGTTTTTATTATTTAATTTAATTGTACAAGGTTTTTCATGCTTTCTTTATCGAACAAATAAGGATGGGTCTACGGTTAACGATTAGCTGGACTGCAATTGTTAAGATTTTTGTACAATTAGACTATAGTAGATATCACCTAGGACTAAAGATGCCCTATAAGTTACCAGATAAATCTTGATAAAACAAATGTTTGAATCCATCAGATATTGTTAAGGACTTAGGATTTAGGATGAATGTTCAAAGGTTTTGTCACTAAGGACTTAGGGGAAAGTAATCTAAAGGGTTGGTAATTGAATATTATGAACTTGTTGGAGAAATCAGGATTCAAGATTATTACATGGAAGATTATACACTTTACCCTAGCATATTTCTCATACTAGTAAAAAGCTAATTTATATTTCTGTTTATTTTATAGTAACAATAACCAAACAAAACCCCAAATTTAATTTTTGTTTAATTGAACTCGGTACTTCTGTGCAGTCCTTGAGATCGACATTAAGGGAATTTCCCTATTATTACAAGAGGAAAACATAATACACTTGCTATTTTTCCCATCAAGTTTTTGGCGCTGTTGTCGGAGACTGCCAAAATATAGAGTTTTAATTTTGGTGCAATTGAAATTTTGTTGCTCGCCAACTAAAATTTTGTTTTAGTTTTTTTAATTTGAAATATATTTTTTTATAAAAAATAAAAAGAAAAAAGATGGTCAGATTATTGTTTGCTTCATGAATTCTTATATACTTTTCTACTAACCAAGTATCTGAGTGTTGTAATCATGTATTATCTCGATACATTGCCACCTGCATCTCCTGCATGTTGGTCGCCTGATTCAGGATTAGTTTTGGAAGAGGCGACTGGAATTTTTAAAGCATATAGGAGGGAGGTAAGATTATGGAGAAAGTTACAGTTTAAAGAAGAAGATGTGAAACCTGTTGGAATAATATAGCAAGTGTGAGTAAGTGAGAAAATAGTCCCACATTGGATAGAAATATGGAGACTTAAGCATATATAAGTGGGAGAACCCACTCACCTATCACCTTAAAGTTTTAGGTGGAGAAGTGATGTGTCTCTCTCAAAGGTGCTTGCTCCTACACTATGCATCAATGCTCCTAATAATCTCTCTCAAACATGGTATCGGAGCCTTTGGTTCGAGAAAGGAACCGAAAAGAACTTGTATCTAAATTCGCCCAAGAAGTGGTGCGGTACAAGTGGGGGAGCATTGTAGACCCACACTTGAGGGGGAGTGTTGGAATAATAAAGAAAGTGTGAGTAAGTGGGGAAATAGTCCCATATTGGATAGGAATATGGAGACTTAAGCATATATAAGTGGGAGAATCCACTCACCTATCACCTTAAGGTTTTAGGTGGAGAAGTGGTGTGTCTCTCTCAAAGGTGCTTGTTCCTACACTATGCATCAATGTTCCTAATAATCTCCCCCAACACCCCCACTTGTACCACACCACTTCTTAGGCGAATTTCGATACAATCTGATACTATGTTAGGGGGGATTATTAGGAGCATTGATGCATAGTGTAGGAACAAGCACCTTTGAGAGAGACACACCACTTCTCCACCTAAAACCTTAAACTTGTATCGAAATTCGTCCAAGAAGTGGTGCGGTACAAGTGGGGGAGCATTGTGGACTCACACTTGAGGGGGAGTGTTGGAATAATATAGCAAGTGTGGGTAAGTGGGGAAACAGTCCTACATTGGATAGGAATGTGGAGACTTAAGCATATATAAGTGAGAGAATACACTCACCTATCACCTTAAGGTTTTAGGTGGAGAAGTGGTGTGTCTCTCTCAAAGGTGTTTGTTCCTACACTATGCATCAATGCTCCTAATAATCTCCCCCCAACAAAACCAAAAGAAGATTGCATAACATCAAATGATAAAGATGCAGTAAGAATAGAAGAATTTGAGGTAAACAAGAATGACGGAGAATAAGAAATAAGGAAACTTAAAGATGATCTAGTTTTGTATGAAACTACAAATTTCATAATTTGTGAAGATGTGGACATTCAACTAGAAAATTAAAAATTATTTCCATAACAAGGATGATGACAGACAAGAAATTGACAAAGCATTGGATGTCATTTATGCCTTGTTCAATGAAATTAAGTTGAAAATGATTTGGAAGCAACATCATCGATACTTTAAGTTCATGGGATTTCTACCAAACAAAAGAAATAAGAAAGATGATATGTTCTTTGTGTCATATATGCCACCCTAACAAGGGGATGAACCGTCGAGCCATGCAACATTAAACGAAGCGCTTCGTGAGAGGCAACTCACGCTTTTAATAACTTAGTTTTTCTTTTTGTGTTTGTTTCGTTTTGTCTACAGGTAATAAAAAGGAGTCTTAATGGTGAAAGTTAGGAGGCAACAACTGGTGTTGTATTACCCTCTGTGAGTCACCTTCCTCGAGCTTGCTCTGAAATATTGAGGTCAATGTTTAGTTCAAGTTTGGGGGATTCTTACTGCTTTTATTTTTGAGTTATTTGTTGGTTTTGTGTTAATTATTGTGTACATCCATGAGTTGAAGTATTTCCCAAATTTCAACCGAAATTTTTTGTTTTAGTTTGCACAAGAGCTTGTAATTCAAAGAAATCTGGAAAGTATATAGAGATAAAGGGATGCTTGTTTGGAGGTGGGAAGTTAGAAATAATGTAACAGTGATATGAGTCTAACGTGTATATTTATACTATAGTGCTTGAATCCTGAAAATTACTCCTGAAGTAGTTTATCTTTACAGTCTGGCATAATATAGATTCACATGCATGTATGGTTGGCAGAGAAATAAATAAATTTGGCACCAAATGATGAAAAAATGGTAAAAGGCAACTGGAGCGCTAAGTTGGATAGCCCTCACCCGCTTCTTCATCCCAAAGGGGGTTGATCCCTAAACGTCGTCCAAAAGGACAATATATAATTGCAAAGTTTGAAAATTTCATCGATAATTAAAAGTAGCCAATGTTGCTTATTTGGTGCCTAAACAAAAGATTCTTGATTACTTATGTATGTGATGATCATAATAATTCTCATTGTCTTAATTTGAATGTCCGAATGAAAAAGGAGAAAAATTGAAAAGATACTTAAGTACAAAGCATAGTTAGAGAGGTATCTGAAGAGGAAGCTCGAGACTAAAAGGTTCTTACACAAACTCTTCGCGTCATGTGAACATCAGACTTACTTCCTTTTGATCAATGTGAACGGATATCTCAAGTATGAGTACCGGTATGCTGCGAATTTCATGAGCTCTTATAATTGTCGCTTGAGGTCAAGCAACAATATAAGTTTGAGGGAGTTTGATCAGTAGTTTTTACACATTTATTTACCATTAATTTCAGTTATCTTTTTTTTTTATTGTCGAGTGTTTTATTTTATTTTACCACTTTTTATGTGTTGGTTGTGTGTTTTACTATTTTCAGGTTCATAGAAATAAATTGGAATAAATCAGTGTGAAAAAAGTGCAAAATTCAGAGTTTTGGAAAAGTTTCCAGCATGCTCCAAAAGGCCTGACACGGCCACTCGTGTCACCTGACACGGGACGTGTCAGACAATGCATTAATTGATTAGTTTTTATTAAGAAATTCATAACTTGAGCTACGTGAATTGGATCAATGCATTCTAATATTCGTTGGAAAACTGAAAGAAAGAGATACAACTTTCATGTTGAATTCAGAAGCTGATTCGGACTGTAGAAGCCTTGAAAAATTCATTAAAATTTCAGACTTTAGAAATTTAGTTGTTTCGGGTCGTTTTACGGGCGTGGTTTATGTTTCCGATTCAGTTTGAGTTAGTAGTGAAAAGCCTTATTTGGTTTATAAGACTTTGTAGCCAAGAAAATAGGAGGGAGAAGATTAGAGAAGATTGGAGAAGACAAGGGTTTCGGTGGAAGGATACTTTCATGAATAGACAGGATTAAAGATCGAATTTTGCCCCAATACTTGTAATGTTTACAATTTATCTTTTGTTTTTCTTTGAATAGTATGAGTAGCTAAAACCCAAATGCTATGTGGTGTCCCTTATTTGATTTGTAATGACATTGAATTTCTGATTTCATTAATTCCATTGTTTTTATTATTTAATTTAATTGTACAAGGTTTTTCATGCTTTCTTTATCGGACAAATAATGATTGTTCTACGATTAACGATTAGTTGGACCATAATTGTTAAGGTTTTTGTACAATTAGATTATAGTAGATATCACATAGGACTAAGGCTACCCTATAAGTTACTAGATAACTCTTGATAAAACAAAGGCTTTAATTCATCAGATATCTCTAAGGACTTAGGATTTAGGATGAATGTTTAAAGGTTTTGTCACTAAGGACTTAGGAAAAATAATCTAAAGGGATGGTAATTGAATGATATGAACTTGTTGAAGAAATCAGGGTTCAAGGTTGTTACATGGCAGATTATACACTTTACCTTAGCATGTTCCTCATACTAGTAAAAAGCCAACTTATATTTTTGTTTATTTTACAGTAACAATAACCAAACAAAACCCCAAATTTAGTTTTTGCTTAATTGAACCACGAATTGAACTCGGTACTTTTGTGCAGTCCTTGAGATCGACATTCAGAAAATTTCCCTATTATTACAAGAGGCAAAAATAATACACTTGCTACTTTTCTCATCAACTATCTCCTGCTCCATTTGCCCATCCAGTTACATCACATAAACTTGACCTTTCAATAGCATTACAAAAAGGTATTCGGTCTCATTATCTTAATCCTAAATATACTTGTGTTTTAAATTATGATTGTCTCTCTACTTCCTATGTCTATTTTGCTTCTTATTTTCATTTTGTGTTTATTCCTAAGTCTATAAGTGAAGGTATAACCGATCCCAATTGGATTCAGGCAATGGTGCAATAAATGGTTGCTTTGCATTCAAATAATACTTGGGATATTTATACTTTACCTCTAGAAAAAACTACAGTGGGATGTTGATGGGTTTATATAGTGAAAGTTGGACCAGATGGTTAGGTCGATCTTTTCAAAGCCTTTTGGTAGACGAAGGATACACAAATACATTTGGTATTGATTATGGTGACACTTTTTCTCCCCGGTGGCCAAGATCAGTTCAATCCTCCTCTTTCTTGCAATGACTTCCACTCATCATTGATTGATTCATCAGTTGGACATTGAAAATGCCTTTTCACACTGAGAATTAGAGGAGGAAGTTTAAATGGACCAGCCTTCAAGTTTTACTATTCCTGGAAATTCTAGACTTATTTGTCGTATTTTTCGTTCTCTTTATGGGATGAAACAATCCCCACGTACTTTATTTGGCCACTTAAGCTTTGCCTTGATACAGCTTGGTATGACTATATGTGAAGTAAATCACTATGTTTTCTTCCTTCATTCCTCCATCGGTCGACACATCTTTCTTGTGGTCTATATTGATGACATTGTTATCACTAGAGACGATACATAGAGCATCCAATGTCTCAAAACTCATCTTTTCAAAAAATTTAAGACAAAAGACTTGGGTTCACTCAAATAATTCTTAGAAATTGAAGTTTCTCAATCCTCATTAGGTGTTGCAATCAACCAACGCAAGTATACATTAGACATCCTCAGTGAAACTAGTATCCTTGATTATCGTCATATTGACACTTCTATGGATCTCAATGTCAAACTTATTTCGAGTCAGGGGGAGCCACTGAAAACCCAGGAAGATATCCACAACTTGTGGGTAGAACCAACTATCTTACTGTCACCAGAGCGAATATTACATTTGCAATGAGCATTGAGAGCCATCTTCTGAATGTTCCTTGTGATAGTCATAAGGATGCTGTTATTCGATTCTTAGATATATAAAGAACGCATCAGGAAGAAAATTATTATTTAAAGATAAGGGTGATGCTAAAATCATTGGTTATTCAAATTCAGACTGGACTATATCACCGTCGGATATGAGAACCACTTCTGGATATTGTATACTTATTGATGGTAATATGATCTCATATTGAGGCAAGAAACAAAATAGTGTTGCACTATCCAGTGTCAAAGCTGCATATCATGCTCTGGCAGCAGCCTCAAAGGAGTTTGCATGACTTAAAAATTCACTCTCAGAGCTTTAGGTTGGGAGATCTTCAGGCCGTAAAACTCATGCGAAAATCAAGTTGCACTCCACATTACATCTAATCCAGTTTTCCATTAACTGACCAAATACATAGAAATAAATTGTCATTATGTAAGAGACAATGTACTTTCACAGAAGAAATCTCGAGTGAATTACATTTGTAATTAGCTTGACTCAAATAATATATATGGTCTAGTTTGAGGGGAATGTTAATAATCAATATTTGTATATATAATATTCCATAGAATATTCATTATCCTATCTAAAAAAGAATAAAATATATTGTACATATTCCTTGTGTAGTTAATTCAATAAGCTGTAAATCTCATTATATAATATAATCTCTGTAGTTCTATTTAAACACAATTTTATTCAAATATCTCTAACTCTCTTATTTCAATAACTAGAATAAAACCCGCGGGATACACCGGTGTAACTGGTTTATAAACATTCTTCAAGATCAAGTATGTAGATGTTGAAATTTTAATATTCTATTACAAAACCTATAAGTAAACCAATTAAAAGGTTGTTAACTAAACTCGTAAGAATTCGGAAATAAAAGTAAGTTGAGTGATAAACGGTCAAATTCTTAAGGAAAAAAATGCATGCATGCAAAATGGAGTGGTTTACTAGCAAGATAAAGACAAATAACATTCATATAAGAAAATTCACAACATTAATATTCACAAATGAAATAATTTGAAATACAATACTATTTCAATTTATCCGTAAGTGTTATGATATAGTTTAAAACTTATATACTTATAAATTTAAAAACCAATTGAAAGTGACTTAGTTTTAAAAAATATACATTGTAAAAAATAAATTTGGATCTGAACATACATTTTATAATGTTGGATTTCTTGAATTTGTTATGAGAGAAAAATGATGCTTCAACTTTTAAAAGTTCTACAATATTAATACATGTCAAATAATATGGATTTTATGTATCGAAGAATTTTGATAAAAAATTTATAAAAATTGAAAGGATCAAACATATAGATAAACTAAAAAAGTGAGTTAATAAGATTTCATCATAAAATAAATAAATTAAATTATAAAACATTCTAAAAGGATGATATTACACACAATAAAAATATATTAAATTTTAGCATTTATAAATTTGTTATGTTGGAAGAAGATAGATATACTTATTATAAATTTAAATTGGTTGCTGAAATTACTATGGATGTCCACTTATACATTGTTGGATGCTAGGCGAAGATGGAGAAGTCAATAGAGGGAAAAAAATGAATGATATTGATTGTAGTATACCTTAAGTGATAGTTGAAACGCATGAAAAAATAAGAATAACCTTCTAAATGATAAATTTTTAATTTTTGTAAAAGAAAAAAAATTCAATTTATTTAGAATTGTAAAAGTTGATTTTAAAAAAATAAAATATATTAGTAATGTATATATTTATGGTTAGTGATAATTCTAGTAAATAGGAATATTAATAATATTATTTTGATTAGAACTTATAAGTTTTATATATAATTTAATATAAATTTTAATTATTTTTTAAAGTAATTACAAAGTTGATTGATAGTGGAGAGTTTAAAATATTTAAAGTTATTATTAAAATTTACCGTAGTTTTAAATATTTTTTATTGTAATTTTTTGCAATATCTTACATTTTTTGAAAAAGAAAAAATTTAATTTATTTAGAGTAGTAATATATTAGAACGGTTTTATATATAATTTAATAAAAAGTTTAATTATTTCTAAATTAATTACAAAGTTGATTGATAGTGGAGAGCTTAAAAAATTTAAAGTTTTTATTAAAATTTATTTTAGTTTTAAATATTTTTTTTTGTTTTTAGTGAAAAGTTTTAAATTTTTAAATATTTAAAGTTTTAAATATTTTTTATTTTGATTGATAATGGAGAGTTTAAAATATCTTAAACTATTATTAAAATTTATCATAATTTTATGTGACAAAAAATAGTTGGGGTCTGTTTTAATATATAATATATTTTTCGTTATAATTTGTTGTAATATCTTTCATTTTTTGAAAAAGAAAAAATTTAATTTATTTAGAGTAGTCATAAAGAAAAAATTGGTTTTATAAAAATAAAAAAATATATTAATAATTAAAGAAAATATTAATGTGATTGATTTTATAAGGAAATGAAAATTGAGAAACTATATACTTTCAACTGCAACACCTTCTTACGGAGATCTGGCTTTCTCAAATTCTTAGTTCTGGTGTTATCAGTGCAGTTCACCGTCGCAGTCATCGGCAGACCAAGTAACATTCTGAATTTGTTGTTGTAATTATTAAAAATAAAAGAAGTAATTATATTTTAAATATTTTATTAAAATTAATTAGAAATTTATTTTATTTAACCTTCATTTAGAAATAATAATTAAGATATTTTTTTATTAATTAATTTGTTTTTAAATCTCATGAATAAGTTAATAATGGATAGGAATATTTCGTTGATTGCTTTTTGACATGTGATTGATGTTTTAAACGGATGCCAATGATAAATTTGAGAATAAATCTTTTCAAGTTAATGTATGATATATGTCTTTAGTGGTTCTTAAATTAAAATATTTTTAGAACGTTTAGTGCAATGAATTGAATTAATTTAATATGCGTTCAATATCAATTTTATTCTATTCAACTTTTGTGTTACAATATCTTAAAAAATTGAATTAAAATATATATTCTAACAGTTTTAATATTAGGCAATTTTTAATTTTTGATCAGGAATAGATTGTCGTTAATGCCAATGTTCTAGTATTGTGAAACTTCAATTTTGATAATATTATTTTAAAATGTAATTAATATTTTTCAACGTAAATTCGGTTACATGTTACTATTTAAAATGAAAACAAAAGAGGTCTATATATAGAACTTTTATGGGAAGAGAAAAAAGGTAGCAGAAAAATTACGGAAAATAAAAACAACATATAATATTTATTTAAGTTAATATAAGAGTCAGAAGCTTCAAACTCTGATAGGCAGAAGAATGTCCAGAAGAGAAAAGAGAAGTCGGACAAACTCTGATAGGCAGAAGAATGTCTAGAAGGGAAAGGAGAAGTCGGACAAGAAGAATGTTCAGTGTTACTGTTGCAGGAACTTTGGTCACTATGCCAGAGATTGCTGGTCCAACAAAGAAAAGAAGTCAAAAGAAGCAAATATAGCAAGAGGAGACTTTGATGATGAACTTGTGTTATTGTTGGCTTCTGAACCTGATGATCTGAATTCATCAGAATGGTGGTATATGGACACAGGGTGTTCAAACTATCTTACTGGAAACAAGAAGTGGTTGATTGACTTTGACTCTTGGAAGTGTACAAAGATCAGATGTGTTGATGACAATACCTCAATGTAGAAGGTATGGGAAATTTCAGAATCATTCTAAACAATGGGAAAACAGCTGTGATCCAGAATGTTTGGTATGTACCTGGCATGAAAAGCAATCTGATGAGTGTGGGACAACTGGTTGAGAAAGGTTTTTCATTATCATGAAGGACAATCTTCTGAAGTTGTATGAATGTAATCAGAAGCTGATTATGGAGTCAAAACAAAGAAGGAACAAAACATTCAAGGTAAATGTTAGAACTGCAGACTCTGAATATCTTAGTGCAACAAGTGTTGTCAAGGAGAGCGAGCTGTGGCACAGAAGATTTGGTCATCTGAATTTCAGAAGTTTAGGGCATCTGAAATCAAAGAATCTGGTATATGGAATTCCTACAATCAAGAAGCCTGAAAAGTCATGCAAGGTGTGCATGGAAGGGAAGCAACTAAGATTACCCTTTGCATCAGAATTTGATGAGGAACCAGTGAAATTGTCATTTTCTGATTCTGAAGGGGAAGAAGAATATGACTCTAAATATTCTGATTCTGAAGGAGTGATTTTGTATGAGTCGGAATCAGAATATGACTCTGAGTCAGAATCAAAAGATGACGCTGAAGATTTTGAAGATGAGTCAGAATCTGAGGTTTTTGAAGACGAGTTAGAGTTAGAAGATGACTCTGAAGCTGAAGACAAGTCAGAATCCGAAGGTGATTCTGAGTCTGAAGAAGATTCTGCTTCTGAACAAGAGTCAGAAGATGATGACTCTGGAAACTCTGAAGGTGAGTCAGATGATGAATCTGATTCTGATCCAGATTTTAATGATGATCCAGATTTTAATGATGATCCAGAATTTGGTGGTGATCATGCTTATGAAAGGGAAAACTCTAAAGACGTAGGTTCTGGAGGACAAGCTTCTAAACATGATCAAGTTTTTGGTGGAAATCGTGACTCTAAGGTTGGACCTTCTGAAGGAGGAGCTTCTGAAGGAAATTCAGCCTTTGACAATGATCATGATTCTGAAAGTGGAACTTCTGAAGGCAGAGGTGATCCAACTTTTGTAGATATTATTTCTGAAGGTAGTGGCTTTGAATCTGATGATGATTCAGACTCTAGGAATTTTCAAGACTCTGAAGACAGTCAAGGTTTTGGAGAAAGTCAAAACTCTGAAGCAAGATCTTCTGAAGGGGGAAGTTTTTATGTCAAAGGTTCTGAAGGTCCATTACAAGAAGAGGTGTACGTTTCACAACCTTCTGGATTTGAGAAAAAGAATCAGGAAGGGATGGTGTTCAAATTACACAAAGCATTGTATGGATTGAAGCAAGCGCCCAGAGCTTGGAATTTGAAGATTGATTCGTTTTTCAAGGAACAAGGGTTTCAAAAGTGTGAGATGGAGTATGGTGTTTATGTTCAGCACACTTTAGAAGGTAATATGATTTTGGTCTGTTTGTACATTGATGACATACTACTTACAGGAAGTTCTGAACAAGAGATAGTTGAGTTCAAGATGTTCTGACAAAGGTTATCAAAACTGATCAATTTCTTGGATTAAGGGATGGAATTGGCGTTGACAGTTTTGGGTAAATATAAATTAAGGGATGATGTTAGAATTAATTTAGATTTAATTAGATATTAATTTATATTAATCAGATATTAATTTATATTTCCGTTTATATCTTTGTAGAAGATATATTTAAGATTTAATTTGTGTGTATAAATAGCCTAGTGGGGTAGGTTATTGTAATTCATTGTAAATCTTTATTTTGAAGCTATCAGTAAATATTCCTTTTGACTTTTATCTTCCTTGTATTTCAACAGATATATACGTTGTTGGCGAAGATGGAGAAGTCAATAAAGAGAAAAAAAATAAAAAGTGAATAAACGAAAAAAAAAATAAAACTCTTTTTTAGAGTGGTTAGCACTCTCAAATTCATGCATGAGTGAAGTTAAAATTTTTTTTTTTTTTTTTTGCTTTGGAAGGATAGAGAATGAAGATATTAGAAATTAGATAGCTACTGAAAAAATATCTGATTTATTTTTCTTTTAGGAGCTCATAAGCTATTACTAATGAATAGATGTAATAAGTGATCATTTTGCCATTGAATAGATTTGAAAGTTGAGTAATCGATAAACAAATATTCAATACAAATTAGTTAGTGGAATAATAAAAATGTAATCACAATTAACGATATTGAGTGTGTAGTATACCGTAAGTGATAGTTGAAACGCATGAAAGAATAAGAATAACCTTCCGAATGATAAATTTTTAATTTTTGTAAAAGAAAAAAAATTCAATTTATTTAGAATTGTAAAAGTTGATTTAAATATATATATATATATATATATATATATATATATATATATATATATATATATATATATATATATATATATATATATATTAGTAATGTATATATTTATGGTTAGTGATAATTCTAGTAAATAGGAATATTAATAATATTATTTTGATTAGAATTTATAAGTTTTATATATAATTTAATATAAATTTTAATTATTTTTTAAAGTAATTACAAAGTTGATTGATAGTGGAGAGTTTAAAATATTTAAAGTTATTATTAAAATTTATCGTAGTTTTAAATATTTTTTATTATAATTTTTTACAATATCTTACATTTTTTGAAAAAGAAAAAATTTAATTTATTTAGAGTAGTAATATATTAGAACAGTTTTATATATAATTTAATAAAAAATTTAATTATTTTTAAATTAATTACAAAGTTGATCGACAGTGGAGAGTTAAAAAAATTTAAAGTTTTTATTAAAATTTATTTTAGTTTTAAAATTTTTTTATATTGTTTTTAGTGGAGAGTTTTAAATGTTTAAAGTTTTAAATATTTTTTATTTTGATTGATAATGGGGAGTTTAAAATATCTTAAGTTATTATTAAAATTTTGTGACAAAAATAGCTGAAGTCTGTTTCAATATATAATATATTTTTTATTATAATTTTTTTGTAATATCTTTCATTTTTTGAAAAAGAAAAAAATTAATTTATTTAGAGTAGTCATAAAGAAAAAAATGGTTTTATAAAAATAAAAAAAATTAATAATTAAAGAAAATATTAATGTGATTGATTTTATAAGGAAATGAAAATTGAAAAACTGATATACTTTCAACTGGAGTACCTTCTTAAGGAGATATGGCTTTCTCAAATTTTTAGCTCCGGTGTTATCAGTCCATTTCACCGTCGCGGTCATCGGCAGACCAAGTAACATCCTGAATTTGTTGTTATAATTATTAAAAATAAAAGAAATAATTATATTTTAAATATTTTATTAAAATTAATTAGAATTTTATTTTATTTAACCTTCATTTAGAAATAATAATTAAGATATTTTTTATTAATTAATTTGTTTTTAAATCTAATGAATAAGTTAATAATGGATAAGAATAATTCGTTGATTGCTTTTTGACATGTGATTGATGTTTTAAACGGATGCCAATGATAAATTTGAGAATAAATCTTTTCAAGTTAATGTATGATATATATCTTTAGTGGTCCTTAAATTAAAATATTTTTAGAATGTTTAGTGCAATGAATTGAATTAATTTAATATGCGTTCAATATCAATTTAATTCTATTCAACTTTTGTTTTACAATATCTTAAAAAATTGAATTAAAATATATATTCTAACAGTTTTAATATTAGGCAATTTATAATTTGATCAGGAATAGATTGTTGTTAATGCCAATGTTCTAATATAGAGAAACTTCAATTTTGATAATATTATTTTAAAATGTAATTAATATTTTTCAACGTAAATTCGGTTACATGTTACTATTTAAAATGAAAACAAAAGAGGTCTATATATAGAACTTTTATGGGAAGAGAAAAAAGGTAGCAGAAAAATTACGGAAAATAAAAACAACATATAATATTTATTTAAGTTAATATATTTTAGGTTTCTGAGATAATTTTCTTTTAAATTCTGAATTCTCGTTTTTGTGAGAAGAGTCTGTTAAATTTTGGAGGTTAGCGTAATATAATGAAAAATTTTGAGGACAACGTGATCAGCATGTCTCAGACCATCTCATTGAGAAAAAATTCGAAATCAAAGTCAGTTATTCAAGCATGAAATAAAGTTAATCAGTTATTCCTTTGATTTTTTTTTCAAGCTAGTTCAATGAATGGGTCATCAATTTTTTTTAGGGAATAACAAAAGAAAATGAAAATAGAAATGTGTTTTTAGTAGGGGCTAGATCTGCAAATGATCCATCAAAAATTAAAATGCAGAAAAATTTGGAGAAAGAGATGAACAATAATTAAAATTTAGAAATAGTTTTTAGCGTCGGTTTTTTCGATGTTAACTCGTCACAATAGTTGGTCAAATGTGTCACATAGACTTTTAACAGATTTTGACTAATAAAGTGGACGAAATGGTCTCGTTTGCATCATTTTGAAAATTAAGGGACCAATTTGGCACGAAAAAAGAGAAGAGACTAAAGAGAACGAAAAAAGAGAAGGGACTAAAGTGAACTATGAGCTATAGTTAAGGGACCTGTTCTAGACTGGATCTGCCCTTGGCCCAACTCTCAGTGGAGTCCAATCCAAATGTGTCAACTTGCACCACTGATCGGTACTACCCTCGAACACGGCGGGCAACTACCACCCTTTCTCTGCGAGGAGACAACCTCACCACGCAGGGACAACGCCCAAATAGATTGAGGACGCTCACCCCCGACCATGAAGGCTTCGGGAACACCTCAACTAGCTCGTCGACCAAGACTGGTCCCCTATCGACCTCGCGTCTGGCTGGGATCACCCATGACGAGCAGGCGCTCCCCTCGAGCATCCTCATCGTAGGACTGACTACCAACATCTCCGGATATTTCAGAGTCTTCATGGTCCCGGAAAGATCGCATCCATATCCTCCTGACCTTGCGGAGAACGTCATCCAGGTAAGGGACCACGTGCGGGTCCCCACTACTCACGTAGGACGTGGCAGTCTCTATGTTAGGCCTGTTTGACCAGCTCAATGAATAGACCTTGGCCCAGCGCTGGGGACTATAAATACCCTCTCTTTCGAGAGAGTTAGGTATTCAACACTTTCTAAACTGTCATACTTGCTTGCTCATTCCCGAACTCATTTTGGCATCAGAGTGTCTTGCAGGTACCCCCCCCCCCTCCCCACTTCACTCTCAACTTCTGCTCGAGCTAGTTGTGATCGTCCATTCTGGTCAGGTACGATCAATGGCGCCGTCTGTGGGAATCTTGCTTCCCCGTCTTCCATTTACTCAAGACTAAATCTAAATCACTCTTCCGACCGTCATGGCTGATCAAACAGCAGAAAACAACTTGAATGTCCGCATCATCGACGCTAACACCAACGTCGCCAACAATCCTGGCATCGACAATGTTGGTACTGTTGGCCATAACACGGCCCCCACCGTTAATATGCCCGGGCCTTCGGAATATAGAGACAGAGCAACTGCTTCATCATCATCATTATCTAGCTGACCTGAAGACGATCATCCACCTCCTCAGAACTATCAGACCGCCCAGTTCCATGAGGTCCTCGTTCCCGCCGGAGCAGACGCCACGACCAGGGCACTATTTGCGATGATAAATCAAACCAATTACCTGATCTTCTCTCAAGGAGAGAGATTGAGGGTGATCGAAGATGCTCGGAGAGCCCCCAGAAGACACATGAGGCCCCAGTCTCCTCCTCCTCGCCAAGTAGAGGAACGTCCCTGATCTCCCCCGCGGAGACGTAGGCGAGACGTCTCTCGAAGTCCTTCTCCCCGACCAATCGGGAGACACCCCGCATTAGAGAGGGACCAACCCATTGACACGGGGAAACGCGAGCACGTCCCCTCGTGTCAGGAACAAAGACCCCCTAGAGACAGCATGGGAAATAACGAACGGCCATACCGCCCAAGGAATGCTCTGTGCGACTAGGGCCGCCACAACCATCACAACAGATCTCCCTCTCGCTCGCCAGATAGGAGTGACGAAGACGACCCCCGCGGTCCCTTGTCACAAGCCATCATGGAGGCACCCATCCCCTCGGGCATGGAGAAGCCTCCCCATCTTAAAGAGTACGACGGCATTACCGACCCGGTCGACCATATAGACGGGTTCGAGGCAATGCTGCATTACCATAATGTCAGGGGACCAATCAAATGTCGGTTATTCCCCATGACTTTGAGGAAAGATGCGATGGACTGGTACAAGAGTCTCACCCCGGAGTCAATTACCTCCTGGTGAAATTTAAAGAGCCAAATCATCAGTTCGTTCACTGCTTCACGACGTCACCCGAAGACCAAAGCAGCCCTCGAGGCTATCATCCAGAGACACGACGAGACCCTAAGGGAATTTATTGATCGGTTCAACCGGAGGGCCATCCAGGTCCCCTGCACCGATCACATGAAGAGATACCTGCTTGAGAGGGGACTCCTTCCGGGCACATAATTCAGAAAGGTCGTAGGAATCGAACTTCCCCGTACATTTGATGCCCTCCTCGAGAAAGCCAGAGTGTACATGGACTACGAGGAGAGGGAAGTGGCCAATAGAGCCCGGGACCCCAGGAATCATGGACCAACCAGTAATCCGCGACAAGACTCCGGCCCTCCTCGAAGAACTGGAGAGAAGAGAATGGATGACAAACCCCGAGACCCTCGTGAGCAAAGAGGGCCCTCGGGGAGGTTTACTGAGTACACTCCGCTAACGGCTTCCCGTGAGCGCATTTTGGCGGAGTGTGCAAACACAAATTTCAAGGACGACGATGTCAAGCGTCCTCGCCCCGCTCCTGCTAAATCCGAGGCAGATTGGAGCAAATACTGCCAATATCATCGAAGCCATGGACACTTAACTGAAGATTGTGTCCATCTCAAAGATGATATTGAGACCCTCATAAAGGGGGGAAGACTCGGGCAATATCGGCATGGTGACGCCCCCGATCGAGATTCCCGTGAAACAAGGGAGATAGAGGAGGATGCCCGAACATCTGATGAGTCGGTTTCCATCCAGACCGCTTTCTCTGTTACGAGACCAGAGGACTTCTACGTCCCCGAACACATGGAAGAGCCTCTGTCCATGCACAACAGGTGGGAAAGCTTCCCCTCTGCCATGGTCATAATGGTGGAGGGTTTAATGACATAACTATGAATTCATCGAAAAGGAAGTTGGACGAGCTGGTTGACGCCCCCCCTGCAAACAGTGACCTTCGAGAGAATTAAGGGCAGATCAGAGCCGATCACCTTTTACCTCTAGGAATTGCCCGAAGGGGCCCCCAATTCAGCCATCCCTCTCCTGATCAGGGCGAGAATGGCTAACTTTGATGTTCATCGCGTCCTGGTCGATAAGGGAAGTTCAGTCGACGTGATGTATAACCAGCTTTTCAGAACCCTACAACTCAACTACTCTCACCTTTCACCATACGTGGGATCCAACCTGTATGGTTTTAATGGCTCGACCACCAAGCCATGGGGGTACGCGGAACTAATGGTCACCTTCTGCGAAGACACTGCTACCAAGCAAGTCAAGGTGCGCTTCCTGGTCATCTACTGCCTCTCCCTCTACAATTGATCCTTGGGAGACCGACACTGGCAAAGCTGACCGCGGTGCCCTCCACAGTCCATCTGAAGATGAAGTTCTACACAAAGAGGTTGCGCGTCGCCACCATCCAGGGAGACCTAGAAGCTGCTCGAAGATGTTTCAATGCGGTGGCCAAGGGACACAACACAGTCGACACCGGGGCACGGCCCGCCAAGAAAGCTGCAACAACACGACCAGAGCCACAGTAGTCAGAGCCATAGCCCATCAAGGCAGAAGTGCAGAGGGCTCCTCCAAAGGTCGACTTGATCTCGTTGGACACTCGCTTCGACCAAGACGAATCTTCCAACAGCGAGCAGGAGCTCCTCCGACCAATTCCAAATGGAGACTTCGAGTTCATCCCTCTCGATGAAGACCCGAACAGAGGGGTGAAAATTGGCACCGGACTCCCCGACCTGGCGAGGAAGCAGATCAAGGTCTGCTTAATGGAGAATGCAGATCTATTCGCATGGAGCGCCACGGAGATGCCCGGTCTTGATCTCGAGGTTTCCTGTCATCAACTCGCCATTGATCCAGACGCTAAAGGAGTAGTATAACATAGGCGTAGGCAGTCCCCCGAGAAAACAGAGGCTGTTGAAAAAGCTGTAAAAGACCTCCTAAAGGAAAAAAATTCTGAAGCCCAGTATTCAACCTGGTTGTAAAACATTGTACTCGTTAAAAAGAATAATGGAAATGGCGTATGTGTGTTGACTATACCGATCTTAACCGGGCGTGCCCAAAGATGCATTTCCTTTACCTAATATTGATATATTGGTCGACAACTCGGACGACTATAAAATTTTATCTTTCATGGATGGCTATTCGGGCTATAACCAAATCCTAATGTCAATGAGCAGAAAATACTGCACTTCTTTCATGACCAGCTCGGGAAACTATTACTACAACGTAATGCCCTTCGGTCTGAAAAATGCAGGAGCAATATATCAGCGGATGATGAACAAAGTCTTCCGCAACGAGATTGGAGATATGCTCGAGGTATACATGGACGACCTGATCGTCAAATCCCGATTAGACACCGACCACGCCGCTCATCTCAGAAAAGTCTTTGCCCAAGCAAGGCAATGTAGAATGAGGTTCAACCCCAAGAAATGCACCTTCGGGGTTAAGGCGGGCAAGTTCCTCGGTTTTTACCTAACAGAACGAGGAATCGAAGCCAATCCCGACAAGTGTCGAGCATTCTCTGACCTCCCTACACCTGCTTCAAAAAAATCCATACAAGTCCTGAATGGTATGCTCGCCTCACTCTCCTGTTTCATTGCAAAATCCGCTCAACACGCCCTGCCTTTTTCAAACTCTTGCGCAAGGAGGCAGCTTTCGAGTGGACCGAGGAATGCGAAAGGTCCCTTCTCCATCTCAAACAGAGCCTTTCACAGTCTCTCGTGCTATCACGACCAGTCGACGGGGAGACGTTATTCCTATATCTGGTCATCTCTGTCGAAGCCGTCAGTTTGGCCCTCATTCGCGAGACTCATGACAGTCAAAAACCCGTGTATTTCAAGAGTAAAGCGCTTCAGGGACCCGAGGTCAGATACCAATAGACCGAGAAGGTAGCTTTGTCCCCCGTCAATGCAGTGAGAAGGCTTGGACACTATTTCCTCGCACACATGATCGTCGTACAAACAGATCAGCCAGTGAGACAACTCTTAGGCCGACCAGACATGGCAGGTCGAATGCTAAAGTGGTCCTTGGAGATTTCGGAATTTGATGTTCAGTATGAAAGCAGGAAGGCTCTGAAGGCCCAAGCTCTGGCCGACTTCGTCACGGAGATGACCGCTCACAACACCCCCACAAGGAAGGAGCACAAATTGACCATCTTTGTTGATGGAGCGTCCAGCTCGACCGAGAGTGGAGCAGGAATCCTCCTCGAAAACGAGTAAAGTGTCGTGATTGAACATTCGCTTACTATCTCCTTTCCAACCTCAAACAATCAGGCAGAATACGAGGCTTTACTCGCAGGTCTAAGACTGGTCGAGGATTTAGGCGCTCATGAGATACAAATTTTCACTGATTCCTAACTTGTCACGTCTCAAGTTCAAGGGGGATAACAGGATAAGAACAACAGCCTCATTGAATATTTAAACTTGGTCAAAGAACATATGAAAAAGTTTTACCGAGCAGAAATTACACACGTACCACGCGAACAAAACACACGGGTCAACATACTTTCAAAGCTCACAAGTACGAAGAAGAAGGACGGAAACAAATCTGTCATAAAAGAATCCCTATCTCGCCCGAGCATTGAAAGGTCCATGCCTCTACTCGAAGTGAATGTCATCGGGGATGATTCATGCTGGATGACCCCAGTGTTCAATTTTCTAATGAAAGAAGAACTTCCCCTAGACCAAAGGGAGGTAGCCGCGACCAAGCGACGAGCATGCTCTTATGTGGTGCTCGAGCATAAACTGTATTGTCGTGGAGTTTCCATTCCACTCTTGAAGTGTGTCGAAGAATCCGCAATTCCTGAGATACTACGGGAAATCCACGAAGGAATCAACACCCAGCATATGGGCAGAAAGTCCCTAACGCGAAAGGCGTTGCGAGCAGGATACTACTGCCCGACCATGCAACGAGATGCCAAAGAGCATGTCAAGAGGTGCGACAAATGCCAGAGACACGCTGATATGCACCTCGCTCCACTGTACGAGCTAACTGCGCTATCGTCTCCCTGGCCATTTGCCTGGTGGGGAATGCACATCCACAGACCGTTCGCACAAGGAACATACTAAAACAAATTCCTCATCATGGCCATAGACTATTTCACCAAATGGATAGAGGCCGAAGCCCTAGTGAAAATCACCTCACACAATATCCTCTATTTTTACAAACGAAACGTGCTCGCTCAGTTTGGGATACCACAAGTGCTCGTCACGGACAAAGACACAGAATTCACCGACCAAGGTTTCCAAAGCTTCATTGCCAAACTCGGCACCAAGCAGCATTTTACCTCGGTCGAGCACCCCCAGACCAACGGACAAGCCGAAGCTGCGAACAAGGTCATCTTGCGAGGACCCAAATGCAGGTTAGGCGAAGCCAAGAGGGGACAGGTCGAAGAACTACACAGTATTCTATGGGCTTACCGAATGATGCCCAATTCGATGACTGACGAGACACCATTCTGACTGACCTACAGCACCGAGGCCGTCATCCCGGTAGAAATTATGGAGTCATCTAAGCAAACTGAAATGCCCCTTGACGAGGAGATGAACGACGAGGCCCTCGTAGATGAGATCGACCTTATCGAAGAAATCCGATCAGGAGCCGCTCTTTGCGAGGCCACGCTGAATAAGCAGGTAGCCCTACCCCACGGCGACAAAGTCATAAAGCGCGAATTTTAGGTCCGCAACCTAGTCTTGCAAAGAAACCAGAAGGATGCCCGTGAAGGGAAGTTGGCCACAAACTGGGAGGGACTCTACCGCGTCCAAGAAGCTACGGGCACCAAAGCATATTACCTCGAGCAATTGAACAGAGAACCACTACCTCGACCCTAGAATGTTGCGAAGCTAAAACAATATTATAGCTAAGTCTCTCACGTAGGCGCGTCGAGGTACGGACGCTACCTACCAACTAACAAAAAACAGGATGTCGTTTATTTTGACGAGCAACATCCTAGCCCGACAGGGACACCTCGATCGAGCTCTGTTGTCGAAGTACCCCAACATGGCAGAACACCTAGCTCGCATTGGGCAGTTCATGCCACGAGCGTAGGATCCCGACCGTGGTCATACGCTCGTCCCGCGGATCCCCACTCCGCGCCCTCGACACATTTCGACATGTGTCGAACTAATATTAGGGTCGAGCACATATCTCAACATAGAAAACATATACTTTGTAGAAAATTCATAACGACCACAACAATGGTCGAGCATGTATTTCCACAGGATATATAAGTATTCATTTAATAACCAAGTCAAAAACAACGACAAACTAAAATAACGATAAGCATCAAATAAAGCGAAATAATTGCCAAAGGCGACCACTTGGGTCGAAGATGTCTGAATATTACAAAAATTACGGGCACGCAGGCCCAAATACAAATGAAAAAACAAAAATGTCAATCGCTCCTCGGAGTGCTAACTTCGACATCAGGAGAGTTAGGAGGAGGGACCACCCGACCATCAACAACTTGGGGCAGAACCCCAGTTCCTTCAGTGTTTAACCCCGGGTTCAGCATATACAACTGATTCACAGCAGACTCAAAGTCGTCGGCCAAGGCGTTAACACAGTTTGACTCTAAGATTTGAATCCGAGTGTTGTACCCCAAAATTTGCCCTCCCTTTTTCACAAGAAATCACAACCCTAGGGTTTTCTCATATTTTCAAGATTGGCTCAAGAATCGATCAAACAAACTTTTCTATGGTAGTAAATCAAGAATTAGGGTTTCTCTCGCATTTCTCAGAAGAAACTGAATTCTCATAAATTCAAATTAACTGTCACATGTTTTCACACTTTTTCGAGTTGGCTGAAAGGTTACCGGTTGTTCTCGAGGCTTGTTTATCTGGGATACAAGATAGGAGCTGAGATGGTCATTTGGAATATTCAGATTTTGTCTGATCCAGGTTAACCAGATGATGTGCGTCTGTTAAGACGTTTGCTTGTTAATGGAATGAAATGTTTTATTGTTAATGGAATGAAATGTTTGCTTGTTTATTGGAATACCCAGTGCGTATTTTGATTGGAATGTTGTTGCAAGGTTACGAGACTACAAAGTTATTGGATTACTTAAAGTTTAAGTTATCTGTATTAGAATTGTTGGAATGCAATTTCAATTATTTTGATCTGAGAATCTTAAAGGATTAAGTGAAGACTTGAAGGAAGAATTGCAAGATATTGGACAGTAGAAGATTTTATTGGATGTCAGATTGTCTCACAAAGATTTTTCATTTATTTTAGATGTTGATACAAAGATAAATTATTATTCATATGCTTTAGGTTTTTACAACTTATAGTTATTGAAAAATAAATGATTACAACTAATGGAAAATCTCTCTAGATTACTAATCTAAGCCTAAGCTTCCATTGCTCCATTGCTCCCATGCTCAAAGTCTTCTGCTTCCTCTGCTTTGTCATCATCCAAGTTGTGCTCACATGAAAGAAAAACAAAGAAAAGAGGATTAGTACAGTCAGTTAAACAGAATTTTCAAACAAAAGAGAAAAGAAATTTTTTCATCATTAAAGTTTGTCGTCTGGAATCAGAGTGTTATTTTTCATCACGTTTTTATTTTCCTCTTTGCAAATCACAAGAAGATTGCTCTTCTTGGTTCACAAAGAGAAAAATAAAAAATGCAAAAGAGGAGTGCAAAAGCAAATTTGTTCAAATGCAAACATAGGCAAAAAAGCATGGTAAACATTACAACTAAGCAAAACTGCATTATAAAACAAGAGCAAATTGGATGCAAGCAACTAAAACATTGCAGCAACTAAGGCAAACAGGCTCCAAACTGTACTAAAGCACAAGGAAAACTGTCAAGCAAAATGCATCACATGACAAGGCAAACTGGATGCAAGTATTGCAACAAACCAAACTGAACCAATGCAGCAAGTACAAATGCAGCAGAATAGCAGGCCAAAAGTACAAATGCAACAGAATAGCAGGCAAAAGTAAAATGCGGGAGGTAAACCAAATAACAAGCAAAAGGCTTGTCATAGCTTTTCATCATCTTCCAGGATTTTAGGCAAAACTTTTTAGAAAAGAAGAAAAAGCAAAACTGCTTTGTGATTGAGAGGAGAGAGAGGAGAGATATCACCTTTTTGGTGAGAGTGTACAGTTTGGCAAAAGGCTGTCACAAGTTGCAAAACAAAAGGAAAAAGGATATAAGACCATCAAATAGCACAAATTAAAGGGAGAACATTTTGTCAAAACCCGCACCACTCTCCTAAAACCTGTTAACAGTTTTCACACAATAGCCAAAAACCTGTTAGCAGAATCAAGCAACACAACCTGCATAGCACCAAAATCTCAAACAAACAGGCCAACTCCAAGCCAACAGTCTGCTAACCAAAAACACAAGCCTGAAACTGCCAAACCAGAAAAACCTGTTAACAGTTCCTAAACCAAACAAACAGGCCAACAGCCAAAAAATCACAAAACCCTGTGAACAAACAGGCCAATTCCAAGCCAACAACCAGCTAACCAAACATACAAAAGAAACTGCACAACATCAAAAACCTGTTATCAAACAATCCAAAACCTGTAACAGTTTCAAACCAACATTCAAAAACCTGCAGAATCAAACTGCATAACAGTTTTAAAAACAGGGCCAAATACCCCAAATCTGCATAAGCTTGCCAAATAGTGAAACCAAAGCTAAAACCACAAAACTGCAAGTTTCAAACACAGTTTCAAACCTTCCCAACAGTCCAACCTGTAGAACAACTGCATAGCCAAAACTGTAAACAAAAACTCCCAAACTGTATAACAAGCTGCAAAACATACCAAAGAAACTGCACAACATCAAAAACCTGTCATCAAACTCAACATCCAAAAACCATTATCCAACAGGGTTTCAAGACTACAATCATCCAACAAAAACTACCAACAATCAGTTTCAGAGGCAAAATCATCATCAACAAAACCAACAAATCAAAACTCAATTCAACAAATCAACAACAAAGTATCAGAAGAACAACTAACAACAACAAAGTTTCAGAATACACTAGCATCATCATAGTTCAAGAGAGAGGAAAGAGTTTCAGAAGCAAACAACTACCAACAAAATCAAAGGGTTCAGAAGCGAAATCATCATCAAAGTTTCAAAATCCAAATCATCAACAAAAATCAGAGGCATTACGGTTGTCATCATTTCCCCTCCTCTGCCTCTAGCCACCAAGGAACGCCGCCAACTCGAATCTCTTTCCTCTCCATTTTTTCAGAAAAAACCCCAAGGTACGTTTCATCTCAAACCCTTTTCTGCACCTCAATAAGCCATACAATACAATAGATTAATAAAACTGTAAAATCAAACAAGCTTGAAAATTGAAAAATGTTAAATCAAACAAAGACGAACCATACCGTTTCACCGAAACCTTTGATCACTATGAGGAGATGAGAGGAGGAGACGGTGCTCCGACAACTTGAGGGGAGGGAAGATCAGAACCATTGAGTGAGAGATATGAAGAGGGAGAACGAAGAAACGACACCGCTGTGAAGCAAAAGCCACAAACCCTAATTGTTCCACAAACCCTAATCAGAAACGAAATAACATTTGCATTGGGCCTGTCCGCCCCCAGCCACAAGCCCATTGAATTTGCTAGCGCACCCCCCCTGATGTCTGGCTTGACCTTTTAGTTGGGCCTTAAACTTTCAGCATCCTAAGCCCATCTTTAATTTTTTATTTTCTTTTCTTTTGTTTAACAAATACTATTGTTTTTATTTTATTTTAATTAATTAATTTTAATTAATTTGTTTTCTTTTCTTTTTGTTAATAATAACACTAATAATATTTAAAACTTTGATTTTCTTAAATTAGTTTTATTTTCTTCTTTTATTAATTAATCTTGTTTCACATAATGAAAATACCAAAAAAAGCATTTAAATTGATTTAATTAATTTTGTTTTCTTTAAACCCTTTTTTATTGATAAAAATACAAAAATAATAGAAATTTTATTTAATTAGTTTGCTTCCTTTAAACTTTTTTTATTAATTAATAAAATACAAAAAAAAAGGATAATAATAAAATATTTAATCTTTCTTTTTTAGAATAGATTTTATTTATTTATTTTCAAGTAAATACATGCATTTTGAACTTTATTGATTTCTTCATTTGTTATAGTTTATATTGAATCGCGACAATTCGATTTGGTTGTAATACTTGATATTTAGACATTGTTATTCTTGTGAGACTCTTCTCCATTTGTAATAATTGTACCCCCATCCCCGGACACTTTTGTAATATCTTAGACTTTCAATTTCTGCAATTTATCGCTTTCTATATACTGTATAGTAATTATGCGTGTATGGCAAGATTCAAAATCAATAGCTAGATGACCTAATCCAAGAATAAATGACTTGAAATCAATACACTTCTCACACGCGCACCTCTAGGGTAACCTCGCTTGTTGCCTCGGAAATGCAATCATGTCCCTCGAATATGAGACACTCTAGCAAACAACCCTTCGATAAACAAAGATCGTAGTCCCTCGATGACTCTCGATGTTGCCTTTGATAAAACGATCTCGTCCCTTACAAAATTGCTAGAGCATCTCATAAGTTGCCTTCAATGATTGTATGCGATGACTCGCGTCTGTCCCGTTTAACATCCTAATACAAGGTTATTTACCAAATACAATGGTAAAACAACACTGTCAAAAGGGTTAAAACGTATAGGAAAGATCTTTGAGTAAAATAGGGTAGACAACTCTTAGTTACTTGATCAAAACTTGCAAAATATCCTTGCTATTTTCAAACACACCTCACAACAAAATTTTAAAACATTTCCCAAAAACAAACTTTCAAACATTGAAAAATCTTTTCAAAAGACAAACACCTTTGTATATATTCAAACAAGAATCATTACAAAGGTTGCCACAACGATGGCCTCTTTTCAAAACCACACACACAAAGCACCATTTTAAACAATTGAAAAGCAAAAGCAAGTGATCTAAACAAGTAACTAAGAGCCCATGGATAACCATGGATGAAAAGGGTGCTTGCACCTTCCCTTTTCATAATCTAACCCCGAACCCAAGAAAATATCTCAAAGGTCTTTCCTGTGCTTTTTGACCTTTCCTTTGGATAAAATAAAAAGTCGGTGGTGACTCTTGCTAAACCTAAACATTTGCGAACACAAACGCAAAACCTCAAGTCAGTTCTCCCACCGTATCACAGAACTGGCGACTCTGCTGGGGAATATTCTAAAAGTGGGGTTACCTTAGGGTTTTAGATCACCTTTACATGCTTATCTTATTTGACTTGTATGCTTTACTTTTTGGGTCCTTGTTTGGGGTTTGTTTTAAATCCTACACCCGGATTTGGGGTACAACACCGAGCAATGAAATTAGCACGCGAGCACAAACCAGCTACCCCTTCATGCTCACCCTCCGCGGGCGTCATAGCAGCCCTCAGATCTGCAACCTCCCTCGTCATCCGTTGGTTGTCACTCTCCAACCCTTGCTTATCAAGTTGGAGGCATTCTTTGTCTTCGAGGGCTTTCTCAGATCTCTCCTTCTCCCCCGCCAGCATGTCGGACTGCTCACGAAACATCTCATGGCTTCGTTCAAGAGCAGTTTTCAGCTTGCGGGTTTTTGTCACAAGAGTCACCTTCTTTGACTCCAGTTCCTTGACCCGATCCGAGGAGTCTAACCCTTCGCCCGCCAGGACAACCGCCATCTCTGCCATCTTCACCACCCCGACCATGCTGGCAGTGAGGCGCTTCCTTCGACCTTCCTTATCGAGTTGCCTGATGATGTCAGACTCGTTATCAGACATGGTCAAGGGAAAACCCTCGAAGAAGTTTTTTTCCACGAAGCAGGGTGGCAGGCTGAAGGCCCGGGCACCCGCCCCTCCGTCAGTTACATCAGCATGTCCACCTTCTGGTCGACTCCACTTCTTGCTCAATAACACAGCTTGGCGCTTGGCGTCACGAGAACCCGAGGACCCACTAGATCCTTCCTTGACCGGCTCGGGGGATGGACCCATCTGCATAGCTTGCTGCGGTTTCACCAGCCTTTTATTGATCTTCTTCTCTTGGGTCATCTTTAGAAATCTCTTGTGGCGTTCCACCATGTGACCTGCAAAAACAAAGAAAATGTGTTCGAGTCAGCTTCTTCAAAGAAACAAAAGAAGGCTATCAATATAGTAAAGTAAGCAAGAAACCTAAGAGATCTATGGCATGCTCGTTGTGATCGGTGGATCTGGAACTGACTGTTTAACGCTGGTTCGCGAAATGTCGCGGAAGCAAGAGTCGCCACCGTCTTTTATTTTCTCCAAATGGAAAGGACAAAAGCACAGAAAAATTCCTTAAAGAGATTGCTCTCGGTTCGGGAGGTAGATTATAGAAAGGGAAGGTGTTAGCACCCTTTCTATCCATGGTTATCCATGGGCTCTTAGATACTTGCTCATTTGTGTTTTCAAAAATGATTTGTTTGCTTTTCAACGTGGGTTTTAAAAAGTTTCTTTGAAAATTCCAGTTCGACTCTTGTATCGGTCCTAAAGAGTGTTTGAAAAATTGCTTTCGAAAGCTTTTGAAAAGGTGTCGGTGTGAAAAGTATTTTGATTTGTTTTGAAATTAGAGCAAGTATCTATGAGTCATCTACCTACCCTAAGGAATTCGTCTGTGTAAATATCCTTTAAAGTAGTGCCATCCCACCATTGAGAGGTAGGTAGCACCACCGTTGGAGGTGTTCGGGTCAATTCGAGGTTCGGGACATGGTGATCACCAGAGCAATGGGAAGACACCTTAGAAGCTACCCTCATGCCAAGTTCCCGGATCATGAGGACTTACTAAGACATCCTCTACTCGACGATCACCTTTCGAGGCAAGGCAACAGTGAGGCGTACCCTAGGGGTGGTGTGTGATTTGTGTGTCGTTTTCAGATATTTTGTCTTGTCATGTCATGGGTGATCTACGCATTTGTTTTTATTTTAAGCCATTCATTCTTGCATGCATTTAATTAGCAGTTAAAAAGTTGCGAGAATTAAAGTTCTAAACTATTACAAAGGCGCGGGTCCACATCGCCAAATTTAATCCAGGACCCGATTTGACAGAAAGTAAATAAAGTGCGAGAAATAAAATGTCCGAGTTTACAAGGCTTTGGGAGAATTACATTAATATTATAAGAAGTAAAATAAAATGCGCGAATTGGAATTAAAATTGGAAGCGAGGGCGTTGGATCCTTTTTAATGAAATTAAATTATTATTATTAAATTAATGAAATTAAAATGAAAAAAGAAATTATTTTTGAGATTTTGGTATTTATGATTTTAATGAGAAGATTAAATGAAATTAAAATTAAACTAACCCTAATTCTACAATTTTTATTTATTAAGAAAAACATGTTAAAGTTAAACCTAAAATTAATCTAATTATTTACATGGTAATTTATTTACAAAAATAAATAATTAATTATTAGTGAAAAATAGAAAAAAGAATAAAAGTAATTAAAACCTAGTTCTACAAATTTTAAGGTTATTAGAAAAAATATTAAGATTTAAACCTAAATTTAACCTAATTAGTTAGTGAGATTTATTTACAAAAAATAATATTAAACAATTAATATATTAGTTTTTTTGTCTTTTTTTGATTTTTTTGTTGTTTTTATATTTTGTGAAAATAAATTAGTTTAAAGAATTAAAGAGAAATCAATTAGAACAAATAAAATAGGAAAATATAAAAAAAGAATAAAAGAGCAAACCATGGGGGGTCTGTCCCCAAATTGGAGGGTTTTGTCCAGCAATCAGGCCCATTAAGCCTTTGGCCTAGTTGACTTTTTGGCTAGCGTGTAGGTGTGTTGACTGAGCGTTCCATAGACCTTGATTTTGGACCATTGGATTGATGTCATAGGCCATGTGGCAAGCTGGATATGAGGGACGTATGGTGGACGCTTGCTTGGAAATTACATAGAAGCATTGTTAGAAAAATAACATGGAAAGGGATGGGGACCTGGGATCGAACCCAAGTCCTGGAGGTTACCAATCACACGCCTGCCAGCTGAGCCACCTGAACACTTTGTTTATCATATGACACATAAACATTATAATGGAAAATTGGTTAATAACATAGAAAAAATAAAAAAAACGCGCGTTGGATTCAAACTACCCAACCATCGCTTGCCACATACCTTTCTTCTTCGTTGAACCCTGAAATATAAAAAGGTTAGCGGGGGTTTTGAACCCCCCCCCCCCCAAAATATGCCATTCTCAAAAATAGCGACTAGGCCATGGGGCTATATAAATTAGGCGCGAGGTATCTGTTCAGATCGTCCAAGCATGCTGAGTTCGGTCATGGTATTGAGGTGTTCCAATTTTACAGCATTTAGAAACGCCTAATTTGAAAGCTTGGTAACCCTAACAATCGCCCATGGTGAAATCGCGTATGGTGTATAAAAACTCAATCAAAGCACACAGTTAGCTTCAGAATGATACAATGAATACAAATCCAATATTAAAATTTACAAATAATGCATGAATTATGATTCAAGAATTTGAAAAAAAGCTTGAACCGGTCAAGATCGTTCTACCTATTTCCTGTGTTAGGGACAATGGTTTTGATCAGTATATGTTCCTTGAAGCCTCAGGAACACGATGGAATGATTATTTTGGCTTGAATCGCACTAGAACCTAGTTTTTAGTTTTGGAATTTCTTGTTAAAAACTCAAACTTTGTTATGGATGTATGGCGCAGCTTTGTGGTCATTCGCATTAGGGTTTTCTTTAGGCTTATGTATAGAATGATTAGGGTTGAGTTTTTTGTCCAAAGAATCAAAGCATTGATGGAATGGATATTGATTTTCATGGCAAATATTTTCCAATCTTTTTCATGCAAACTTGGTTCCAATCATGGCCAATTGACTTGATTCTTTCTAAATAAGATAATGCACGAAATCTTAAGACTATTTCATGCATAAAAAGATTTGATTGCTTAGGTTTAGTATTTTCCACATATTTATTTAAATTAAATGAATTATTAGTCATTAAAAATCCAAATAAATAAATAAAAATGATGAAAAACTTCCCTTTGGGCCAAATGGTCGTGCACATGCTTTGGATGATGAATTGTGGAAGAAAAAGAGGCCCATTAGCATTTTTAAGACATTTGAAGCAATGTTGACTTTTCAAAATATCCAAAAATTTCCCAACTTCCACAAGGCATGTCTTGCTCAATTTTTAAGCTTTGCTCATTTTCTTGGACATTTTGGAAAGGTATTTGAGTACTCTAACCAATGTCTTTGGTCCCATGTCATTTTGATTTACCAATCTCAAGTTATGGCCTTTGACTTAAAGTCCATTTTTGTTGACTTTTGAAAATGACCTATAATGTTGAAAATGATAACTTTTTGTGAGAGCATTTCTTGGACTTGAAGTGTGAAGAGGAGTTGTAGGAAATGTCTTTATCTTCAAAATGAGCTTTGGATGGAATTTTTCTGATAATCATGTGAAAGTTATGCCTTGGTCAAGTTACAGTTGACTTTTTCAACTGTCCAAATATGGAAACTTTTGCATCTTGAGACTTTTTGAGCCAAGCTTTGAGAATCATGATCAAGCATTGATCAAATGATGTTTGTGGCTTCAAAATGAGATGTTGACCAAAAATTTGAACTTTTGCCTGTCAAATGACCATTTTGCCCCTACAGTTGACTGCAGTGCAATTAGGGTTTTTGATTGTGCAATTTTGTGCTGTAAGTCTTGAAACTTGGCATGAAGATGCTTGACCATGTTTGTAGGCATGTGGGACTTGATTGGACCCTTGGAAACTTCATTTTCTTTGTCAGAACCAAAACCCTAGTTTTTGACTGTTAGGAGGCCCTTGAACTGTGCAACCCTTGGGGAATTTTGAAGCTTTGACTTGGCAATTCTTAAAGAATATGGGAGGGCAAATTTTGGGGTACAGCAGTTGCCCCTGTTCAATCTTCTTAGACCTGAGGATGCAGATTGGCTGACGTTCCTTTCGTAATCCGAAGGTGGAAGATGATTGAACACTAGAGTGCCCAGAAATTTGCGCTCACATAGTAGTGTGATGGGGGGAATGGGCTTATAGATGCCATTCGGAGATTAATGGATAGGATGATGGGCTTATAGATGCCATGCTGAGAGATGATGGAAGGTGGATGGGCTTATAAATGTCATCTGGATGTTGATCGCGTAAGAGATTCCTTAGCGAGAACTTGCGTACCTGCAAAAGAAAATGATTACCTGACCCGTTACAGGAGCTGGTATTTAAAATCTTTGTGTAGATGTGTCCTGACTGGTTACAGGAGCTGGATCTGGAGCTTCAAAAGGTGACGAATGAACCCGGGATGGTTGCTACCTCAACAGGAACGGTGAGAGCACCTTGGACGATTACTACCTCAACAGTAACGCTGAGAGAATCTGGGGACGATTACTACCTCCGCAGTAACAGGGAGAGAACCATAGGCGACTTCAACCTCAACAGTAATCATTGAGAGAATCTTGGACGACTTCAACCTCAACAGTAATCGTTGAGAGAATCTTGGGCGACTTCAACCTCAACAGTAATCATTGAGAGAATCTTGGGCGACTTCAACCTCAACAGTAATCATTGAGAGAATCTTGGGCGACTTCAACCTCAACAGTAATGATTGAGAGAATATTGGGCGACTTCAACCTCAACAGTAATCATTGAGAGAATCTTGGGTGACTTCAACCTCAACAGTAATCATTGAGAGAATCTGGGGATGATTACTACCTCCGCAGTAACGGGGAGAGAACCATAGGCGACTTCAACCTCAACAGTATCATTGAGAGAATCTTGGACGACTTCTACTTCAACTGTAACGCTGAGAGAATCTTTGGGTGATTACTACCTCCGCAGTAACGGGGAGAGAACCACAGGCGACTACAACCTCAACAGTATCATTGAGAGAATCTTGGGTATCTTCTTCTAAGTCTTTATCAGGAAAATCTGTTAGGGGTCGATTTATCTGGACTAGAGAAGGCCTTTGACTGGATAAGAAACAGAAAATCTTAGGGTCGATTAACTGAACCGGTCTAGGTCTTGAAATCTTCAACTGGATAAGAAACAGGGAGATCTTAGGGTCGATCTGACTGAACCAGAGAAGGCCTTGGACTAGATAAGAAACAGAAAAATCTTAGGGTCGATTTAACTGAACCGGTCTAGGTCTTGAAATATAGCTGAGAACTTAACTGGATCTTGCCTGAAAGGTAAAGGTCAGTCATATGCTATGCATGATATGGATCAAGCAATGATGTTCTCAACATAGATGAGATTTGTAAGATATGATGCGTATATGCATGCTACGATGTATGAAAATGCGATGTTTATGAATGTATGTTTTCGTCTTAGGAAAATAAATCCTTGACGGGTGCCGGGAAGTCACTCCTGGGCTGATATTGAAGAATAGATTTTGCCTCCGCTGGGGATGATAGTTGCAAGAATACCGGTAGGAGAAGATAACTCCGTTGGGGAATAAGCTTGGCGAATGGATTACTTTGCGGGGAGAAAAAGTATTCTAGCGATCTTGCTGGGGAGCAATACTCTGTGGGGAGAGAGGTATTTTGCTGAGTTGTTGAAAATAACTTGCTGGGGATACCCTTGTTGTATTGGAAGCGTTAATGGACTTCGCTGGGGATAAGAAGACTTCGTCGAGGACGCTCTTTCCGTGGCTTTTGGCTGAGGGTAACCCAGTTATATCCTGGTAAGGAAATAACTCTTTGAATAAAGCCGGGAGACGCATTCGTGCTCTGCGAGGATAAGCTTCCAGAATCTACTGGGGATAAGCTTACTGCTTGGGGAGGTGGATCCCAACTTTCCTTGGGAACTAGATTGGACACTCCTGGGGAAGTATTGAACTGCATTGGTTATGTTCTTCAACGGAACCTACCTTGATACCTTGGAGGATAGAACAATCGGATTGCTTAGATAACTCTTTATTGCCCCTGTTTCTGATGTAGGAGATACCTGTGGAGGTGCTTGGTAGTTGTTGATGGACAAACCTTCTTCTGATAGGCAGGTGACGAGATGCCGGGACATAGTCGTACGCTTTGATCCCTAACTTTTGCCTGGACCGCCCTTTCGGGTTTTTAGTCCACCGGGATACCCATTTTTGCCCAAGCCGCCTTTTCAGGTTTTCGACTTGCCGGGTGTACATATTTTTTTTATTGCATCCCTTATTTTTGCCCGAACCCTTTTGGTTCGTCGGGAAGCCCTTGTTTTTGCCTAGGTGTGTCAACCTAGCGGGTCTTTGATTATGCACAGTATTTTTTTTTATGTCCGTGCTTTCAGAAGGTAGGGAGTTGCCCCTGTTAGAAGTGTGTTGTCATGCCACCAGAAGATGTTTAATCAGGCCAGATTCATTGTTGGAATTCCTGTCTAATGCCCCAAGTGTCTCAGACGGAGAGTTGCCCCTAGCCGATTGGCATTGTTGAGAGATTCTCTGAATCTTGACTTAACTGCCCCGGATGATAGACCAAGACCATGTCATGCCCCTTGATTGGAAGTGCTTTTGTTCACCAGATATTCCTCGTGCGAATTTTCCTGCTGTTCAAACAAAAAGTCATATGCAAACAAAGTTATGTTAAAAATGCAAAGCTTATGTCTGTCTTGAAGATTTTGAAAATGCATTCTCTTTCATAAAACAAATGAATGTTTGTAAAACGTGATGTCAACTCGTTATTTTATTGCAAGCCTTAAGGAGTCAGGATACCTTTTATAACAGTATGCTTTCGAACTAACCCATGCTTCAGCTAGGACTTTTAAGGGTTATAACGTGGCCTGGTTCACGTTTTAAGAAACAAAGGATAAAGGCTCAAATTTTATTTGTACCCACCCGCTCTTCGTGATGTTCTCCAAACCTAAACTCAGTTGATCATACGTTAGACCTTGTTTGAGTCTTTGCTTTGATGTTCCAATGATGGTTCAGATATTGATGATTTATTCTGAATAGGCAGTCATTCCTTTTTTGTTGAGGGTTTGTAAGACCTCTTTCTTGTCTGATTTTTTGTTATCCCTTTCTTTTTTTTTGCCTGAACTGTTTCCTTTTTTGGAATTACAGTCAGCGGGATGCCCCAGTTTTGTAAGTCTCCTTCATGGGTTTTGACTTAATGGGCTTTTATTTTTTTGAGATAATGGCAGCCTTTCTTTATTGATTATTCGGAACCATCACTGTCTTTCTTTGTTTTGTAAGGACCTCTTTGGTGCCATTCGTTATGCACTTGGATCAACTGAGAGACTACCCTGCCCCAGGTTATGATAAAGGGTTTTAAATTTTGAAAAGAAAAACTCCTACTTCTTTGGCTCAGATGGGTTGACTAGGGATTATCATCCTTATAACTCCAGTGTTTAGGGATTGAAACAATGCTTGTACCTCATCAGCGGGGTCTGTTCAAAAGCGTACTGTAGATTATGGTATCGTTTTCGTCATCCTCCCTCAAGAGGATTAGAATTATTAATTAAGAGTTGATCATCAGAAAAAATATGAAAATAATTTGCATTTAGTGAATACGAATATATTGTTTCAGAACAGACATATGCGATGCATTAATGAAATAACAATGTTTAACAATGAACAAATGTTTGAACAATCAAAAAGAATTATAACTTGAACATTCGAATGAACAAAAGTCTTTTCATCTCAGGGCTTGTTATTTCAAATGGTGAGCCTTGGAGGGATGATAGAAAAATTCAGCCTGACCATCTTGGGTGAACTCCAGTGCCCCTTCATCAATCAGGTCCTGGATCTTGTTCTTCAGAGCCCAACACTCATTTGTATCATGTCCTGGACAGGCAGAGTGGTAGACACACCTTTTATTGGGATCATAAGCAGGATGTGCTGTGTTGGGGTTCTGGGGATGAGCCCTTAATGTGATCAGGTTCAATCTCAACAGGCGTTGTAAAGCTTGAAACAGCGACATGTTGAGCGGGGTGAATTGCCTCATGGACTTGTCTGGCTGAAGCCGGTGAGGTTTCTGCTGAGTTTGTGACACTGGAGCCATTTGAGGAGCTCTCCCCTTACCTCCTTGTTTCAAAGGTGGCTGAACGATGACTGGATCTTTACCCTTAGACGTTTGCCCCAGTTGGTTATTCTGAAGCAGTTGGTTGATGAGAACTCCGAGCTCTTCTTGTCTTTGAGCTAAACCTTGAATGGCAGTCACCTGCCCCAGCATTTGGGCTTTCACTATATCCACTTCAGCTTGCAGGTGTTTCAGCCGTTCATCCTCAGCACTGTTCCTGACCAAAGTCCCCATGAGAAGTGTCCTTAGCTCCTCCTGCCCCTTGGATAGACTCAGGAGGATTTCCCCGAACCGAGTCTCTTGAGCAAGAAGGTCCTGGTTATCTGGTTGGGAAGCCATTGCTGAAATAAACAGCGGGAAAGGTAAGTGACCTGCAACAAAGATACCTGCAATGCAATGATATGTATGATATGCATGCAATGTTTTCAAGGACCTCGCGGGGTAAACAAGAAAATTGTTAGCATTTGAATCCGGTAGCTTGATTGAAGGAACTTCATGTTGTTGAGAGTCCTCCTTCCAGGGTCAAAGGCTCACCATATCCAGTGGGTCATAGCCCCTGACTTTAGTCATCATGTCTGGTTTTGGTTTCCAAACAACCTTGGTTAGGGGAATCTTCTCCAGGAGTCAGAGCTCACCATATCAAGTGGGTCATAGCCCCTGACAACTTTGGCTAAAGGAAAATAAATCCTCTTTGCCCCTTGCTAGATAGTTGATTCATCATGACCTGCATCACAAGCCCTTGAGATCCTTGAAATGGATTAGGATGTATGCAATGGTATGATGTTATGGTATGCACGGGGTAATGTGAGTAACCCTGTTATGAGTCCCAATTAAGGACTGCAAACCAAAACCTACGAGAAACTCAAGTAAAACCTGTCATGAGTCCCAGTTAAGGACCATAAACAGATCCTGCAAGAGACTTAGTAAACCTTGTTATGAGTCCCAATTAAGGACTATAAACAAAACCTGCAAGAAAGTTAGTAAGCCCTGTCATGGGTCCCAATTAAGGACTAAAACAAAACCTGCAAGTAGTTCATGTGTCAGATAAAACATGCAAGTAGTCAAGTACGAAGGCACACAAGTCACACAAGAGAAAGCCCTTAGAGTTTAGGCCAACATGGAGTCTGGGTATTACCCTCTTGAAGTTGGTGGGTTCAACCTGTCCTATCAAAGTAACCGGGTTCTTAGAGGATCCCAATATCATTGACTACCCTCAATCGGTCATAACTCCAGCATCACAATCTTTTCTTGCGGCCAGAACCATCACGAGAGTTTAGCCTCAATGGGCGTAGCATACTGCTACTGTTCTAATGGCCAAGTTGTGTCATTTAAGGTTCTAAGGTTGTTGGTGCTTAATGACTCCTTGGAAGACCCATATTCTCCCCGTTTCAACACGAGGGATATCGGTACAGACCAAGGCGCCACACCAACGTAGCCACTGCTTCACCCATGTCGGTATACGCCGGACAGGTCTCTCACAGCTTATGCTACCTAAATAGGGTATCCCCAGATCCGGGTTAGGATCTATGTAACTCCCATGCAACCCACAAATTTAAAGCAGACAAGTCAATACAATTGAAAGCACAGTGATCTTAGTCCTAAGGTACACCTCACTTTAAAAGGATTTCCCCAGCAGAGTCGCCAGTTCTGTGATCGGTGGATCTGGAACTGACTGTTTAACGCTGGTTCGTGAAATGTCGCGGAAGCAAGAGTCACCACCATCTTTTATTTTCTCCAAATGGAAAGGACAAAAGCACAGAAAAATTCCTTAAAGAGATTGCTCTCGGTTCGGGAGGTAGATTATAGAAAGGGAAGGTGTTAGCACCCTTTCTATCCATGGTTATCCATGGGCTCTTATATACTTGCTCATTTGTGTTTTCAAAAATGATTTGTTTGCTTTTCAACGTGGGTTTTAAAAAGTTTCTTTGAAAATTCCAGTTCGACTCTTGTATCGGTCCTCAAGAGTGTTTGAAAAATTGCTTTCGAAAGCTTTTGAAAAGGTGTCGGTGTGAAAAGTATTTTGATTTGTTTTGAAATTAGAGCAAGTATCTATGAGTCATCTACCTACCCTAAGGAATTCGTCTGTGTAAATGTCCTTTAAAGTAGTGCCATCCCACCATTGAGAGGTAGGTAGCACCACCGTTGGAGGTGTTCGGGTCAATTCGAGGTTCGGGACATGGTGATCACCAGAGCAATGGGAAGACACCTTAGAAGCTACCCTCATGCCAAGTTCCCGGATCATGAGGACTTACTAAGACATCCTCTACTCGACGATCACCTTTCGAGGCAAGGCAACAGTGAGGCGTACCCTAGGGGTGGTATGTGATTTGTGTGTCATTTTCAGATATTTTGTCTTGTCATGTCATGGGTGATCTACGCATTTGTTTTTATTTTAAGCCATTCATTCTTGCATGCATTTAATTAGCAGTTAAAAAGTTGCGAGAATTAAAGTTCTAAACTATTACAAAGGCGCGGGTCCACATCGCCAAATTTAATCCAGGACCCGATTTGACAGAAAGTAAATAAAGTGCGAGAAATAAAATGTCCGAGTTTACAAGGCTTTGGGAGAATTACATTAATATTATAAGAAGTAAAATAAAATGCGCGAATTGGAATTAAAATTGGAAGCGAGGGCGTTGGACCCTTTTTAATGAAATTAAATTATTATTATTAAATTAATGAAATTAAAATGAAAAAAGAAATTATTTTTGAGATTTTGGTATTTATGATTTTAATGAGAAGATTAAATGAAATTAAAATTAAACTAATCCTAATTCTACAATTTTTATTTATTAAGAAAAACATGTTAAAGTTAAACCTAAAATTAATCTAATTATTTACATGGTAATTTATTTACAAAAATAAATAATTAATTATTAGTGAAAAAGAGAAAAAAGAATAAAAGTAATTAAAACCTAGTTCTACAAATTTTAAGGTTATTAGAAAAAAAATTAAGATTTAAACCTAAATTTAACCTAATTAGTTAGTGAGATTTATTTACAAAAAATAATATTAAACAATTAATATATTAGTTTTTTTGTCTTTTTCTGATTTTTTTGTTGTTTTTATATTTTGTGAAAATAAATTAGTTTAAAGAATTAAAGAGAAATCAATTAGAACAAATAAAATAGGAAAATATAAAAAAAGAATAAAAGAGCAAACCATGGGGGGTCTGTCCCCAAATTGGAGGGTTTTGTCCAGCAATCAGGCCCATTAAGCCTTTGGCCTAATTTACTTTTTGGCTAGCGTGTAGGTGCGTTGACTGAGCGTTCCATAGACCTTGATTTTGGACCATTGGATTGATGTCATAGGCCATGTGGCAAGCTGGATATGAGGGACGTATGGTGGACGCTTGCTTGGAAATTACATAGAAGCATTGTTAGAAAAATAACATGGAAAGGGATGGGGACCTGGGATCGAACCCAGGTCCTGGAGGTTACCAATCACACGCCTGCCAGCTGAGCCACCTGAACACTTTGTTTATCATATGACACATAAACATTATAATGGAAAATTGGTTAATAACATAGAAAAAAAAAAAACGCGCGTTGGATTCAAACTACCCAACCATCGCTTGCCACATACCTTTCTTCTTCATTGAACCCTGAAATATAAAAAGGTTAGCGGGGGTTTTGAACCCCCCCCCCCCCCCCCCAAAAAAAATATGCCATTCTCAAAAATAGCGACTAGGCCATGGGGCTATATAAATTAGGCGCGAGGTATCTGTTCAGATCGTCCAAGCATGCTGAGTTCGGTCATGGTATTGAGGTGTTCCAATTTTACAGCATTTAGAAACGCCTAATTTGAAAGCTTGGTAACCCTAACAATCGCCCATGGTGAAATCGCGTATGGTGTATAAAAACTCAATCAAAGCACACAGTTAGCTTCAAAATGATACAATGAATACAAATCCAATATTAAAATTTACAAATAATGCATGAATTATGATTCAAGAATCTGAAAAAAAGCTTGAACCGGTCAAGATCGTTATACCTATTTCCTGTGTTAGGGACAATGGATTTGATCAGTATATGTTCCTTGAAGCCTCAGGAACACGATGGAATGATTATTTTGGCTTAAATCGCACTAGAACCTAGTTTTCAGTTTTGGAATTTCTTGTTAAAAACTCAAACTTTGTTATGGATGTATGGCGCAACTTTGTGGTCATTCGCATTAGGGTTTTCTTTAGGCTTATGTATAGAATGATTAGGGTTGAGTTTTTTGTCCAAAGAATCAAAGCATTGATGGAATGGATATTGATTTTCATGGCAAATATTTTCCAATCTTTTTCATGCAAACTTGGTTCCAATCATGGCCAATTGACTTGATTCTTTCTAAATCAGATAATGCACGAAATCTTAAGACTATTTCATGCATAAAAAGATTTGATTGCTTAGGTTTAGTATTTTCCACATATTTATTTAAATTAAATGAATTATTAGTCATTAAAAATCCAAATAAATAAATAAAAATGATGAAAAACTTCCCTTTGGGCCAAATGGTCGTGCACATGCTTTGGATGATGAATTGTGGAAGAAAAAGAGGCCCATTAGCATTTTTAAGACATTTGAAGCAATGTTGACTTTTCAAAATATCCAAAAATTTCCCAACTTCCACAAGGCATGTCTTGCTAAATTTTTAAGCTTTGCTCATGTTCTTGGACATTTTGGAAAGGTCTTTGAGTCCTCTAACCAATGTCTTTGGTCCCATGTCGTTTTGATTTACCAATCTCAAGTTATGGCCTTTGACTTAAAGTCCCTTTTTGTTGACTTTTGAAAATGACCTATAATGTTAAAAATGATAACTTTTTGTGAGAGAATTTCTTGGACTTGAAGTGTGAAGAGGAGTTGTAGGAAATGTCTTTATCTTCAAAATGAGCTTTGGATGGAATTTTTCTGATAATCATGTGAAAGTTATGCCTTGGTCAAGTTACAGTTGACTTTTTCAACTGTCCAAATATGGAAACTTTTGCTTCTTGAGACTTTTTGAGCCAAGCTTTGAGAATCATGATCAAGCATTTATAAAATGATGTTTGTGGCTTCAAAATGAGATGTTGACCAAAAATTTGAACTTTTGCCTGTCAAATGACCATTTTGCCCCTACAGTTGACTGCAGTGCAATTAGGGTTTTTGACTGTGCAATTTTGTGCTATAAGTCTTGAAACTTGGCATGAAGATGCTTGACCATGTTTGTAGGCATGTGGGACTTGATTGGACCCTTGGAAACTTCATTTTCTTTGTCAGAACCAAAACCCTAGTTTTTGACTATTAGGAGGCCCTTGAACTGTGCAACCCTTGGGGAATTTTGAAGCTTTGACTTGGCAATTCTTAAAGAATATGGGAGGGCAAATTTTTGGGTACAACACCCGTAAGATTGACACTTAACGAGCGCCTTGGTATTGATCGGACATGCCTCGAACATTGGCTCTCCGTCCTCATCAAGGACATTGTGTCCTTCCCTCATAACCCACATGGCGGGGAAGAAACCGTCGATGAATTGATTTAGGATGCCATATGCCTCCTCGTCCCCAATGCTCATACCGCTGGAGGAAGTGTGGTAATACCCGGGACCGTGGTCGTAGTGTACCGAGCACCAGTGGATGGGAAACTTTGAGATTCTCCCCATATCAGGATTACCCTCGGCGTCCAAGCACGACTCCCCATCCTCGTCCACTACGGTGGCCGAGTCGAACAGGGAATCCAAGGTTGTTTGGGTAGATGGTTGTAAGATATACCACTTGTTGTTAAAGTCCCGGACAGAATCCATGTACATCCTAAACAACCTCTTTGATTGTTTAAGGGATACACAACTATGTTTACCTCCTCGGGACTGCCGTTGCAAGTGAAAAACTCTGAAGAACAGGGGAATCATCGCCCTGATCCTCAGGAACCTACATGTAAGTTCGAATGCCCGTATAAAAGCAATTGCGTTGAGATGAAGCTGGGAGGGCGCCAAGTTCAAATGATTGAACACCCCCATCTAAAAGTCATTAAAAGGAAGCCTAAGTCCAAGGTCTTTGAACACTGCCTCATACATAGGGAAGGCATCCTGAGTGAACTCCGAGCATATGCGAGCGTCCTGCGTCGGCCTCATGATTTTGAAATTTCTTCGAAAACCCTCCTGCCCGCTGCCATACTCGACGACTGTATATGCTTGCCTCCCAGTGTAACTGTAGATCGAGGCTATCCCTCGGGGTTCCGCGCCAACCCAATCCAGAGTAGGATCGTCGATGGTGTCGACCGGATTGATGCTCTCCTCGGCTGCGCTGGTTCCTTCGGTGTCTATATGCTCCGATGAATCGGGAGTGTTGGCCATTTACCTGCAAAGTACATGAAACCGGTGAATTCGACAACAAATCCACCTTTCCGCAGCGCAGATGAAGAGGTTAAGCAATGCCCAGAGTAAGTCGACGACCATTCGCACAAAAATGGGAAATATGTGGACTTCGATCAAGCAGCGATCCTAATGACGAACACCTATATTTATCATAAATATACCGGGGCACAGGAAGAATATGGCGAGTAGACTATGAATCTCACGACCAAGTTCATAAATTTGTTAGCCAGACACATGGAGATCACGGGGAAAACTAACCTAAATACTGACGAAAGGATGAATCTCACGACCAAGTTCATAACATACTGTGATGATGGGCAATGGCTTCAAAACAAACAGAAAAAATTATGCCTGGTGGAAAGATATACTAATGGAAAGTTCCGTGAAAACTAACGTTTCTGATTGTTTTGCAGGTAACATTAGTTTTAACACGGGTGCCAGAAATATTACTCTTTTCCGGTACATCAGATGGATTGGTGAATTTCCCCTCAAGAACATCTTTCTCAGCCTTTTAAAAATTGCACAAAACCCGCAGGATTGGTTAGTGAGATAGGGAGCAGGAACAAATGGATGGAATTGGGATTTACATATTGTCGCTGATTTGGTTTTGGCATATCCCGAGGCTACACTGAAGGCTTTTGATTTATTAGAAATTTTTTCATTGGTGAATTTAGAGTCTCAAGCCAACAATTCATACAAATGGTGGCCAAACAAGGATGGTTGTTTTTAAGTGAAGAGTTGCTACAATTGTCTGAGGGAGAAAAATCTTGAAGAAGTAGTTAACACCGACATAAATAGTGCTTTATAGAGGTTGTGGAAGAGTAGCGTACCTTCGAAAGTTAAGATCTTCGAATGGTGGGCCCTACTTAATAGATCGGAAACTAAAGATCAATTGGTAAGGAGGGGTATCATTTATAATGAGAATGACAAGATTTGTTTACTTTGTAGGGATGACTTAGAAGATTTAGAGCATTTATTTTTTCAAGTGCATCATCACTCTGAGAGTGTGGAGAAAACTATTTGGGTGACTGGAAATCAATTGTAGGATGAGTGATAGTCAAAATAGAAAGTGTATTATTTTTCCAATGTAATAATAATTGGAAATCCCAAAGTATCAATCTCAAGGACTGCATACAATTATCGAGTTCAACTCACGTTTAATTAAACAAAAACTTAATCTGGAGTTTTGGTTTTGAAAATTGCCACTTAACCAATAGCAGAAAATATAAATTGGCTTTTCACTAATATGAGGAGCATGTTAGGGGTAACTGTGTGATTTTCTCTATAATAACCTATACTCTTGATTTCTTCAACAAGTTCATTATCTTCAACTACTGAATCTTTAGTTTGTTTTCCCCTAAGTCCTTAGTGGGAAAACCTTTGGTCCTTCATCCTAATACCTAAGTCCTTAAAGAATTATGGTGACACCAAGCATTTATTTTATCAAGATTTTATCGGTAACCTACAGGGTATCCCTAGTCCTAGGTAATATCTACTATAGTCTAGTCGTTCAAAAACCTTAATAATGACGGTCCAACCCTAATTGTTAATCGTGAATCAATCCTTATTGGTCCGATAGGAAAAGCATAAGAGCATTGAACAATTAAGTTGAAAAGAAACTATTATATCAAAATCAAGAATTCAAAATCATTACATTTTCAAATCAGGGACATCCCCTAGTATTGAGGGGTTTAGCCTCTCATAGTATTAAAAATAAAATCAATAATAAAATTAGACATTACAAAAGGTATGGATTCTTCGATCTTCAATTGCTATCGCTCATGAAGGAATCTCCGTCTCCAAATTTTCTAAAAGCACCAATCTTTATTGTTCCTAATCTTTTCCAGTCAAAAGTACTCCAATTCATCGTGGAAGCTCCTCTAAATAGCAAAAACTCATTTAGGTCGGTTGGAAATATCCAAAACACCCTCACAGACCAACTAATGAACAAAGTAACCTGAAATACTAAAATTAGCGTCGCAACCCAACACAGACCGTGTCAGGAAACACGGGTGCCCGTGTTGGACCTCTGGCAATTTAATTATTGAATTATTGGTTCAGGAACCCTGATACGGGCGTCTGTGTCACACCCAGACTTCCCATATTCCCGGCTCTCGTCTTGGCTATCATCCTGACATGGCTTGTGTCAGGTGACACAGGTGGTCGTGTAAAGCCTCCTGTAGGTGGATATTTGCAATTCTTCTTAAACTCTGAGTTTTGCACCGATTTGTCCCGATTTATTCTTTTGAACCTGAAAATATTAAAATAAAAAACCAACACATAAAAAGTGGCAAAATGAAATAAAACACTCGACGATAAAAATAAAGGATAACTAAAAACAATGGTAAATAACTATGTAAAAACCATTGATCAAACTCCCCCAAACTTAAAATGTTGCTTGACCTCAAGCGACCATTGCAAGAACTCATGAAAATCACAACAACTCGATACTCATACGTGAGACATCCGTTCAAATTGATCAAAAGACAGTCCTTCTGATGTTCACATGACGCGAAGAGTTTGTGTAAGAACCTTTAAATCAAGAGCTCCCTCTTTAGATACCTCTATAACTATGATTTGTACTTAAGTCTTTTTTCTGATTTTCCTCCTTTTTCATTCGAACATTAAAATTAAGGCACTGAGAATTTTTTATGATCATCACACGCACAAGACTAAATCAAGAAATTTTTTATTTAGTCACCAAATAAGCAGTTTTTTCTCCTCTTTAATTTTAGATGAAATTTTCAAAACTTTTTAGTTTATGTATTTGTCCTTTTGGACGATGTTTGGGGATCAACCCCCTTTGGGCTGAGTAATCGGGTGATGGCTACCCAAATTAGCGAGCTGGTTTCCTTTTACCGCCTTTTCATCATTTGGTGCCAGCTTTATTTATTTCTCAACCAATCATACCTGCATGTGAATCTATATTATGCCAGACTGTAAAGATAAACTACTCCAGAAGTACTTCTCAGGATTAAAGCACTATGGTACAAATCTACACGTTAGACTTGTACCACTGTCACGTTATTCTGAACTTCCTACCCTGGAACAATTATCCATTTTTCTCTATATACTATTCCTGATCTCTATGAAATACGAGCTCTTGAGCAAAACAAAACAAAAAATTTCGGTCCAAATTTGGGAAGGACTTCAACTCGTGGATTTACACATCAATTAGCATAGAACCAACAAATAACTCGAAAAGAAAATCAGTAAAACCCCTCCAAACTTGAACTAAACATTGACCCCAATGTTTCAGAACAAGCTCAAGAAGGTGACTCACAGAGGATAATACAACACCAACTACTGCCTCCTAGATTTTACTAGTAAGGCTCCCTTTTTATTACCTACAAACAAAATGAAACAAACACAAAAAGAAAAACTAAGTTATTAAAAGCGTGGGTTTCCTCCCATGAAGCGCTTCATTTAACATCGCATGGCTTGACGGTTCATCCCCTTATGGGGGTACTTTCTCTTCCACACCTTGTTGCTTGTCCTTTCAGCAACCCAAAACTCATTCAGATCAAAAGTATCAACCACTTTGTGCTTCCAGTCACTCCCAACTTCCATCTTCTCAGGTTGGTGTTCCTTTTTCTTTCTCTTCTCGCCTTCTTGACCGAGCTTAGAAAATTTTATTGATACCACCTGAGAGATTATGCCCGAGACTTCTTCTGGGAGTGATTTTGAAAATTTTCTTTCTCCTTATACTTTGAACATTCCAACTGAAAATTATTTCTTTCCACCTGCACACTGCTTCTTGATCTCCAACACTTTCAAGGTTATCTCTTCATCAAATGATTTTAATGTCAGATTACCTGTCTCAATATCAAAATTGCACCGACTAGTCAGCAAAAATGGTCGATAAAGAATGATAGGAGTCTCTTAGTCATCAATGATATCCATGATCTGGAAACCAACATGAAAGACAAAATTGTCAATTTCAACCAATACATCTTCCACTATCCTATATGACTGCTTGATGGTGTGATCAACAAATTTAAATTTTGTCCCACTCTCGCTTATATTTTCAATACCAAGCTTTTTGAAAATAGACAAGGGCATTAAGCTCACACTCGAACCAAAATCAATTAGAACCCTCTTGAAATTTCTATCTTTTATTGTGCATGGTATTGCAATTGACTCTGGATCCTTCTGCTTGATGGGGATTTCTCTCTCGGGCATGATTGCACACTGTGATCGGTGGATCTGGAACTGACTGTTTAACGCTGGTTCGCGAAATGTCGCGGTAAGCAAGAGTCGCCACCGTCTTTTATTTTCTCCAACATGGAAAGGACAAAAGCACATAAAAATTCCTTATTGAGATTAGTTCTCGGTTCAGGAGGTAGATTTATAGAAAGGGAAGGTGTTAGCACCCTTTCTATCCATGGTTATCCATGGGCTCTTAGATACTTGCTCATTTGTGTTTTCAAAAGTGTTTGCTTTTCAAGGTGAGTGGGTTTGAAAAAGTTTCTTTGAAAGTTTCAGACCGACTCTTATATCAGTCCTCAAGAGTGTTTGAAAAGTTGTTTTTGAAAGCTTTTTTGAAAGTGTAAGGTGTGAAAAGTATTTTGTTTGTTTTTGAAAAGAGCAAGTATCCATGAGTCATCTACCTATCCTAAGGAATTAAGCTGTGTAAGTGTCCTTTAGGTAATGCCATCCCACCATTGAGAGATAGGTAGCACCACCGTTGGAGGTGTTCGGGTCAATTCGAGGGTTAGGGACAGTGTGGTCACCGGGAAATAGTAAGATACCTTAGAAGCTACCCTTATGCCATTGATCTTTTTTATTCCGAGGCGACCATTCCGAGGCAACTTATTCGAGGCAACTGGATCAATGGAACATAAGGACTCACTAAGACGTCCTGTACTCGACGACCACGTTTAGAGGGGCAAGGCAACAATGTGATCACCAGAGCAATAGTAGGACACCTTAGAAGCTACCCTTATGCCATGTTCATGGACATAAGGACTTACTAAAATGTCCTATACTTGATGACCACCTTTCGAGGGGCGAGGCAACAGTGAGGCGTACCCTAAGAGTGGTGTGTGAATTGTGTGTCATTTTCAGTTTATTATTTGTCTTGTCATGCATTGGTGATCTACGCTTTGATTTTATTTTTTTGGTCATACATTCTTTCATGTGATTATTAACAGTTAAAAGGTGCGAGAATTTAAAGTGCGGAAAAGATAAAGGTCCTACGCTATTACAAAGGCGCGGGTCTACATCGCCAAATTAATCCAAGACCCGATTTAAAATAAAATGCAGAAAGTAAATGCCTAATTAACTATTACAGGGCTTTGGGGCAAATACATTACATTCATAAAAGAAATAAAATAAACGCGCGAAAGGAAATTATAATCGAAGGTGCGAGGGCGTTGGACCCTTTAAAGAAATTAAATTGGAATTACAAATTAGTTAATTGACTTAATAAGAAAAGAAGTTATTTTTTTTGTTGTTTTTGTATTTAATGGACATAAAGAAAATTAATTGGATTTTGAAATTAAATAAAAAACCTAGTTCTAAATTATTTTTAATTATTAAAGAAAATATTTAATTTTAAACCTAATTTACTAATTGTTTAATTACAAGAGTATTTACAAAAATAATTAATAATTAATAATGATAAGAATAAAAAGGAAAAAGAATAAAAATACTAAAACCCTAATTTCTATATTTTTTAGTTATTAAGAAAATATTAAAATGGAAAACCTAAATTTAAACTAATTTGATTATTAAAATTCATTTACAAAATTAATAGAAATTAATATTAATAAAACATATTTTTTTGTTTTATGATTTTCTGATTTTTTTGGATTTTTATATTAAATGAAATGGAAACTAATTAATAACTAATTAATTTAATTTAATTAAAAGAAAATATTTTTTGTTTTTTTATGTTTTTTTTTTTATGAAATAAAATAGAAAAAGAAATAAAATTCAAGGTTAACCTAAATCTAAATCTATTTTAATTATTAAAAAGAATGTTAAGATGGCCTAATTAAAAACTAATTCAATTATGGTTTATTTACAAAATAAAAATAATAATAATAAAAATGATGATTATATTTTTTTGGGTTTTTTATAAAAATATTAATTGATTAATTGTGTTAATGGTTAATTTAGAGAGAAAAATAAAATAAAACAAATAGATATAAAAAGAAAATAATGCAAACCCACGGGGGGTTTTGGGCCAAATAGGAGGGAGCACGAAGTCGCGGCAGAAGCGAATCTGGAAGCGGCGGTTGAGTCTGCGGTTGCGCGGCGAAACTGCGATTTGGACGCTTCTCGTTCTTCTGTTTCTGATTCAGAGAGCCAAATTCCAGTCATGATCTTCACAAAGAATTTTATGGATAAAGTTAAAACAATCAAAAAGAAAATTAAATAGAATAAATGAAATTGAAAATGTTAGAATTTTGTGTTGCTTTATCATGACTCAATGATGTTGTTGTGGTGCTGTCAAGAGGATGATGATTTGTGGTTGCATCAGTTTTGAGCTCGTGTCAACGGTATGAACATGAGCTTGTGTAAGGTTTCTGTTTTGGTTGATGAGATTTTTGTTAAAGTTGGTTCATGGGAAATTGCACGTGAAAAGTGAATTTACAGTGCAACAAGAAGAAAAGTGGGTGTTTCCATCGAGTGGCCTCCGTACAGGATTTTGTATAAGAGAATATGAGGTTTTTTTTTGTGGAATTTTTTGTTTTTTCGTTTTAGAGAGTTCTCTAGGTTGTGTTCACTCTTTTTTTTTTGATCACTTGCATATGCATTATGTAATGTATTTCAATTGGAATTAAGGGTCTTGAAGCCTTGCATTCATACTTAGGATCTTGCCATAAACCTCTATTAACAAACTTTCCATCTTTGTACCAATTTTGAATTCTTGCTTGATTAGGCCTTGAAACGAATTTGGGATATTGTATAATGATGATTCAAAGCTAATCAAGACCAAATATCCCCCTTAATTAACCTTCTTGATTTTTATTTGATTTTAAAGGATTTAAAATGAATTAAATCCAATAAAATCAAATAAAAATGAAAAAATTAATTTTAAAATTTGAAATAAAATGTGGGACACGTGGGAAGCATGGTCAAGCTGATTCAAATGGAAAAAGTGGGCCCCTTTTGTCAAAAATGAAATTTCAAGGATAAATGATTTTGGCCATTTCACAAAAATTTCCCAACTTCTCCAATGCATATCTTGCTCAATTTTGAAGTTATGAACATATTCTTGGACATTTTGGAAAGGTCTTGAAGTCCTCTAACCAATGTATTTGGTCCCATGTCATTTTGATTTACCAATATCAAGTTATGGTCTTTGACTTAAAGTGCCTTTTTGTTGACTTTTGAAAATGACCTATAATGTTGAAATTGATAACTTTTTGTGAGAGCATTTCTTGGACTTGGAATGTGAAGATGAGTTGTAGGAAATGTATTCCCCTTCAAGATGAGCATTTGATGGGATTTTTCTGATAAACCATGAAAAAGTTATGCCTTGGTCAAGTTACAGTTGACTTTTCAACTGTCCAAAAATAGAAACTTTTGACACCTTGATGATTTTTGAGCCATTCTTGTGAAATCATGGTCAAGACTTGACCAAATGATGATTGTGGCTTCAAAATAAGATGTTGACCAAAAATTTGACTTTTGACTACCAAATGACCATTTTGCCCCTACAGTTGACTGTGAAGCAATTAGGGTTTTTGACTGTGCAACTTGACCTTGTGAGCCTTGAAACTTGACATGTAGGTGCTTGACAATGTGTATGAGCATATGGGACTTGATTGAGCTCTTGGAAACCTCAACTTCCTTGCAAGAACCAAAACCCTAATTTGACTGGCCTTAGGAGAGTGGTTGACTGAGTAGCCCTTGAGTAGACTTTGAACCATTTGAGGTGATGCTTGGCAAAACTTTGAAGAATGTGGGAGGGCAAATTTTGGGGTACAACACACACAATTTCTCATTAACGGGTACCTGTCCATCTTCTATTGTTCTCTTTTTTGAAAGTACCTCCTTCATGAATTTCTGGTACAAGGGCATTTTCTTGAGTGCTTCAAAGAACGTTATGTTGATCTCCAGCTTTTTAAAATTTGACAAATTTATCAAACTCTTTCTCTTTTATGTCCTTCTTTTCCACTCAAGATGGATACGACAACTTAATCATTGGTTTAGTATTCTCTTGAACTAGCTTCGCATATGATACCACTTCTTCATGTTTTTTATTGCTCTCTCTCTCTCTCTCTCTCTCTCTCTCTTACTTCCAGATCTAATTCTATGATACTATCACCAAATTTTACCTCATAATCTTTTTCGCCAGTAGCTTTCTGACTCCTTGTTGTAACAACGTTCACATTCTCATGATTTTTCTGATTTTCTTGTGCTTGCAGAGATAATTGTTGTGCAATCTGTCCCATTTAAACTTCTAAATTTTTTATTGCAACTGTGGTATTTCTGTGATTTCTCCTTTTTTATTCTTGAAATTGAGAGGTATGGGCAACCATATTTTCAATAGCCACCTCCCACTCTTCCTTCTGAGGAGCTTGTTGCTGATCTTTCTAGGAGAAGTTAGGACGACTCTTCCACCCATGATTATAGGTGTTAGAATATGGATTATTCTGCTTCAAAAATTTGATCTCCTCAATTTGTTATGGAGTTGCAAGACAATGGACAATCATGTGTGGTCAACTACAAATTTCACAACCTGCCTTCTGTGCCTATTGAACCTAAGCTACCTGTTGAGTATCCATGTTCATTGATTTCAGCTTTTTCTCCACTTTTATAGTAATTGCCTCTTCAATTTTGAATTACTTGTTAACTTCTAACTCCAGATCAATCACCCCCTCTGGTTTACTTACAACCCTGTCATATAGCTCTAGATGCTCATTTGCAACAATGACTTCAATAATCTTCTTCACACCAGTGGCTGTTGTAAAGTTGGATGAGCCACCGGCTGTTGTATCATTAAGCTGCCTGATGTACATTCGGAGGCCATTCACAAACATCTGCATTTGCTCAGCTTGATCCATACTGTGAGTGGGGCAAGCTACCAATAATCTCTTGAACCTCTTGTAAGCGTCACCTAATGACTCTCCTTCTTTCTGCTTAAAATTCACAATATCATATCTTTTGCGAATGTAAACAGAAGCAAAAAAGTATTCATCAAGAAATGTTTTCTCCATTTGTTCCCAAGTAGTAATACTCCCTGTCGGTAATGAGTAAAATCACTCTTCAGCATCTTCGGACAGCGTGAATGGAAACATTCTTAATTTCTTTGTCTCTCCAGAGCGCCCCTTAATTTTTAGAGGAGTGCTCATAGTGAGAAACCTCTGCAAAATGTTTGTTTGCATCTTCATTTATCTTTTCGGTGAAAGATATGTTCTCAAGCTGTCGAATTATTGAGGGGTGCAATTGGAAATTTGTGACAGATACTAGTTGATTCACAATAGTCAAATCGATGTGCTGGAGCATTTTCTCCTCCATAGTCTCTAAGAAGTCTCTCATGTGGTGGTGAATCTTCAGCCATTGGTCTTTCTTCTTCAGACTCTGAACCTGAATGATCTGATGAACCTTCTGATTCAAGTCTAACTATGCGAGCTTGTCTGCGCCTTGCGTGAAAAGTTCTTTTGATTTCTGCGTCAAAAGGAAATTCAGCCGAGGGCTTTCCTCGCATACAAAGGTTAGACACAAATTGGTAATAACGAAAAATATAAAAATATAGAAAATAAAATTTTAGTTGCAAAGCAACAAAATTTTAATTGAACTACAATTGAACTTAATATATTGGCAGTCCCCGACAACGGCACCAAAAACTTGATCGTCAAAATAACAAGTGTACTATTATTCCAATGTAGTAATAATGGGAAATCTCAAAGTATCGATTTCAAGGAATGCATACAATTATCAAGTTCAATTCACGTTCAATTAAACAAAAACTTAATCTGGGGTTTTGGTTTTGAAAATTGTCACTTAACTGATAGCAGAAAATATAAATTGGCTTTTCACTAATACGAGGAGCATGCTAGAGGTAAGTGTGTGATTTGCCCCTATAATAACCTTTACTCTTGATTTCTTCAACAAGTTCATTACCTTCAACTACCGAATCTTTAGTTTATTTTCCTCTAAGTCCTTAGTGGGAAAACCTTTGGTCCTTCATCCTAATACCTGTGTAAAAATCACTGATCAATGAGCTTGTTGGTGTTAATTATTTCTTCCATTTTTCAGATGCATTAACAGGAAAAGCAAAGAAGAAAAAGACAACCATGCTATGGTTAGGTGTGATATGGTCAATTTAGAACCTGCGCAACATTATATTTTTCGATAATGGCAAGTGTGTGCTAGACGATTTGGTGATGAGCATTAAAGTTATTTCATGAAAAATGGCTAGCCATTGATAATAGAGGGCGAAATTGTACTACTTTATACAATTGGATGTATTTTCCATTAGATTTCTTGAACCTCAGTTAAGCATTATTATTTTGTTATTTTGCTTTATCTAGTTGTATTGGATTGAATACCCCTTGTACTCCTTTTAATAATATATTTTACTTATAAAAAAAGGATTAAATAAGTTTTTGATCTCTCTAGATATAACGGTTTTCAACTTTAACCCTTTAAACATTTTTTCAAAGAATGATCTTTCTAAAAATTTTAATTTTAACTATTAATTTATATTACAATTTAGCGATGGTTTTAGCTACAGTTTTTTATTTAGTGACAAAATTAAAAACTATTTTAACTACCGTTTTATCATGAAGAAGTAAAAGTTAAAACTAAAGTTTTTAAGAGAATAATTATTTAAAGAAAATATTTAGAAAAAATAAAGTTGAAAACGGCAAACAAAATATTTAACAGTAAAAAACCAATAATTGTAACAAAACGACACCTCACCACACGTCGTCTAGCGTCTTTCCACCATTCTCTCTCTCTCTCTCTACCACCAATCATCTTCATCAATGAAAAAAACATAAACAAAATGAAGAATTCATCACCACCATGTTTCACTGATTCATCTTCATTTTCTGTTCCAAACACTTTCATAGGAATTGTTCTTCTCAACTCCAAAATCAGATCTACATCTTCTTGTAACAACAACAACACTCTTCTCTTAACTCGTTCTGAGCTTCTTAGAGACTTTGCAACAAGAGAGTTCAATGCTTTTCTTTGGGTTTTTCTTCTTGTTATCACTTTTCTTTTGCTTAGAAGACTCTTCAACGTTTTCACTTTCTTGTACAAAGCTAGAACTATACCTGGACCACCAGCTTCATGTAAGATTGATCAAGTACTAGCAACAGAATTGAACGAAAGATTGATCAAAACGGCTAATCTGAACCCTCTGAAGGTTGCAGACTTTATCATAGATCGAATAGGAAAAATCAGAGTCGGGGGAAGCATTAATTGTGAGTTGGTTTCTCAGCGTATGGCTTTCACATTAATGGGAGCCACGTTCTTTGGAGACGGCTTCTTGACATGGCCGAAGGCTGCGATATATGAAGAACTTCTTATGATGGTTTCTAAAGAATCTTGCTTTTGGGCTTCCTATAATGTTACTCCATTTTGGACACGAGGATTTTGGAGGTATCAACGCGCATGTAAAAAGTTAAGAGGCTTAACTGAAGAGATTCTTCATTGCAGAAAGAGTTGCGAGAGTTTAGACCATATCGATCAAAATGTTCGTAGCGAGAGTTCCAACCTAGAAACAAAATCAGCAAATGGTGCACAATGCCGTTCTAATGATCATGCGTGTGACATCATGCGTGTGATGCTTCATGGATCTCAAACTACAGCGGTTTTATTCGCCAATGTATTGACTAATCTTATCAAGCATGTGGAAATACAGGATAAGGTAGCAATTTGTTTATTCTGTCTGTACTTATCCGGTTCTTAATTAAATTTCACTGTCGATCATTATATTTATGTTTATTCTTCCGTGATCAAAACCCTGGGTTTTGAGTCCTATACTGAGTCTTCTTATACGATTCCCTATTGCTTATTTTCATATGCTTTTGCAGGTTTATTCGGAGATTAGCATGGTTGGGAGAAACCCTTTGAAATATGAGCATGAAGATGTATATAGGATGCCTTTGCTATTGGCTACAATTTATGAATCTGCGCGTCTTCTCCCCACTGGTCCCATGCTTCAGAGGTGTTCTATGAAACAAGGTGAGATATTGCTTACTCTTCACTGCAGAAAGTATAATATCGATTATGTAATATATGCAATGATTATATAAATATTTATATCCTCGAATGCGGAAATTTAACTTCTTGTTCGTTAATGTTCATCCCTGTGTTAGACTTGAGATTTGCAACTGGTGTAACCATTCCTGCTGGAGCTGTACTGGTTGTTCCGGTTCAATTGGTACAGAAGGATGACATCAATTGGGGGAAAGATGCAAGTGATTTTAATCCATACCGATTTCTGTCAAATGTTACCGAAGGATCAGGTACGAGCCTCGTTACTTAGCTGACAGGTTTTGTATTTTTTTAAGTAACCTCGAGATTCGTAATTTAATATTGTTTTAGTCGTTCGCTGTGGATTATGTCTACTACCCTGACATGCCTTTGTTGCAATACTCTATACCATCGCTAATCTTTCGATATTGATGTTTCTTCTTGGTTCTGAAGAACAACTTGGTTATGGAATCAGCTCGTTTGTACTAAACGATCCAAATGAAAATGCAGCATTTCTTCCTTTTGGATCCGGAACATGTTGCTGCGTTGGGCAGAAATTTGTTATCCAAGTTGTTGCCACATTGTTGGCATCATTACTCAACAAATACGAGGTTTGTCCTGTGAAAAATCGTTCTTGTTCTTGCTACTTCTACTACCGGAGAAAGACACGAAAACAATCTACATCATAAAATTATAGACAACTATTTTTGGACCTATATAATTTTTCTGTGACAACTAACTAATGTTAGCTTTATATGCAGATAAGGTTCAACTCAGGCTCAGATGGTGACTCAGAACCATTGAAAAATCTTCCTCGTCAGTATCATCCTAATTCACAAATACAGTTTGTGAGAAGGGGCCAGTGAAAGAAAGAGAAAGACAGGTATACTATGTAGATAAAGTTGATACAGGAAAATATCAGCGTAACCGTTGTCTTTTTCTTGACGCCTCATATTTTTCCTTTTTTCCAAAATGAATGGGGAAGCTCGTCTCAATACTAATGGCTCGCTGTGGTTATATGGGAGGATACAACTTGTGTTTAGTAACTCAAGTTTTTTTCCTTCCTATTTTTAGTCATTGCCCTAGTGTTTGGCTTAAAGTCATGGCGCATGTTTTTGTTGGTTTTTTAAGCACTAAAGGTATATAAATCGCTGCTAGGAGCCATAGGTTTTCCTTCCCCTTCTCTGGATGAGGAACTCTTTCTCTTTTGATGTTGTAACTTTTTTTACTTCGGTAAGAAGTTGTTCTTGTATTGTATCATCTTGATATTGTTAGAATAAATTGTAACCGTATGTATAATTGTGCTGCTACAAATTCAACATTTGAGCATGTCAATGAAATGAACCAAATGCAATTGTTTCCTGATTTTGTCATTTAAGAAAGTGTGGAGAAGTACCTTTAAAGTCAAATATTGTTGTATGTGTAATTGCTAAGTAAATGGTTAGATTGACCATGAGTTTGGCAAAAGTGTGGAACCACCTTTAAAGTCAAATATTGTTATGTGTGTAATTGCTAAGTAAATGGTTAGATTGGTCATGAATTTGGCAAAAGTATGGAAGTACCTCTTGAGTCAAATATTGTTATGTATGTAATTGCTAAGTAAATGGTTAGATTGGACATGAGTTTGGCAAAATTTAACTTGTAAATTAAAGAATGGGTCATCCTAGCTTGTATCCTAAGTGTTTGTAAATTAATATATGTGAAGTTAGAAAGGAGAATGTTAATGTTGAGGAGTTTGAGGAGTGTCATGAAGTGTCATGAAGTGTCATTGTGCTAAAGGTTTAGAATCCAAGAGACTTTAATAATACATATCCATCAAAAATTTTAAAACAACAAGTGTATGAATCATCTCTCTTATGTAATCAATATTTCCTCTATTTTTAGTCGATGTGAAACTTACATTCCTCTACAAAGATGCACAAAAACAAATCAAAGAATTTATACTTAATTAGATTTGAAAAAAGATCATGAATTCTCTTTTCCATATTGCCATTGATCGTGTTCCTAGGAGAGTGAATGAGTGGATGATAAGTTTTTGTTCTTTTTGTGTCTTCTTAGCTTGTTAACAATTTCTAGGTAACATGACCATGTAGCTTTTTCTTGTTTAAAAACAAATACAAATTCAGAAACCACGTGAAATATTCAGTCCTTGGTTGGTGCTTACCTCAAATTTCAAAGATTAAAGAAATATCATTCACAATACCTACTCTACCGACAATTTCTGCAAGCAATATATTAAAAATAAAAAATATAGCAGCCAAAGTTGAAAAGAGTTGTATGTCTCCACACAATAATAGAACAATAGTGTCAAGTAGACTAAACTATTCATTAGTCAACTTGTTTCCAATAATCACAACTATGTTACAAAAGCAATGCACTTTACTTGAACTTAATTGGATTGGTAAAAAAAAATTCTTGCAAAAGCTAATCTGAATGATGAAAACATTGAAATGATATGGCAGAAACTGCAGTGTCATTTGTTTTGCTACAACTAGGCCAATTTGTAATAAAAGAAAGTTGCAAATCTGCAGTAGAAGAAAGAGGTTCGGTAGCAGGGATTAAAAGAGACTTCAATGAGATCAAAGATGAACTTGAGAGCCTCCATGCTTCCCTCAAGGATGCAGACAAAAAGGCGGCTGATGACGGTGAAGGAGGAGGAGGAGGATCCAATGGAGTCAAAACTTGGGTGAAGCAGGTGAGGGAAGCGTCTTTTCGCATAGAAGATGTGATTGATTACTACAACATGTTTTTGGCAGAGAGGGCCAGTCATTCTATATTCAAATCTGCACTCCAAATGATTCCTGGCTTGAACACAATCATGAATACAGATCATCAGATTGTTTCTGAGATTCAAGACATCAAGTTATGTCTTCATAGAATCAAAGAAAGAAGTACAAGGTTTGAGTTTCTGTCTGACAATGATGCGGGAAGCCATAGACGGACTAAAGCTCCTAGAATTGGTGACCCTCGAATGGCTCCGTATTTCATTGAAGAGACTCAAGTTGTAGGATTTGAGTCCGCGCGAGATGAATTGGTCAGATGCTTGGTGGAGGGAAACAATGAGCTAATGTTGGTTGCTGTGGTTGGCATGGGAGGACTCGGGAAAACTACTCTTGCAAAGCATGTTTTTGATAACCAGCTAGTGAAAAAGAACTTTGATTGTAGATCTTTCATCACTGTTTCGCAATCGTACACCATCAGAGAGCTGTTGACAGAAATGATAAAGAAATTTTGCAAGGACAGCAACGAGCCTATTCCAAGGGGTCTGCAGAATATGGATGATGAAACTTTGATTAATCAAGTGAGACAATACCTTGAGTCAAAAAGGTACTTGGTTTTATTTGATGATGTCTGGAAAGATAATTTTTCTGATGGGATTGAACATGCCTTAATTAGTAATAACAAAGGAAGTAGAATCATTGTGACTACTAGAAAAATGCATGTAGCTGATTATTTTAGGAAATCTTTTCCTGTTCATGTCCATGAGCTACAACGTTTGCCTCCAGACAAAGCATGGGAGCTGTTTTGCAACAAGACGTTTAGAGGGCACTGTCCAACAGAACTTGAGGAGATGTCCAGAGATATTGTTCAAAAGTGTGGAGGGCTACCATTAGCTATTGTGGCCATCGGTGGTCTTTTGTCAACAAAAGCTAAAACCGTGTTCGAGTGGATGAAGGTGAGTCAAAATCTGAGAATGGAGTTGGATCGCAATGTGCATTTGACTAGTCTAGTAAAGATTTTATCTCTTAGTTATGATGACTTGCCTTACCATTTGAAATCATGCATGTTATACTTTGGTATATATCCTGAGGACTACACAATCAATAGGAAGAGACTTACGAGACAATGGATGGCCGAAGGGTTTGTTAGGCACGAGGAAGGAAGAACTTTGGAGGAAGCTGCTGAAGAGTGCCTCACAGAGTTGATACAAAGAAGTTTGGTTAATGTTTCTAGAGTCGGTTTCGATGGAAAAGTCAAAAGTTGCCAAGTTCATGATTTGTTGCGCGAAGTGATCATTAGAAAAATGAAAGATTTAAGCTTCTGTCATTTATGCCATAAAGATGATGAACAAGTTACTCTTGGAATAACTAGACGCTTTTCTATAGCAGCTATTTCCAACAATAACTTGACAAACACTAGCAACTCGGGAATTCGCGCTATATTTGTTTTCGACAAAGGTGAATCCCCTAAACAGCTCATGGATGGATTATCCGCCAAGTTCAAGCTTTTGAAAGTGCTTGATTTTGAGAATTCTTTGTTGAATTCTATTCCTGACAACTTGGGGAATCTTTTCCATCTAAGGTACTTGAACCTGAGTCATACAAAAGTTACCGTTCTTCCCAAATCCATCGGTATGCTAGTCAACTTAGAAACGTTGGATCTAAGGCAAACTCCCGTGCATGAGTTACCAAAAGAGATAAACAAACTCACAAAGCTACGACTTCTTCCGGCTTATTATAGAAAATACGAAGGGCATTATACTATGTTGAACTTTACAATCGGGGTCAAAATGCAAAAAGGTATTGGAAGCTTGAAATCTTTACAAAAACTTTACTTTCTGGAAGCAGATCATGGTGGAAACGACCTTATCCAAGAGCTCAAAAAGTTGAAACAATTAAGAAAGTTAGGCATAAAGCATGTTCGGGGAGAATACGGAAATGCATTATGTGAAGCAATACAAAAGATGGAGCACCTTGAATCTCTGAACATCGGGGCTATAGCTAAGGATGAAATCCTTGACTTGGATCTTGAGTCACCTCCAACCTATCTTAGAGTGCTCAATTTGAAATGCAAACTAACAAAGTTGCCTGAATGGATTCCAAATCTCAAGTATCTTGTGAAACTAAGACTTGGTTTGTCTAACTTCCAAGACGATCCACTAGACTCTTTGAAGAATTTGCCTAATTTGTTGAGGCTGAATTTGTGGGATGATGCATTTTCTGGTAAAAGATTGCATTTTCGGAAAGGAGGGTTTCATAAGCTGAAGGAGTTGGATCTGACTAGACTAAATACACTAAGTTCGGTATCTATAGATGAAGAAGCTCTACTTTGTCTCGAACACTTCAGATTCAACAACAATCCTCAATTGAAGGTGGTACCGCAAGACCTCCAAAACTTGAAAAACCTTCAATTCCTTGGATTTGCTGATATGCCGGTTGAATTAGTTGATAGCATTGATCTAGAGAAAGATGGACCATGCCATTGGATTATCAATCATATTCCGCTTGTACTAATTCGTCAGAAAGTAGGAGAAAAATTTCATGACTATAAGTTGCGCCCGATTCCTACTCAACGCATTATCTAAAACATTAAGGTACTCTTTCCTCTTACAATTTTAGGCTTCTACAATGTTACTTGTGTCATACTCAATTTTGATAGTTTTTTGTGTTCATGTGAACAGGTTCATATTCTGAAATCTCCATGTTGCAGCTCACATGAAGATGCATGTTGTCTCTTCATTCCTTCTATGGTGTGTTTAATAAATTATTTCCTTGAATTGAATCATCTACTATATATTCAAGTCAAGAAATGTGTACTCTATTAATAGACCAATGCTTCTGTTGTTTTTCTCCTTCTGTTTTCTATCATTTGTGTATGTTGTTTACTTTTGGTTGTTGTGTGGATGTCTTTCTATAAACAGTACAATGGATGTTTCAATTTGCTATGAAAGATGTATGCAATTTCGTTACTATTATTTACAGGATGTATTACATTGATGAAATCTACATGTTGTTGCAGATGATTGTTGTATGAATAATGATTTATTAGAAAAATCAAATCAAACATAATACATGAGTTGCTACAAGGAACCCCCAAACATTTATTCTGCCACAAACCTAGTCTCTTCCAAATAACATTCAACATGGGATTCCTAGTAATAAACTTTCTAGGAAAGTTTGAAGCTCTAAAAATTTCGGATTTTAATCTTCGGATATATCCATATTTTACACCCTTTAGACAGTAAGTTATAAAACATTTGACAATTTTTAATAAACCTTACATCTTAAGTTATTTATATATTTGTCATTCAATAATAAAATCAAATAATCAAACAAAAATGTCAGTGATCCTAAAATACAACGAATCATAATGAAAAATGTCAAAATGTTAATATATGTTCCGTTGCGGAATAAAAAATGGAGAAGGTTGCAGAAACTATGACAAAGCAAAGCTTCGGAGAATGATTATGTGATGCGGTACCGTGGATCGAAGGTTGCGATCACAATGCTTCTTGAACCTGAAGCGTTTATCTTGTATTGACGTCATTGGTCAATGTAGTTCTTGAATCGACGTCGCTAATCTCCGATACGACAGATCAGAGAAGGAATATCTGCATGGTTATCCCTCCAACGCTGAAGTCAGTTTAGGGTTCAAGATAATTGTAGTGAGAGTGGAGATTAGAGATTGTGTACCTGAAAATTCTTTGGGAAGGTATTTATACCTTAGGCTTAATGGAGCAGGTTGGACAACTAGGCCTCGTGTTATTGGGCCTTTGGCCAGCGCAGAGTAACGTGTCCTTGGGCCTTTGGCCGACACAAAATAGTTTCCCCCAAGATTCGCTAGACACTCAAGATGTCAGAGGAGTCTTTTGGTAGTCATGGTCAGTCCTTAGGAGTGGCTGTCCAAGCTTTGGTTGGCATGTGATACTTTGGATTTTCTAAAGTGTAATGAGGAACGTGAGCATTAAATGCAGTTTCATCATTGAAATCTTTGACGCGTGACCTGAAAAGCTATGGAGTGGTGTGACACAACTTATTGTGCACTTGAGTGTAGTTCTGTTCTCAAGATGAAATTTGACCGTTAATCCACATTAACTTCTTGCTTTCAATCTGATCTGCTCAATTGTTTTTGTTTATATAAGAATAGAGGGAATGTGGAAACACTTTTTCACAATCTTGTAGACTGAGTTTCCCTTGTTTCCTTTGAATCTTCCTCTCTTCTCAAATATGATTTTACGGGAGTAACCGTCACCTCACATTCAAAGCTTCAAAGCTTCGACTTTTAGCCTTCCGTTTAACTTTTTCTGCCTTTTCCCTTATATTTCAAAGTACATTCTCTTCACTTCAGCTTGTCATTCAAGCATTTCCTGTATTTTCGTTATGATGAGCGATAACCCTATTATCTTAAAAAGTGATTTAGAGGACAATGTTTCTTCTTCTTCGAGAAGGAGAATAGAGCCCAAGTCGCATTCTTTTCCCCATTCCTATAGGGATTTTGAATCGTAGATTGCTTCTCTCGTTGGTAGGGGTGGAAAAACGGGCCATGGCCCGACGGGCTAGCCCGTTCACCCGCCAAAAAATGGCGAATTGGGTTGAGATTTTGGGCTCTCCGTCCACCAAAGCCCGCTCTGCTAAAGACCACAGTCCGCCAAAGCCCTCCCCACAAACACTCGCCGCCCGTCAAAGTCCACAGCGCCTATTCGTTCAACCTGTCCTACCTTAAGCCCACCCCTTTTTAGTTGATTATAGTAATTTTTATTCTTGATGATTTTATTTTATGCATTTATTTGTGAATATATTTAATATTTTTTAAGTAAAATTTGTTTAAAAAATTCTTTTATAAAAAGTATTCTAAAAAATAAGTGAAAAATCAAATTGAAAGTAAGAAAAAAGCCTATTAATCTATTAAAAAATTAAAAAAAAAAGAAATAAAAAAGTAGGCGGGTAAGCCCGCCACCTTGGCAGAGCGAGCTAGATTTTTGTGCCTATTTTCACTTAGCGAGCTTGCCCGCCCCGTTCATTTTTTTGGCGGGGTGGGGTGGGGCGGGCGGGAATATGTTTGCCTTTCTCTTATTTTGAGGTGGTTGTGATAGATCATTTTAGGGTTTCCCCCTTGTAGCTTCATCCCGAAGCCAGGGCTTTCATGAAGGTGTTCGAACTCTGCGCCGAGTATAAGTCTTACAACCTTTCTTTGGAGACCTTTTTCAATCATTTTTCTGTGGCTCGTATCTCTCAGGATGATTGCTGAAGCGGTAAAGCGGCAAGCAAAAGTAAGTATTTTTATAGGTTATATCATATCGTCTCTGCATGGATTAGTGCTACCGAATTTCTATTTGACAATTTCTTGCATTTATGAGTTTGGGGTTGAATTGGGTTGGTTTGTATAAAAGGTAAATGCGGGAATTTAAGTTATGAACAGAAAAAAAATCCGTTCTTCGGAAAGGAGAAAACTCTCGGGATTGAATTTCACATACCCGTTAAATACTTAAAGGTTATGTCTAATGCAAAGTGAGAAAACAACTGTTTTGCTCTTCGTCGACGATGTCTCACGCAACTAAAACAACACAGAGGCATTAAGAGTCGATACCCACATGATTATTAAGCCTTAATCTATCTCTAGAGTTAAAACTCAATATGTGTTGATCCTAAATTTGAATCCAAGGAGTATATGTCTATAGCAACTCAAATCCAAATAAAGCAAGCAATTACCAACAATGATTTGTAAAGAAAGAATCATACAACACCATGAGTAATCAGTATACATACAAAATAAAGCATACTTAAAAACAAACCCAAACACTAGAGGGTTGCAAAGAGAAGAAAAGAGGAGAAAATTCAATCTTTCGCGGTGTCAAACACGATCAATCAAGCTCCCGACCAAAAATCATCCGATTACAAGCCACAAATGTTATTTTCTAAGTCTAACCTAAGGAAAATGAAGGTGATGACTTTGGGAACAAATACTCCAAAGAAAAACCCTAAAAATATGTTTATAATTCTATTTATACACTTTTAAAAACTCGCAGACCGGGCTTAGCGCATTCAGAGCACGCTTAGCGCGCTCGTTACTGTTCCGAAAAAACCAGCTTTGTATTTTTGCCATAACTTGAGAATCGTAACTCTGATTTGCGCATGGTCGGAAGCGTTGGAAATCTTATTAAATTTCCTATCTAACAATGACTAAATATCAACCAAATTTATTATTTTTTTCATATTTGTTTTGAGCCTTATTTGTTGACGAATTACTCAAAATCACACATTTGAAGTCGTGTCTTCGACACTTTATTGCTCATGCTCCCAATATGCATCAATACCTAAAAAATAAATAGAAAAATATGAAACGATACGCAACTACACTAAAACTAGATTATACACTAAATATACATTGTAATACGGTGAGAGAAGTGACTTGTTTTACATTTTATCGCAAATGTGCGGATAGCTAGAGTCACCACTGACTTTTTTTTATCCAATAAGGAAAGGGTGAAAATAACAGGAAAGACCTTGATAGATTTTGAATTCGGGGGGTAAGTTATGTAAAGGGAATGTGTTAGCACCCTTTTCATCCGTAGTTATCTACAAGCTCTTAATTGCTTAACTCACTTTTGTAAAACTTGCTTTGTGTGTTTGTGATTTATTTGAAAATATTTTGAAAAAAAGCCAATGTAAGACAGACTTTGTAATGATTCTTGTATCATTCCTCAAGAATACGTACAAAGTGTTTTGAAAATATTTGTTTGAAAGTGAGGTGTGAAAAAATATTTTGAGAAAAATTGTGAGCAAGCAATTAGGAGTTTCTTACCCACTAAAGTCTTTCTTATTCTTTTCCTTCTCCTTTAGAGATAGTACTATCCATACTATTAATTGGTAGGTAGCCCCATCTATTGGATGTGAAGGGACAGACGTAGGATCATTGTATGGTCATAGAAGGCAACTTGTAAGGACACTTTAGCAATTTTTATAAGGGACTAGATCATTTATCGAAAGGCAACATCGAAGGGTCATAGAGGGACTATGATCTTTTGTTCGAGGGACATTTGCTAAAGCGTCCCTACTTTTGAGGGACATGACTGTCTAATCGAAAGGCAACAAGAGAGGCTACTCTAGAGGTGCAAGTGTGCGAGTGTGTTGTTTTCAATTATTTATCTTTGACTTTAGGATTTTGCTATTGTTTGATTATTATCTTTCCATACAAACCCTACTTACTAAGCAGTAGCATAAAATAATAACAATAAATAAAGGCAGAAAGTAAAGGTAGAAACGTAAATCCTACACTATTACAATACTTCGGGGCAGATACATAATATAAAGTGCGGAAAATAGAAATCTATAACTTTTACACTCCAGAGCAGTTACATAATAATGAAAAGGAAAAGCGAGAAATCTAGGCTATTACAATTGTGAAAATATAATCGATCTAAAAAATGTAAAATCAAATGAAAATGGAAAAGAAAATATTTTTTTTTTGGTAAATTTCTTATGAAAAAAAGATTTATGATTAATTAAATGAAACTAAAATCTAATTAATTTTAATTAATTAAATTATTATAAAATCTAAGAATCTAATTGATTTTTCTTCACTAAGTTGATCAATGACTCCAGAAAGTGTCCATTTATTTCCATTCATCCAAACACCCTTATTGGCGATGGTTTATCATCTGGTGCCACTTTACTTTCCATTTGTTCTCAGTGCTTTCCCCATAAAACAAAATATAAGCCTATCACAACCAAGATGGAACCAATTGCACTGCATTCACAAGTTCAAGATCAAGTTATCATGTTAGATAGAAGTGTTGGAAAAAAAATACAGAAAATCGATTCATTCTATGTCAAAATTTTACCTTGTAAGTTGTACATTAACATTAAACTTAAACTTTATTTCATTCGATACAAAAATTTCTCAATCTAGTATTTTCATTTTTGTTAACATGTACTTTAGAGAACAAGTTAGCGTAACCCTAAAAATAGTTAACCTTTTAGTCGAAATTTGGTATTATATAATATAACTAGCAAGTGGTTAGAAGTGGTTATTAGTTAGTTAAAAGTATAAATAACTACATAATTCAAATACCGACAATTCATTTATTTAATCAACTTAGGCATAAAAGCCACTTCACTACATAATTTAAATAACAATAATAAAATAATATAGAGTATACAATGTATCTCTCAAAGCATGAATCTAAACGTTTCTCCAAAGTTACATAACTAGAGCATGACTCAACCCAAAATAAATATGGAAATAAAATAAGATAGCTCCTTCGGCTACACTCTTGCTAGAAGTAACACTAATCTTCAGTACCTGAGCATTATCATATAAAATATCATTCCAACAGAAGAGTGAGAATTCATATAATTATCGAAAAATCATATAATAATATATAATGCACAACATACTTGCATAAAGATAAATATTCTCACACTTCAAATGCATCATCCAATTAATCATACTATCAACAACTATCCACCCATAATACATAATTTCACAAACACATCATTTTCACATAATGCATATAACTTCATATTATGACATAGCACAATGTGACTCAATTCAAGGCTCAAATGCAATACTCATGCATGTGGTACCAATCACTGTTATTTTTATTCAGTTTTTATTTTCATTCGGGTTCGTCCTGTAGACAATAACACATAAAAGCCCATCCTCTAAGCTTTCAAACCTCTCTCTAGGTTTGGGATAAGTTACTAGCTCCCTCAGAACTAACAAGCATGCCTCTTGACAATAATTGATGCATGTGTAATTACAACAACCATATGCAATTAAGACCATTCTCTAATCTTAACATCCATGCATATCTTAAATAATTCATTACACTTAAATTACCACACATTTGCATATAGATACACATACTCATGAATTATTCACACACAATCCATATTCATAGTATCCCTGTACCAAAACATCCTCACAACACATAATAAACAATATACAAAACATCGTTACAATCCAACACCAATCACCAATACGCATAACCCATATACATGTTATTTTACACAACCACATAATTATTAAATCACCTACTTCTAACAAAATTATTTTTATTGCAAAGAATATTGAGCTATCTTTCTAACGGTTCGAACGAGGACTCAAACAGAGTTATGGTTCAAAAGTTATGAATTTTTTATGTTTTGAAAATAATCTGCTAGACTCAGTAGTACCGGTTACCCTTAGACTGGTAACTGGTTACACCCTGTTAAAAGGCCCAAAAACACCACTTTTTGAGCAGTAACCGATTATCCATATACTGGTAACCGATTACCGCTGTACCAGAACAAAAAAAAGCAGATTTTTATGTTACGAAACTCAATTCCAACCAAATTCCAAAACCTCAAACCTCTTCTATCAACAATCCAATATTTCATATCATCAACACAATATATATGCATCAATTTTCACCTAATTCATCAATCCAAACACAATTAATCATCACATATCAAAGATTATCATCAAAACTTAACAATTACAGAACCATGGAAACTTAGGGATTTCATCTTAAACATGTTTCTATCCATTATAGATTATCATACAATCCCAATAACTATGTAAAAATTCATCCTTTCCTTGATTGTCGATAAACTCTTTGAATCTCCTCCATATGATTCTCTTCTCCTCTTTCTCCTTTTCTCTTTTTATCTACTTTAGCCTCTTTTCTCCTTATTCTCTTACTAACTTCTATTTTCCTTTTTTTATTAAACCCTTAACAATACACTAACTCTAGTAGTCACTATTGGGCTTACTAACATACCCCCACATTTACTCTTCAGATTTCATCATTAGGCCCAACTATTTATTATTCTACTATTTTCTACAATTCTCACTTAATAAAATAATTCCATCATAAACCGATATTATTACTAATTATAATTTTACGATTCAACATACTTAACCCGACTAACCCATAACATAAAACATCTATCAAATAATTTAAATAAAACCAATTACTCATAAAAATCAAACAATTAATTAATAAATATATAACTAATTAATAAAATTGGAGTGTTACAGTGTACAAGAAACACAAACAAAAGACTCAAATAAACCTAGCACAAAGATACAACAATATTGGTCTGCAAAACAAGGGTCAAATGTTGCACACATGTTGGAACATCGTGTCCCACATGTGTCCCTTATGCACCAAAACAACTTGAATCCTCCATGTTATTTTGCAGAATGCAGCAAATCCAAAAGGAACAACAAATAACTCTAGAGATTTATATAGATTCGATCAAGAAGACATAATCTTGTTCCCAAGAATTGTTTTTGACAATATCCACTAAACTTGAGAGCATTTAAAAGGATGTGCCCACAAACCCCATTATACAAGGAAATGAAGGTTTTAGGCTAACTTTTAACCAAACAGTGAACAAGGCTTTGTTTGGTTAGTCTCCAAACCAAGACGAGATTTTGCACAGGCTAATCTCAAACCAAGACAGAGTTTTGAGTTAGTTATCCTTCGAACTAAACTAAGATTCTACACAGGTTGACCACAAACTGAACCTAGATTTTTATCAGGCTAATATCGAACCTATTGAGTTTTTACACTAGGCTGAATTCATAAACAAATAAATATTTTAACCAGGATGATCTCGATCCGATAGAGCTTTTGCCAGGTTGAGCTCATGAACTGTTGTAGATATTTTCATTGGCTAATCTTCACGAACCAAAATATAGTTTTTTCTTCAATGGCAAAGCTCACGAACCAAATAGCTAATTCCTAATACAATCCCCCAAATACAAACAAGATTTTTTAACTAGCTTAGCTCATAACCAAAATATCAACTTCCTATAGAAGAATTATTTACACAGAGAAAAATTCACACTAGGTAAATCTAAAATTTTCTCTCACCAAGAATAAATATCCTCACTTAGACTCAATAACACTCTCGAAGCACTATGGCTAAAAATGTGATAAAATATGAGAGATTTACAGAGGAATGAAAGAAATGAAAAGTATGGGTTTTCACGTTTTCTGGATTCATAAAAGTGATAGAAAAACTCTATATTTATAGGCCAAGACATGATATAAATTTGTAAACATTCCATGAGCCAAATGAATTCTCTAATTAATTAAGTTAATCAATTAGGCATCTCAAAACATCGTTAGAATTCAACACCAATCACCAATACGCATAACCCCTATACATGTCATTTTATACAACCACATAATTATTAAATCACATACTTCTAACAAAACTATTTTTATTGCAAAGAATATTGAGCTATCTTTCTAACGCTTCGAATGAGGACTCAAACATAGTTATGGTTCAAAAGTTATGAATTTTTTATGTACTGAAAATAATCTGCTAGACTCAGCGGTAACTGGTTACCCTTATACTAGTAACTGGTTACACCCTGTTAAAAGGCCCAGAAACACCATTTTTTAAGCGGTAACCGATTATCCATATACTGGTAACCGATTACCACTGTACCAGAATAAAAAAAAGCATATTTTTATATTACGAAACTCAATTCCAACCAAATTCCAAAACCTCAAACCTCTTCTATCAACAATCTAATATTTCATATCATCAACACAACATATATGCATCAATTTTCACCCAATTCATCAATCCAAACATAATTAATCATCACATATCAAAGATTATCATCAAAATCTAACAATTACAGAACCATGGAAACTTAGGGATTTCATCCTAAACATGTTTCTATCCATTATACATTATCATACAATTCCAATAACTATGTAAAAACTCATCCTTATCTTGATTGTCAATAAACTCTTTGAATCTCCTCCATAGGATTCTCTTCTCCTCTTTCTCCTTTTCTCTTTTTCTCTACTTTAGCCTTTTTTCTCCTTATTCTCTTACTAACTTCTATTTTCCTCTTTTTATTAAACCCTTAACAATACACGAACTCTAATAATCACTATTGGGCTTACTAACATACCCCCACATTTACTCTTCACGTTTCATCATTAGGCCCAATTATTTATTATTCTACTATTTTCTACAATTCTACTTAATAAAATAATTCCATCATAAACCGATATTATTACTAATTATAATTTTACGGTTCGACATACTTAACCCGACTAACCCATAACATAGAACATCTATCAAATAAATTAAATAAAACCAATTACTCATAAAAATCAAACAATTGATTAATAAATATATAACTAATTAATAAAATTGGAGTGTTACAGTGTACAAGAAACACAAACAAAAGACTCAAATAAATCTAGCACAAAGATACAACAACATTGGCCTGCTAAACAAGGGTCAAATGTTGCATACATATTGGAACATCGTGTCCCACACGTGTCCCTTATGCACCAAAACAACTTGAACCCTCCATGTTGTTTTGCATAATGCAACAAATCTAAAAGGAACAACAAATAACTCTAGAGATTTATATAGGTTCGACCAAGAAGACATAATCCTGATTCCAAGAATTGTTTTTGACAATTTCCACTAAACTTGAGAGCATTTAAAAGGTTGTGCCCACAAACCCCATTATACAACGTAAAGAAGGTTTTAGGCTAACTTTAAACCAAACTGTGAACAAGGATTTGTTTGGTCAGTCTCCAATCCAAGACGAGATTTTGCGCAGGCTAATCTCAAACCAAGACAGAGTTTTGAGTTAGTTATCCTTCAAATTAAATTATGATTCTACACAGGTTGACAACAAACTGAACCTAGATTTTTATCGGGCTAATATCAAACCTATTAAGTTTTTACACTAGGCTGAACTTATAAACCAAGAAATATTTTAACCAGGGTGATCTCGATCTGATAGAGCTTTTTCCAGGTTGAGCTCATAAACCGTTGTAGAGATTTTCATTGGCTAATCTTCACGAACCAAAATATAGTTTTTTCTTCAATGGAAAAGCTCACGAACCAAATAGCTCCTTCCTAATACAATCCCCCAAATACAAACAAGATCTTTTAACTAGCTTAGCTCATAACCAAAATATCAACTTCCTATAGAAGAATTATTTACACAAGAGAAAAATTCACATTAGGTAAATATGGAATTTTCTCTCACCAAGAACAAATATCCCCACTTAGACTTAATAACACTCTCGAAGCACTATGGCTAAAAATGTGAGAAAATATGAGAGATTTACAGAGGAATGAAAGAAATGAAAAGTGTGGATTTTCACGTTTTCTGGATCCATAAAAGTGATAGAAAAGCTCTATATTTATAGGCCAAGACATGATATAAATTTGTAAACATTCCATGAGCCAAATGAATTCTCTAATTAATTAAGTTAATCGATTAGGCATCTCAAATAATCAATTATTGCGACTCAAAACGAGAGGTTTTGATATATAGTCATTATCAATAATTAAGAGACCGTTCTAATCGATTATAGACGGAATCAAATATCATCTAATCGATTAGAAAAAATATCTAATCAATTAAATAGTTAAAAATATTTCCTAATCAATTAAATAACCCCCTAACGAACTGGGTAGGCTTCGAAAACATTTTTTGGTGATTTTTTTAAAACATGAGAGGCTTATCAAGATTTTTTAGTGTGTGGGTGTCATTCAAACATACACGACTAGAAGAGCTTTCACACTTCCTCTCTTTCATACTTTAAAGTTTCAGGTCTTGGCATCAGTATCTATGGTTTTAGCATTACACAAGAACTTTGACTCTTCTTAATGAGACTTGAGATATATTCATGTTGGTTGTCATCATTTGAGAGTTGAGAGGTCAAACTACAAATGATCCTTGAAACTTAAGTATTCACTTGAGAGTCATTGGACTACTTTGTTGACTTTAAATAAATGTCTATCTTGATTCAGAAGGATAACCCAAAACCTAAGTCTTCACACGAGAGTCACTAGACTGGAGTTTTGACTTTAAACAGATGTCTAGCTTGATTTAGGTGCATAGCTTGATTAACCATCTTGTGCATCTTTGACTTCTTGAGCTATCTTTAGCCTTTGCTTGACTTAGAGTATTGTCATCATCGAAACTAAATAGATACTAGTTGACATGCATATTTTCTATCCCTAAGCTTCACCATCTTGGATCGCTTCTTGAATATATTTGCAAGCACATAGATCCATATTTTCCCCATTTTCAATGATGACAACACATTTCTCAAGGAGGTGGTTAAAGAGAAAACATATAGATTAATTTTCCAATAATTAAAGAAATTCAGTGAAACTTCCATCACTTCACCAACCCTTTGCCTTAATACTAAATAGTCTTAGCACAAATGAAAATCTTGTAAAATTTTTGCATCCCATAAATGACGACTCTTCCATGTCACTTTTCAAAGTATCTTCCACATGAGCTTTCTTAAAAGCATCTACTCAAATATCCCAGATCAAATCTTCTAGAGTATCATTCATATACTCACAAACTTCCACTCTATGCGACACATGTCTTTTTCTTCTCACTTCACCTTGCCATACTCATTTCGTGTAATTTTGAATAATTTCATCACAACCTAAGTGATTCAATTAATATATCATTCTTTGGATGTTTTTGCGTATTTCAACATGTTTTACAAAGACAAAAAAACCCATTATTGTTAGGAATGTTTTTCCGTGAACTCAAGAAATTGAATCACTCAATTCTCATACTTTTTACTCAATCAATTGGCTTTCATCCAACTACGATCCATAATCATATACAACTTCTAAAAATAAAATAAAAATTGTACACAACAACAATGAATATTTCATCTCAATAAAATAACTATAACACTAAACAACAACTACAAATACCTGGAAAACAATAAAACATTATACCCTAAGTCTCAAAAACAATAGCAACAATAACAATGGCGACAACGCCAAAGACAACAACATCATTATTGGTACAGTCATGGAGAAAGTTTTATATACCTGAAACATGATGAGAGAGTCAAAGAAATGTGTTAGTTTGAGGTTCGAGTTTTCTTATTCGAGTTTCCTTTCATCTTGGAGAAGATGAAGAACGATGTTTCAATTTGTTAAGGGGAGAAGATGAAGAGTGGTGTTTCTTTCGTTCGCTAGGGCACAAAAAATTTATGAGAAATAATGAAAAGTCAATGAGACTTAACATCGTGTTGTTAGAATAAAATATTATTTTAGAATTTATATCTCAATTGGGGAAAAAACCAAGAGAAAATAACTGAGGTAAAAGTTAGGTTCAATTTAATTAAATAAAATATTAATCAACATTTCTTGTTGATTTTCAAAAAAACAGAGGAAAAAGATTATGTACAAAATTATGGCGCCATTTTGATTTTAAATAAAACACGAAAAACGCAGGAGTTAGGAATCGAAGCTCAAATCTTAAACTACATTTTATGTCAATTTTCTCAATTTTCTAAATAACCGAGAGATAATTGTCAAAGGGTAATCGTCAAAATCATCTACGTCGTCAACAAATTTCTCAACAAGAAAGTTGTATGGTCTACCACTCAACCTAAGAATGATACCACTTCACATCCTTTTTGTCTCACTAACAAACAAATAAACCAAATTATTAATAAATAAAAAAGCATATCGAATTTTATACAAATCTTATGCCACCCTCGCCCATTCTAAGATTATTTGTAAAGTTTGGTAGCAATGAAAAATACTATTCTAAATTTTTAGAAAACGTGGAGTCCTCATTGCATTTAAATCAGATGTTATAAACAATATACAATTTTTACCAAATTTGCTAAAAATTTGGTGTCATTAAAGCATGGGACACTAGATTTTATCGAACATATAATAAAAAATGAAACATTTCATATCGACTTTATTATACATTCAATATAATTGCAAACAAAGGTTGTATTTGTACTGGATTTATTACAAAAAAAATTAAATATTTAATATAAATGCAAGAAAAAAAAATTCATACTAACTTTTGAATATCTATTCAAGTCAAGAGAAGTTAGAAAATTTGCCTAAATTTTAATAATTCGAGAAAGTAGATTTAGTTTAACAACTTTACAATTATTTTATCAAGAGAGTTGTATGGTCTTTTCACTTAAAGTATGGGGTTCTAGGTGCAATCATGAGATAAGATTGCCATAGTTTGTGTCCACTTATAGGTTCAACAAAAGGACAATTAACAAATATACTTATTTAGTTGACCATACAATTGTCAAACACAAGAGAAATATTTTGCATGACATTGTAAATCAAACTCAAATTGGTAAAGTGTTCATTTTTGAGTTTTTCAAACAATATAAAAACAAAATAGCTTCAAATGGGTAACAACAAACTCTTGCACAATTCACCAAAGAAAGTTTCATCATTTTTGAACCAATTTGTAGTTCACAATTGCATATGAATCATATTGCTTATACCTTATGGTTATTAGTTAACTTTTGTTGTAATTAATAATAACAAGTGAAATGTTTGATTCTACTTTCTGATCTGATTTTGCTTCACTAAGTTGATCAATGGCTTCAGAAAGTGTCCCTTTATTTCCATTCACCCAAACACCCTTTATTGGCAATGGTTTATCATCGGGTGCCACTTTACTTTCCATTTGTTCTTTGTGCTTTCCCCATAAAACAGAATATAAGCCTATCACAACTAAGATGGAACCAATTGCACTGCATTCACAAGTTCAAGATCAAGTTATCATGTTAGATAGAAGCATTGGAAAAAAATACAGAAAATCGATTCATTCAATGTCGAGATTTTACCTTGTAAATTGTACATTAACTTTTTAAAAAACTTAAACTTTATTTCATTCAATACAAATATTTCTCAATTTAGTATTTTCATTTTTGTTAACATGTACTTTAGAGCACAAGTTAGTATAACCCTAAAAATAGTTAACCTTTTAGCCGAAATTTGGTATTGTATAATCCAACTAGCAAGTTGTTAGATGTGTGATCACCAAACCATCTAAGAATGTCTAATAGCTATAATAGTTTTAAAAATAATTGTAACTTGCTTATTCCTACCTTTTGAATTTGATTGAAGTTCACTCATGAACATGGCTTTTCTTAAAATCACATAGCTGTTTTTTCTTAATCTTTCTCCTATTAGTCATTATTAAGTCTTATAGATTAATTAATTAATTAATTAATTAATTAGTACAGTAATATATTACAAGTAGTATTTTTATTAATATAATTATTTATTTTTAAAAAATTGTGTACGGCTTTAAACTACCCATTATTATAAAATAAAATAAGCTATATTATTCCTTAAAAATAAAATATTTAAGTGTCTTTATGTAGGGTTAGGGAGGCATTGACCTAGAAATTATACCTTCCAAGAAAAATCTGCTCTGCAAGGAAAAATGAACCCATGATTGCTACAATGATCATCATCAAAGGACTAAATGAAGTTGCAAAAACAGGCCCTTTCTTTTTTATTACCAATCCTTGTACATAGTATGATATACTTGATGCAACTATCCCCTGATACAAAAAATTAAGTAATATTCTTTATCAATATATATATATATATATATATATATATATATATATATATATATATATATATATATATATATATATATATATATATATATATATATATATATATATATATATATATATAAATAACCATACTACTAACATTTTATTAAAACCATTTTATTAAGCTAAAAAGGTGTTGTAACAAAAAAATAATAAAAAAAATGTCTTCAAAAAGGTATCAACTATTAGCCATCTATAATAATATTTGTACCAAAAAAATAATTAATAATGTGCCCCTAAGAATATTCTAATATTCAAGAGTTGAGATATTTTCTATTTAAAATTTGAAAACCATTTAAATGATAAAAAATTATCTATTCCAAATGAAGAATTAATATATGTTCTTACAGCATATGCAGAAGCTAACAAGTTCATATCCCAACCAATTGTCCAAACAGAAACTCTGTGTTCCATAACCAAAGTTGCAACAAAAGCTAGAAGTGTCCCAAAGAAACATATAAGTGATGTGAGTGTTAGCTGATGATTCTTGTATGTTTCTATAGCCCTAGCCTGCCCAAACAAATTAAAAAAAATAAAAGTGATTAATTATATATCTTCATCAAATAAAAAAATTAATAACACAACATATAATCAACTATTTACTAAGACCAGACAATGCACACATTACAATTTTTATGTTTTTATTTTACTAAACTCAAAATGTGACTTGTCTCGTTAAGACAATTGATACTGAATTTAAACATATAATATTTCATTTATTCATTTTAAAAGGGAAAATTTCGACTATTAAACTATTAGATAAAAAAGTCGAACAACGAATTTTTAGAAGATCAGAATCAAAATCCAAAATAAATTAGGGCGTACTTGTAACACAAAGAGGGATGACCATGCAAGTGTAGCAATAATGAGTAAAATGGAACCAATGAGCCAATTATTTTTGCTTGAAGATCTTGTGATGTTTGTTGAAATTTGATTACTATGAGGTGTATCTTTAGTCCATAGCAAATCCAAAATGGGACCTTTATATAATGTCATCAACATTGCTCCAGCCACAGTTAATAAAGTTCCAACCACCTTTGCTTGGCATCTCAACTTCTTCATGTTTATAATTTCCATTCTTTTTCGTATAATCAATCAATCAATTTATTAATAAAATTAAATTAAAATTAAAATTCAAGAAAAATTAAATAGATTGAATTTAAATAATTATTTACCGGCATAAAACCGCGATTGCGAAAGTCATGGCAGGAAGCATATTGCTCATTGCACATGAGAAAGTTGGAGATGTTAATTTCAACCCAGCATAGTATAAATTTTGATCTATCACTGGCCTGTTTTATATATTTAAATTAATGTAAGAAAATGTGTTCTAATAGAAAATATGTATATGCAAAAAGAAACTATGAAAAAATATTATTAATGAATTAAAATTATAGGAACTAACCCAAGCAAAGCTAGGAGAAAAATTTGCATGAAAATTGGAAATGTAATCTTTGGTTGAGCCTTCCTGAAAAATTAAACAATATGCATTAGCATTTTATTTGTAAAGCAATTAAAAATTCAAAATATTCATGTAAGCTTCAAAGAAGATTTTGAAATAAGAAATTAAACAAAATTTCCATGACCATGTTTTTGATTTTTTTTTATATACAAACCTTTCGAAGATAATGGCGAATGGAGCTATAGCGATGGTTGCAAAAGCATGGCGATAAACAACAAGAACATAGTGACTCATGCCACCATTGAGAGAAAGCTTGGTTATAATGTTCATGCCTGCATAGCCAAACTGCAAAAGGATCATGGCAAAATAAGGCATAGAGTTCTCAAGAAAGTTTGCATAAGATCTAAGCTTTTCAGTCCCCATTTTATGATTTGAAGACAATAATGAGGATAGGCTTTAGGTTTATAAGGGTATGAACTCTTGAGGAAGATTTGTGTATTTTCTTCCTAACTTATATAATAGAAAGAGTATTATTATTTATACAATATGGAATTATTTGTCAAACATAATCTATGAAAATTTATAAATTAAAATTATTATATATTATCAAATTCATTGTTGTATTAAAAATTATCAATCATAATACGATATAATATATAATACAGATATACGGTAAAGAATAATATAATATAATCTATATAATACAGATTTACGGTAAAAAGTAATAGAATATAATCTATATAATACAGAGATACTGTAAAAAAAAAAAAAAGGTTAGAAGTGCTATAATTAATATTGAAGTAAATAACTTTTTTTACCAACTCTTAAATTTATATTCTATTGATGCGTGTGTTAGTTTTTATTTTTTAAATTCTAACCTCACTCTCATGGGTTTAGCAATCACATTCATACTAATATGATGAAATTATATTATTGGTCAAGGGATAACAAATTAAAAAACAACAAATAAATAATGGTTGATTAATGAATAGAATCTTAAGATATGGAAATTTATCTAGCTTTAAGATTTAAATAAAATAAAGGAGCCAGCGTCATTTCCAAAACGAATCTTTTCACAAAATCGATTTCATGATAAATATTTCCAAATGGAATTTGAACATAATTTATTTTTACATAAAAATTGGATTAAAGAGAGTAGTAGTATAAGAGAAAGTCTAACCTACTTCAAAGTTCAAGAAAATACAAGTTTCATTACTCTTATCGCTAAGACTTTCTTTGAGAGTGTGTAAGGTGATTTATAGTACCAGATCTTAAAATTTTCATACTTAAATCGGTGTTATATAGAGTCTCATAATTGTTTTTTCACGATCAAATTATGATTAAAAAGAGTCTCTTAATTATTTTATCATGGTTGAAACATGACTAATTTGCATAGCATCTTCAAAAACTTAAGACGGCTATGCTCATGACTAAGGTGCATGCGATGTTATAGACAATTGGTTTAGCTTTCTACATTGTTACTTGTAATTGCGATGAGTACAATGCTAAAGAGTTTTTCTGCAATATAATAAATAAGTGATCTTTGCTAGAATAATAATGCAAATGTGAGTAATTGGAGAAATAGTCCAACATTATATATGAATATGGTGACTTGAACATTTATAAGTGATAGAATCCACTCACCTATCACCTTAAGATTTTAGGTGGATAAATTGTGTTTCTCTCTGTTGGAAGCGGTATAGTGGTAAACAACAAAAAATTTAGAAATATTTATCCGAGAATTTATCGTGTCCACAGAGATTGGTTATTGAATTGTCGTTCGACAAATCTCTTGTTAATGAATTTGAGGATAAATGGGTTTGTAAAGAAAATGTTATCAACAGAAAATAAATATACAAAAGAAGAAAACTGAGGAAGAACTTATCAAGCCTGCATATAATTTACTCGTCACAGACTTAAATCTATCGACCAGTTACATTCAACCTAACAATATATTCACCAATGTCACTACGTATCACTCACAACTTAAGTCATTTCTAACCAAAATTGAGAGACCGACTATATCACCAAGAAAATGATCTCTCTACCTCCTTAACAACACAGAAGATAACTTATGTAATTGCACTGACGATCTCTCAACACATAACAACCACACAGAGGCATTAAGCTCAGATACCCAAGTAGATGTCAGCTCTAAATCTATCTTTAGAGTTCAAAACTAACAGATAATCATCCTAGATAAGGATCTAAGCATTATATGTCTATAACGACTCAAATCCCTAGCACAGAGCAAAAATCTAAGACAACAATCCACAAAGATTTGTAAAACAAGTTTAATATAACGCCATGGGTGACAAATATACATAAGTTCAAAGTAAATATATTTGCAAACTCAACACATAAAGAATATACAAAGAGGAAGAGAAATGTCAGTGCCGATTGATGAGAAATCCACCCCGGATCATCCGTATGCAAGTTTCAATGTAGTTTCCTAAGCTAATTCTATCACAAAATGAAGTTTGATGGAGTTGGGGTCAAAAATACCCAAAACCATACTAAAAAAATGTGTTTTTACACCTAAATGCACATTTCTGACTGTCCAGCATCGTTCCACAACCAAAAAGCATCGTCCAGCGACCAAAAGCGTCGCCCGGCGACGGATGACAGAAGGTTGAAAAATCAGTACAACATTCTGCACTGTTTCGGTCATAACTTTTGAACCGTAACTCCAATTCGCGCCCGGTTCGAAGTGTTGGAAAGCTTATTCAATGCTATTTCTAACAATGACAAAATATAAACTAAATTTTTATTTCTTATTCTTTTATATTGAGCCTTATTCGTTGACGAGTTTCTCAAAATTGCACGTTTGAAGTCGTGTCTTCGACACTTTATTGCTCATGCTCCAAATACGCATCAATACCTATAAAATGAATAGAAAAATATCAAACAGTACACTATATACACAAACACAATCAAACATAAACTAAACAAATTTACACAAAAGTCGGGATTATTCAACAATATTAACAAACAAAAAGTCGATAAGTACAACAAAATATATATACAAAAATAGCTATAATTTTCACTTATCAAACACTCCCCAACTTAAATTTTTTTATCCTCAAACAAATCCAAAAAACTCAAAGAACCAAAAGTAATCAACTAAAATTTCACGAATCAACAAGATTTGAAAATGGAATATAAATGCAATGGTTAAATGAAAAACGATACACATGAAGAAACATACTTACCACTAAACTACGATGATAACATAAACATGAAACAAATGCTAAATATAAAGAATATGCCAAATATTCTAAAACAATATTTAGTCACAAATGAATTACACCTAGCAAACATAATCATCGATAGAAGAAAAACACACAAAAATGGGGTATTTTCACTCATCCAACATCTTGCAAACAATAGACTAAATTATGCATTCATCCAAAAATTTACATTGAAAATATAAAAGCAAGAATCTCAAGGGCTTTTCAAGGTTGTAACATGGCTTAGTTAACAAACAAGTGATAAGTCCTAAATCTAATCGAAACAAAAACTCACCTAAACCTAAGGGAGTAATTACTTCCACAAAGTTTCAAACAATAGAATTTTAATCAAAATTCTTCTTCATCACAAGTTTCACACCAACACACATCACTTATTAACACAATATTATTTTATACTCTTTTTGTTTTTTTTTTCCAATGCTTTTTCAAATTTTCTCTTTCTTTTTCTATCTTTTCTATTTCACTTTTTTTCTTTTCTTTTTCTTTTCTTTTTCTTTTTTTTTTCAATCTCATAGCAATCACAACATAAGCACATAAGCATTCTTCTCCCCAACTTGAATTCAACTATCATCATAATGTGAATACTCCATACTTTCTAAGGCAAGGTAAAAATTAAACTATAAATCATAGTTAAGAGTTCAAGAAAACAAGGAATCAATATCCATACAAAAAGGGAAACTAAACACTCATAGACAAGCATTTAGCAAATACAACATGGATATCAACAAAAATCTCAAAGGGGTTACTAATGATCACACACCCACAAGGTGAATTGACTATTTGGATAGGTAGTTGTGCTCAAAATGGAACCAAAAATGCCTTGATCACTTTCTTGCATTCATACAATCAACACAAAACAAAATATTAAGCACAATAAAATCCAATTAAAACAAGAATTGTGACCTCCAACATATGTGCACAATGAAAAGCTACCTCAAAAAAAAGGTGAGAACTAAAGTGATTCATAAATGAACAAGTATACAAAAGAATGAATGATATAAAAATTGCAAAAAGTCTAAGTATCATGAATATGCTAAAGTATAGAAAGCGATAGACACATACCTTGAACGTGTACAAAACTTTAACAAAATCATTACCACGTATTCACAAGTAGAAACGATCAAACTTAACAAATCACCTCAATATTCTACAAGTTACCGGACCAAAACTTGAGTCCAAACAACAACAAAAGAATTAGAAAAATAATACTCCTACAAAATTTCAATGTACAAAATTTACAATATATACAATGAAGAAAACTTCTCAAGCTAAACACGACAAGCTTTCGGAAAACACAAATTGACATAACAAAACAAATACAAATAACAATATGAAAATCGGGTGAAAATGAATTAACAAGTTGAAAAGTGAAGATCTAAAATTCAGAACATCTCCTTGTTTCAACTTGTTAAAACACAAATCACCATACACATAAACAAATACAAACAAACATGATTGTTTTACGTCGTAAACTCGACGCCTTTATTGTGCGAGCTAGTAACCTCATATCATCATGCCATGGTATTGTCACACCGTGCAAACCTAAAGAAAGTATCATAAAAATCACACAACAAATGTTACGAAAACGAGACAATTCACAACAATACGTGAAAACACATATATGCACAAATATCATATACAAGTTAATGTACAATTTCTATACAACATACACATTAATTACAAAACTCAAAAACAAAAGAATCATCGCAATGCGATGACAATAGAACCAATTCCTGGCAACGACGCCATTTTGTTGGAAGCGGTATTGCGGAAAGAAACAAAAGTTTTAGAAATATTTATCCGGGAATTTATCGTGTCCACAAAAATTGGTTATTGAATTGTCCTTCGACAAATCTCTTGTTAATGAGTTTGGAGATAAATGGGTTTGTAAAGAAAATGTTATCAACAGAAAATAAATATACAAAAGAAGAAAACAAAGGAGGAACATATCAAGCCTGCATATAATCTACTCGTCACAGACTTAAATCTATCAACCAGTTACATTCAACCTAATAATATTCATCAATGTCACTACGTATCACTCACAACTTAAGTCATTTCTAACCAAAATTGAGAGACTGACTATATCACCAAGGAAATGATCTCTCTACCTCCTTACCAACACAGAAGATAACTTATGTAATTGCACTGACAATGTCTCGGCACAACACAACCACACAAAGGCATTAAGCTCAGATACCCAAGTAGATGTTAGCTCTAAATCTATCTCTAGAGTTCAGAACTAACAGATAATCATCCTAGATAAGAATCTAAGCATTATATGTCTATAACGACTCAAATCCCTAGCACAGTGCAAAAATATAAGACAACAATCCACAAAGATTTGTAAAACAAGTTTAATATAACGCCATAGGTGACAAATATACATAAGTTCAGAGTAAATACATTTACAAACTCAACACATAAAGAATACACAAAGAGGAAGAGAAATGAACCACAAATCTCCCGGTTTGTCAGCGCTAATTGATGAGCAATCCATCCCGGATCATCTGTATGCAAGTTTCAATGTAGTTTTCTAAGCTAATACTATCACAAAAAGAAGTTTGATGGAGTTGGGGTTAAAAATACCCAAAACCATACCCAAAAAATGTGTTTTTACACCTAAATACGCATTTTTGACTGTCCAGCATCGCCCAACGACCAAAAAGCATCGCCTGGCTACCAATACAGTTTTTTCCCCACGGTACAACTCGCCTAGCGTCGCTCGGCGACGGATAACAGAAGGTTGAAAAATCATCACAATATTCTGCACTATTTCGGCCATAACTTTTAAACTGTAACTCCGATTCGCGCCCGGTTCGAAGTATTGGAAAGCTTATTTAATGCTATTTCTAAAAATTAAAAAATAAAAACCAAATTTATGATTTCTTATTCTTTGATATTGAGCCTTATTCGTTGACGAGTTGCTCAAAATTGCACGTTTGAAGCCGTGTCTTCGATATTTTATTGCTCATACTCCAAATACACATCAATACCTATAAAATAAATAGAAAAACATATACACTATGTACACAAAAACACAATTAAACATAAACTAAACAAATTTACACAAAAGTCAAGATTATTCAACAATATTAACAAACAAAAAGTCGATAAGTGCAACAAAAAGTATATACAAAAATAATTACATTTGCACTTATCACTCTCATAAAGGTACCTAGTCATACACTATATATCAATGCTCCCTAGTAAACTCCTTAACAAATGGTATCACGAGCCTTTGGTTCGAGAAAGAGACAGACTTGTATCAAAATGCCCAAGAAGAGGTGTCCTGTTGCAAGGTGTCAACGACGGTACAAGTGTCTTGAGATGGAGCATTGTGGACTTATACTTTAGGGGGAGTGTTAGAATAATAATGCAAGTTTGAGTAAGTGGGGAAATAGTCCCACATTGGATAAGAATATGGTGACTTGAACATTTATAAGTGTGATGCGGTGGGAGAACTGACTTGAGGTTTTGCGTTTGTGTTTGCAAATGTTTCGATTTAGCAAGAGTCGCCACCGACTTTTTATTTTATCCAAAGGAAAGGTCAAAAAGCACAGGAAAGACCTTTGAGATGTTTTCTTGGGTTCGGGGGGTAGATTATGAAAAGGGAAGGTGCTAGCACCCTTTTCATCCATGGTTTTCCATGGGCTCTTAGTTACTTGTTTAGATCACTTGCTTTTGCTTTTCAATTGTTTGAAATGGTGCTTTGTGTGTGGTTTTGAAAATGTTTTGAAAAGAGGCCATCATTGTGGCAACCTTTGTAATGATTCTTGTTTGAATGTATACAAAGGTGTTTGTCTTTTGAAATTTTTTTCAATGTTTGAAAGTTTGTTTTGGGAAATGTTTTGAAATTATGTTGTGATGTGTGTTTGAAAATAGTAAGGATGTGTTAGCTGGCTATTTCGAATAAAGAAGAAACCATTATCAAAACAATATTTCGAATAAGCACCTAAGGAGATTGATATCAATATTGGATATTGGTGGGAAATATAGAACCATTGTGCTAAAGGATTGTTCGATTTCCAGTGATAGATGATGGATTTGGATTTGGATTTTTAGTGTTTAAAATATAAAGAGCTCCTTTATGCAAGGGTGCCATAATTGGAAACGGTCCAGGCAATTGGCTTATTTCGAAACGAAGAAAATTAGTAAAATGCTTCGATTGGCACAGGTTTCGAATTTCAAATAAAAGTGTCATTCTTAGAAGACGCGTGGAAGTCAGTAAACGTGAGAAGCCTGCATGCTTCGAACGTGGCATGATTTTAGAATAGGACCATTAGGGTCAAGACACTATAAATAGGTGTTTTTATGTTAGATTTGGGATGTTCATTTTCATGTACTAAAAAATCTCAAAACACTCAAATTATCGTGAATTAAGGGAAACGAGTCAGAAGACAAAATGTACGTATTGAACATCATGATTCTTTACAATTTCAATACAAGTCTTTTTATATTTAGTTCACTATTACAGTATTTCTGCCCTTAAATCTTTCGATTTCCTTGCATTTCCTTGTTTTACTTGCCTTTAAACACCGTTATTTCTTTAGAAACTTCACTTTTACTTTATCCTTTTATTCAAACACTTCATATTTCCAGAAATTGTTATATTCTCAGAAACTCCTTATCTTTACATCCAAGCATTAAATCCTAAGTCTAATTCGAAGCCTTTCCTTTCTACATTCAGTCAGTTTATTCCTATAGACAATTTTAGAGATATTTCTTAAGAATCTCACATTCGAACTTAACATACAATATAAGTTTATCAAGATAATGGGTATGAACATAGAAATGAGTTATGACACATGTGTTCTAGGATCAATCTAGTCGATCCTGCAAGTAACCAATAATAATCAATAAATTGGAAGACTAGCGGTTGTTTACTAGAAATCACTGTAAACAAATTGGCACACCCGGTGGGACCGTGTCATAACAAAAAGTTTTATCAAATATATTAGAAGAATTTTTAGGATCTTCTGAGTGTGGAGCGCGTTTCGGTACATGAACCTTTGAAGCGGCAAAATAAAGAATAATAATCCACATATACCAAGAAAACAACGTACCCAAATGTGATCGGTGGATCTGGAACTGAATGTTTAACGCTGGTTCGTGAAATGTCGCGGAAGCAAGAGTCGCCACCGTCTTTTATTTTCTCCAAATGGAAAGGACAAAAGCACAGAAAAATTCCTTAAAGAGATTGCTCTCGGTTCGGGAGGTAGGTTATAGAAAGGGAAGGTGTTAGCACCCTTTCTATCCATGGTTATCCATGGGCTCTTAGATACTAGCTCACTTGTGTTTTCAAAAATGGTTTGTTTGCTTTTCAACTGTGGGTTTTAAAAAGTTTCTTTGAAAATTCCAGTTCGACTCTTGTATCGGTCCTCAAGAGTGTTTGAAAAAATGCTTTCGAAAGCTTTTTGAAAATGTGTTGGTGTGAAAAGTATTTTTTTGATTTGTTTTGAAATTAGAGCAAGTATCTATGAGAACCTACCTACCCTAAGGAATTCGTCTGTGTAAATGTCCTTTAAAGTAGTGCCATCCCACCATTGAGAGGTAGGTAGCACCACCGTTGGAGGTGTTCGGGTCAATTCGAGGTTCGGGACATGGTGATCACCAGAGCAATGGGAAGACACCTTAGAAGCTACCCTCATGCCAGGTTCCCGGATCATGAGGACTTACTAAGACATCCTCTACTCGACGATCACCTTTCGAGGCAAGGCAACAGTGAGGCGTACCCTAGGGGTGGTGTGTGATTTGTGTGTCAGATTCGGATATTTTATCTTGTTCATGTTAAAGGTGATCTATGCGTTTGTTTTTACTTTTGGCCATTCATTCTTGCATACCTTTATTTAACAGTTAAAAGAGCGAGAAAGATAAAGTTCTAAAGCTATTACAAAAGGCGCGGGTCCACATCGCCAAAATTTCCAGAACCCGATTTGACAGAAAGTAAATAGAGATAAAGTGCGAGAAATTAAATTGTCCGAGTTTACAAGGCCTTGGGAGAGGTACATAAAAATTAAAAGAAAAAGAAATAAATATGCGAATTGAATTAAAGTTGAAACGGGGGCGTCGGACCCTTTTTAATGAAATTAAATTAAACGATTATTAAATTAATAAAATTAAAATGAAAAGAAATTATTTTTGGTATTTTTGTATTTTATGATTTTAATGAAAAAGAATTAATTAAAACAAAATGTTAACCCTAATTCTAGTTGTTTTTTAGTTTATTAAGAAAGAATTAAATTTTAACCTAAACTTAATCTAATTATTTACATGCAATTTAATTTATAAAAGTAAATAATATTTTAATAATTAATTATTGTGAAAGAAAAGAAAAAAGGATAAAAAATTATTACAAACCCTAGTTCTACCAATTTTAAATTAATTAAGAAATATTAAGATTTACTCCTAAATTAAAACTAATTAAAAAATATACTAATTAAATAAAATACTTGTTTTTTTGGTGTTTTTCTGATTTTTTTATTGTTTTTTATATTTGTTACGAAAATATTTAAATTAAAGAAACTAATTAAAAAAAATAATAGTTGAAATAAGTAAAATAAAGAAAAGAAATAAAAAATTCAAACCTAGGGGGGGTCTGTCCCCATTTGGGAGGTTTTGTTAACATTTGCTGGCCCATTAAGCTAAGGTCCTTTTGACTTTTCTGAAAGCGTGTGGATGCATTGACTGAGGCACACCCTGTTCTTCAAATCTCCACCTTTTGATTGGAGCCATAAGATACGTGGCATAGCTGGATCAGGAGTGTATGATGGGGGTCCTGGGAACGAGCTACACACAAGCAACGTTAGAAAAATAATAATATGGAAAGGGAGGGGACCTGGGGCTCGAACCCAGGTCCCAGGGGTTACCACTAAGACACTTGGACCAACTGCGCTGCTTTGTTTATCTGTAGATAATATAACCAATAAATATAATAAAACAAACAGAATGTTAGTGCTTCTTTTTCGCGCGAGATTCAAACAATCCAATCACTGATGGCCACCTCATCTTCTTCTTCTTTGTTCCCTGAAACAAAAAGGTTAGCAACGGTTTTGGAACTGTTCCCTTATACCCCATATTCCAAAATAGCGATTAGCTCAGGGAGGCTCATAAATTGAGCGCGAGGGTGGCATTACAATCGTCCAATCATGCTTGTTTCAATGATATAGGTCTCTAGTGCTAATTTTTCCTTCACCAAGAAACCCCAATTTAAGATTCTGAAAACCCTAAGCATCGCCCATGGTGGTTTCTTGTATGGTGCGTAAAAACTCAATTCATCTACATGGTTAGCTTCAGGAAGGTCCCATTAGTATAAATCAATCATAAAAATGCAATGATATGGTCTAAATTACAAAATACGATTATGAAAAAAGAGCTATGCAGTTTGCCTCCGAATTACCAATTCTTTGAGTATGGGACACAGTTCTCGATTGGAATCGTCTCCTGGCAACCTTGGCAAGCTAATGGAGTGGTTGTTTTGTCTTGAAAGGCCCTGCAATCGTGATTTCAGTTTTCAACTTTTAAGCAAAAAACTCAAATGTAGTTCTTGGTCTATGGCGCATCTTTTTAGTCAGTGAGCACGAGGGTTTGCTTGTGTATGTATAGGTGAATGATTTAGGTTAAGTTTCTTGTCCAAGGAATCAAGGAATTGATGTATGGATATTGATTTTTATGGCAAAATATTTTCCAATCTTTTCATGCACATTTGCTCTCAATCATATCCAATCACCTTCAATTCTTCCCTAATCTGATTTGCACGAAATATTGAGATGTTTTATGCACAAAAAGATTTAAAACATTAGGTTTAACATTTTTCATGTATTTTAATTAATTTAAATGAATTATTAATAATAAAAATCCAAATAAATAAATAAAAAATGAAGAAAAACTTCCCTTTGGGCCAAATGGTCGTGCACATGCCTTGGATAATGAATTGTGGAAGAAAAAGAGGCCCATTAGCAATTTTAGGTCATTTGAATCAATGTTGACTTTTCAAAATATCCAAAAATTTCCCAACTTCCACAAGGCATAACTTGCTCAATTTTTAATCTTTGCTCATGTTCTTGGACATTTTGGAAAGGTATTTGAGTCCTCTAACCAATGTCTTTGGTCCCATGTCATTTTGATTTACCAATCTCAAGTTATGGCCTTTGACTTAAAGTCCCTTTTTGTTGACTTTTGAAAATGACCTATAATGTTGAAATTGATAACTTTTTGTGAGAGCATTTCTTGGACTTGAAGTATGAAGAGAGTTGTAGGAAATGTCTTTCTCTTCAAAATTAGCTTTGGATGGAATTTTTCTGATAATCCATGTGAAAGTTATGCCCTGGTCAATTTACAGTTGACTTTTTCAACTGTCCAAATAAGGAAACTTTTGCATCTTGATGATTTTTGAGCCAAGCTTTGAGAATCATGATCAAGCATTGATCAAATGATGTTTGTGGCTTCAAAATGAGATGTTGACCAAAAATTTGAACTTTTGACTGTCAAATGACCATTTTGCCCCTACAGTTGACTGTAGTGCAATTAGGGTTTTGACTGTGCAATTTTGTGCTGAAAGTCTTGAAACTTGGTATGAGGATGCTTGACCATATTTATAGGCATGTGGGACTTGATTGGACCCTTGGAAACTTCATTTACTTTGTCAGAACCAAAACCCTAATTTTGACTGTTAGGAGGCCCTTGAACTGTGCAACCCTTGGGGAGATTTTGAAGCTTGACTTGGCAATTTCTTGAAGAATATGGGAGGGCAAATTTTGGGGTACAACAGTTGCCCCTGTTCAATCTTCTTAGACCCGAGGATGCAGATTGGCTGACGTGCCTTTCGTAATCCGAAGGTGGAAGATGATTGAACACTAGAGTGCCCAGAAATTTGCGCTCACATAGTAGCAGTGTGATGGTGGAATGGGCTTATAGATGCCATTTAGAGATTGATGAATAGGATGATGGGCTTATAGATGCCATGCTAAGAGATGAAGGAAGGTGGATGGGCTTATAGATGCCATCTGGATGTTGATCGCGTAAGAGATTCCTTAGCGAGAACTTGCGTACCTGCAAAAGAAAAATGAGTACCTGACATGTTGCAGGGGCTGGTCTTCAGATTCTTTGTATGGATGTGTCTTGACTGGTTACAGGAGCTGGGTCTGGAGCTTCAAACGGTGATGAATGAACCAGAGATGGTTACTACCTCAACAGGAACGGTGAGAGAACCTTGGGTGACTTTAACTTCAACAACAATCGTTGAGAAAATCTTGATGGGAATTACCATCTCCGCGGTATCGGGGAGAGAACCATAGGCGATTACAACCTCAATAGAAATCATTGAGAAAACCTTGGATGGAATTATCATCTCCGCAGTATCGGGGAGAGAACCATAGGCGATTACAATCTCAATAGCAATCATTGAGAAAACCTTGGATGGAATTATCGTCTCCGCAGGATCGGGGAGAGAACCATAGGCGATTACAATCTCAATAGCAATCATTGAGAAAACCTTGGATGGAATTATCATCTCCGCAGTATCGGGGAGCGAACCATAGGCGATTACAGTCTCAATAGCAATCATTGAGAAAAACTTGGATGGAATTATCATCTCCGCAGCATTGGGGAGAGAACCATAGGCGATTACAATCTCAATAGCAATCATTGAGAAAACCTTGGGTAACTTCAACTTCAACAACAATCGTTGAGAGAAGCCTGGGATTACCACCTCCGCAGGATCGGGGAGAGAACCATAGATGATTACAATCTCAATAGCAATCATTGAGAAAACCTTGGATGGAATTATCATCTCCGTAGTATTGGGGAGAGAACCATAGGCGATTACAGTCTCAATAGCAATCATTGAGAAAACCTTGGATGGAATTATCATCTCCGCAGTATCGGGGAGAGAACCACAGGCGATTACAATCTCAATAGCAATCATTGAGAAAACCTTGGGTAACTTCAACTTCAACAGCAATCGTTGAGAGAAGCCTGGGATTACCACCTCCGCAGGATCAGGGAGAGAACCATAGGCGATTACAATCTCAATAGCAATCATTGAGAAAACCTTGGATGGAATTATCGTCTCCGCAGGATCGGGGAGAGAACCATAGGCGATTACAATCTCAATAGCAATCATTGAGAAAACCTTGGATGGAATTATCATCTCCGCAGTATCGGGGAGAGAACCATAGGCGATTACAATCTCAATAGCAATCATTGAGAAAACCTTGGATGGAATTATCATCTCCGCAGTATCAGGGAGCGAACCATAGGCGATTACAATCTCAATAGCAATCATTGAGAAAACCTTGGGTAACTTCAACAGCAATCGTTGAGAGAAGCCTGGGATTACCAACTCCGCAGGATCGGGGAGAGAACCATAGGCGATTACAATCTCAATAACAATCATTGAGAAAACCTTGGATGGAATTATCATCTCCGCAGTATTGGGGAGAGAACCATAAGCGATTACAGTCTCAATAGCAATCATTGAGAAAACCTTGGATGGAATTATCATCTCCGTAGTATCGGGGAGAGAACCATAGGCGATTACAATCTCAATAGCAATCATTGAGAAAACCTTGGATGGAATTATCATCTCCGCAGCATTGGGGAAAGAACCATAGGCGATTACAATCTCAATAGCAATCATTGAGAAAACCTGGGATGGAATTATCATCTCCGCAGCATTGGGGAGAGAACCATAGGCGATTACAGTCTCAATAGCAATCATTGAGAAAACCTGGGATGGAATTATCATCTCCACAGCATTGGGGAGAGAACCATAGGCGATTACAATCTCAATAGCAATCATTGAGAAAACCTTGGATGGAATTATCGTCTCCGCAAGATCGGGGAGAGAACCATAGGCGATTACAATCTCAATAGCAATCATTGAGAAAACCTTGGATGGAATTATCATCTCCGCAGTATCGGGGAGCGAACCATAGGCGATTACAATCTCAATAGCAATCATTGAGAAAACCTTGGGTAACTTCAACTTCAACAGCAATCGTTGAGAGAAGCCTGGGATTACCAACTCCGCAGGATCGGGGAGAGAACCATAGATAACTTCTACTAAGTCTTTATCAGGAAAATCTGTTTGGGGTCGATTTAGCTGGACTAGAGAAGGCCTTTGACTGGATAAGAAAACTTTGGAGTCGATTAACTGAACCGGTCTAGGTCTTAAAACATGATTGAGAACTTAACTGAATCTTTCCTGAAAGGTAAAGGTCAGTCATATGCAATGCATGATATGGATCAAGCAATGATGTTCTCAACATAAATGAGATTTGTAAGATATGATGCGTCTATGCATGCTATAATGATGTATGGAAGTGCGATGTTTATGAATGTATTTTTCGTCTAGGAAAGTAAATCCTTGACGGGTGCCGGGAAGTCACTCCTGGGCTGATGTTGGAGAATAGATTTTGCTTCTGCTGGGGATGATAATTGCAAGAATACCGGTAGGAGAAGATGACTCCGTTGGGGAATAAACTTGGCGAATGGAATAACTCTGCGGGGAGGAAAGTACTCTAACGATCTTGCTGGGAAGCAATACTCTGTGGGGAGAGAGATACTTTGCTGAGTTGATGGTAACTTGCTGGGGATACCTTTGTTGTGTTGGAAGTGTTGATAGACTTCACTGGGGATAAGAAGACTTCGCCGAGGACGCTCTTTCCGTGGCTTTTGGCTGAGGATAACCCAGTTATATCCTGGTAAGGAAATAACTCTTTGAATAAAGCCGGGAGACGCGTTCGTGTTCTGTGAGGGTAAACTTCCAGAATCTATTGGGGATAAGCTTACTGCTTGGGGAGATGGATCCCAACTTTCCTGAGGAAATTGGATTGGACTCTCTTGGAGAAGTTTGAACTGCATCGGGGAAGGGACTCCTTTGAATATTTGACATTCCGCCGGGGAACAATCTTAGATCAAGACTGCCGGGGATGCTTGTTGAGAATACATGTATACTGCTGGGGAATGTTGATATCTGCTGGAGGATACCCAACTTCCTTAAGGTTTGATAGTAGCTTTGCTTGAGGAGAGTGTATTGACTTGCTGACGTACTCTCTGGGGAATTAGGATATGCCGGTTATGTTTTTCAGCTGAACGTCCCTTATATCTTGTGGACAGAGCAATTAAATTGCTTGGACGACTCATCATTGCCCCTGTTTCTGAGGTGGGAGAGGAAGACCTGTGAGGTGCTGATAGTTGTTGATGGATAAACCTTTTTCTGGTAGGCAGGTGACAAGATGACAGGACATAGCCGTACACTTTGATCCCTAACTTTTGCCTGGACCGCCCTTTCGGGTTTTCAGTCCATCGGGATACCCATTTCTGCCCAAGCCGCCTTTTCAGGTTTTCGACTTGCCGGGTGTACAGATTTTTATTTCATCCCTTATTTTTGCCCGAACCCTTTTGGTTCGCCGGGAAGCCCTTATTTTTGCCTAGGTGTGTCAACCTAGCGGGTCTTTGATTATGCGTAGTATTTTTTCGACTATATCCATGCTCTCAGGATGTAGGGAATTGCCCTTGTTAGAATTGCTTTGCCATGCCACCAGAAGGTGTTTGATTAGGCAAGATTCGTTACTGGAGTGCCCCAAGTGACTCGGGCGGAGATTTGCCCCAGGCTATTTGACCTTTGAGATATTCTCCAAATCTTGATTGGACTGCCCCAGATGATAGACCATGATCATGTTTGCCCCTTGATTGGAAGTGCTTCTGTTCATTAGGCATTCATCGTGCGAATTTCTCTGTTGTTCAAACAAAAAGTCATATGCAAACAAGGTTATGTTAAAAATGCAACGCTTATGTCTGTCTTGAAGATTTTGAAAATGCATTCTCTTTCATAAAATAAATGAATGTTTGTAAAACGTGATGTCAACTCGTTATTTTATTGCGAGCCTTAAGGAGTCAGGATACCTTTCATAACAGTATGCTTTCGAACTAACCCATGCTTCAGCTAGGACTTTTAAGGGTTATAACGTGGCCTGGTTCACGGTTTAAGAAACAAAGGACAAAGGCTCAAATTATTTGTACCCACCCGCTCTTCGTGATGTTCTCCAAACCTAAACTCAGTTGATCATACGTTAGACCTTGTTTGAGTCTTTGCTCTGATTTTCCGGTGATGGTTCGGATATTGATGATTTATTTTAAATGGGCAGTCATTTCCTTTTTATTGAGGGTTTGTATGACCTCTTTCTTTTTGATTTTTGTTATCCCTTTATTTTTTTGCCTGAGCTGTTTCCTTTTTGGAATTACAGTCAGCGGGATGCCCAAGTTTTGTAAGTCTCCTTCGTGGATTTTGACTTAATGGGTTTTTCATTTTTTGAGATAATGACTGCCTTTCTTTATTGATTATTTGGAACCATCACTGTCTTTCTTTGTTTTGTAAGGACCTCTTTTGTGCCATTTGTTATGCACTTGGATCAACTGAGAACTACCCTGCCCCAGGTTATGATTAAGGGTTTTTAAATTTCGAAAAGAAAAAACTCCTGCTTCTTTGGCTCAGAGGGGTTGACGAGGGATTCTCTTCCTTATAACTCCAGTGTTTAGGATTTGAAACAATGCCTGTACCTCATCAGCGGGGTCTGTTCAAAAGCATACTGTAGATTGCGGTATCGTTTTCGTCATCCTCCCTCAAGAGGCTTAGAATTATTAATTGAGAGTTGATCATCAGAAAAAATATGAAAATAATTTGCATATAGTGAATACGAATATATTGTTTCAGAACAGACACATGCGATGCATTAATGAAATAACAATGTTTAATCATGAGTAAGTGTTTGAACAAAAGAAAATTGCAACTTGAACATTCGAATGAACAAAAATTTCTAGTCTCAGGGCTTGTCACTTCAAATGGTGAGCCTTGGAGGGATGGTAGAAAAATTCAGCCTGACCATCTTGTGTGAATTCCAGTGCTCCTTCATCAATCAGGTCCTGGATCTTGTTTTTCAAAGCCCAACACTCGTTTGTATCATGTCCTGGACAGGCAGAGTGGTAGGCACACCTTTTATTGGGATCATAGACAGGAGATGCTGTGTTCTGGTTCCGGGGATGAGCCCTTAATGTGATCAGGTTCAATCTTAACAGGCGTTGTAAAGCTTGGAACAACGACATGTTGATCTGGGTGAACTGCCTCCTGGGCTTGTCTGGCTGAAGCTGGTGAGGTTGATGCTGAATTTGCGGCGCTGAAGCCATTTGAGGAGCTCTCCCCTTATCTCCCTGTCTCAAGGATGATTGAATGATGAATGGCTTTTTACCCTTAGACGTTTGCCCCAGTTGGTTACCCTGAAGCAGTTGGTTGATGAGAACCCCGAGCTTGTCTTGTCTTTGAGCTAACCTTTGAATGGCAGTCGCCTGCCCCAACATCTGGACTTTCAATGCATCCACCTCGGCTTGTAGGTGTTTCAGCCTTTCATCCTCAGCCCTGTTCCTGATAAAGGTCCCCATGAGAAGTGTCCTTAGCTCCTCCTGCCCCTTGGATAGATTCAGGAGGATTTCCCCGAACCGAGTCTCTTGAGCAAGGAGGTCCTGGTTATCTTGTTGGGAAGCCATTGCTGAAATAAACAGCGACAAGGGTAAGTGACCTGCAACAAGAGTACCTGTTATGCAATGATGTGTATGACATGCATGTAATGTTTTCAAGGACCTCGCAGGGTAAACAAGAAAATTGTTAGCATTGGAATTTGTAGCTTGATTGAAGGAAACCCATGTTGTTGAGAATTCTTCTTCAAGGGTCAAAGGCTCACCATATCCAGTGGGTCATAGCCTCTGACTTTAGTCATCATGTCTGGTTTTGGTTTCCAGACAACCTTGGTTAGGGGAACCTTCTTCAAGGGTCAAAGCTCACCATATCAAGTGGGTCATAGCCCCTGACAACCTTGTCTAGAGGAAAATAAATCCTCTTCGCCCCTTGCTGGGATAGTTGATTCACCATGACCTGCATCACAAGCCCTTGAGATCCTTGAAATGGGTTAGGATGTATGCAATGGTATGATGTTATGGTATGCATGGGGTAATATGAGTAAACCTTGTTATGAGTCCCTAACTAAGGACTACAAACCAAAACCTGCAAGAAACTTAGGATACCCTGTTATGAGTCCCAATTAAGGAATATAAACAAAACCTGCAAGAAATTTAGTACACCCTGTTATGAGTCCCAATTAAGGACTATACACAAAACCTGCAAGAAACTTAGTAAGCCCTGTCATGGGTCCCTATAACAAGCATGCAATTAGTCAGGTTGGAAAGCACACAAGTCACACAAGAGAAACCCTTAGAGTTTAGGCCAGCATGGGGTCTGGGTATTACCCTCTTGAAGTTGGTGGGTTCAACCTGTCCTATTAGAAGTAACCGGGTTCTAAGGGTCCCAATATCACGAGATTGCTTTCATTGTTCATCGTTTCGATTTAGCCACTGAACTGGCGACCAAAATATTCCAGGAAAGCAACCCTCCATTGAGTGTAGTATCGAGTATCAACCAACCTCGGACTGCACCAAAGTCAGTTATCTCACTACCCTAAAGAGGCCAAGATAGTTCAATTAAGGTTCCTAAGGTCTGTTGATGCTTCACGACACCACGCGGAGGCCCCGTACTCTCCTTGACTGAACTCAAGGGTTACCGGTACACACCAAAGTGCCACATCAACGTAGCAGACTGTTTCAACCATGTCGGTATACCCCGCACAGTTCCCTCACAGCCTTGTTGCTACTTTCTAAGAAGGTATCCCCAGATCCGGGTTTAGGATCCATAGAACTCCCAAGACAGTCCCACAATTTAAAGCAAACAAGGAAAGCAATTGAAAACACAGTTATGAACTAACCCTAAGGTACACCTCACTTTAAGTTAATTCCCCAGCAGAGTCGCCAATTCTGTGATCGGTGGATCTGGAACTGACTGTTTAACGCTGGTTCGCGAAATGTCGCGGAAGCAAGAGTCGCCACCGTCTTTTATTTTCTCCAAATGGAAAGGACAAAAGCACAGAAAAATTCCTTAAAGAGATTGCTCTCGGTTCGGGAGGTAGGTTATAGAAAGGGAAGGTGTTAGCACCCTTTCTATCCATGGTTATCCATGGGCTCTTAGATACTAGCTCACTTGTGTTTTCAAAAATGGTTTGTTTGCTTTTCAACTGTGGGTTTTAAAAAGTTTCTTTGAAAATTCCAGTTCGACTCTTGTATCGGTCCTCAAGAGTGTTTGAAAAAATACTTTCGAAAGCTTTTTGAAAATGTGTTGGTGTGAAAAGTATTTTTTTGATTTGTTTTGAAATTAGAGCAAGTATCTATGAGAACCTACCTACCCTAAGAAATTCGTCTGTGTAAATGTCCTTTAAAGTAGTGCCATCCCACCATTGAGAGGTAGGTAGCACCACCGTTGGAGGTGTTCGGGTCAATTCGAGGTTCGGGACATGGTGATCACCAGAGCAATGGGAAGACACCTTAGAAGCTACCCTCATGCCAGGTTCCCGGATCATGAGGACTTACTAAGACATCCTCTACTCGACGATCACCTTTCGAGGCAAGGCAACAGTGAGGCGTACCCTAGGGGTGGTGTGTGATTTGTGTGTCAGATTCGGATATTTTATCTTGTTCATGTTAAAGGTGATCTATGCGTTTGTTTTTACTTTTGGCCATTCATTCTTGCATACCTTTATTTAACAGTTAAAAGAGCGAGAAAGATAAAGTTCTAAAGCTATTACAAAAGGCGCGGGTCCACATCGCCAAAATTTCCAGAACCCGATTTGACAGAAAGTAAATAGAGATAAAGTGCGAGAAATTAAATTGTCCGAGTTTACAAGGCCTTGGGAGAGGTACATAAAAATTAAAAGAAAAAGAAATAAATATGCGAATTGAATTAAAGTTGAAACGGGGGCGTCGGACCCTTTTTAATGAAATTAAATTAAACGATTATTAAATTAATAAAATTAAAATGAAAAGAAATTATTTTTGGTATTTTTGTATTTTATGATTTTAATGAAAAAGAATTAATTAAAACAAAATGTTAACCCTAATTCTAGTTGTTTTTTAGTTTATTAAGAAAGAATTAAATTTTAACCTAAACTTAATCTAATTATTTACATGTGTGATACAGTGGGAGAACTGACTTGTGTTTTGCGTTCGTATTCGCACTTGTGCGGTTGAGCAAGAGTCGCCACCAACTTTTTATTTTATCCTAAAGGAAAGGTTAAAAAAGCACAGCAAAAACCTTTTGAGATATTTCGTGGGTTCGGGGGGTAGATTATGAAAAGGGAAGGTATTAGCACCCTTTTCATCCATGGTTATCCATGGGCTCTTAGTTACTTGGTTTTTTAGATCACTTGCCTTGTTTTTCGATTGCTTTGAAAATGGTGTGTGTGTGGGTGCTTTTTGAAAATGTTTTGAAAAAAAGATGCCTTGTCTTAGGCAACTAATGTATTTGACTCGTGTTTGAGTGTTTTACAAAAGTGTGAATCTTTTCGAAAAGATGTTTCAAATGTTTTTGAGAGTTTATTTGAAAGTGTTGTGGATTGTGGTTTTTGAAAAGAAGGCAAATGTTTTTGCAAGTTTGATCTCAAGTAACTAAGAGTTTTGTCTACCCTATTGTACTCAAAGGTTTTTTTGTCATGTTTTAACCCCTTTTAACAATTTTGTTCCACCATTGAAATTGATGGTCAATCTTGCGTTTAGGAAGTTTATTCGGGACGGGCGCGGGTCATCGTATAGACCATGAATGCAATGATGCCAAGTGTCTTTGGCAATTTGCTTTGAAGGGACTATGATCATTCCGTTTAGGCAACATTTTTGAGACTTATGATCACTTGATTTTGTTTTGCCAAAGATACTCGACGTGCAAGCATGGCCCATTTTGGAAGGCAACATGTGGGATTACCCTAGGGGGTGCAAGTGTGATTGTGTATTGATTACATGTATTTGTCTTGTATTAGGTTATCTAGCGTTTGATTTTATGTACATACAAACCCTAGGTCTAACCATGGTATAATTGGAAAACTGTAAATTGCGGAATGTAAAATCTACGCTATTACAAAATAGTGTCCGGGAATGGGGGTATAAATGTACAAAGGGGATGAGACTTACAGTATCCAATAAGTTACAACCAAATCGAATGTGCGATCAAAATGTAAATATCGAATATACAAATATAAGATAAAAACGTGTATAGGGCAATGTATTGTGTAAGTGTAAATATGAGATGTATATGAGTATGTGTAATTGTTTACAAGCGCGAATTGTGGAATTGAAACGCATTAGGGTTTTTGACCTAGAGAAATGTTTTTAAAATGAATCTTTGATTTATATGTTTAATTATGTACAAAAAATGTTCAAGTTTTAATTAAGAATGTTTCTTTATATGCAAAAAGTATTTTGATTAAATGTTCAAGTTTTTAATTAGATGTATTATGTATAAAAAAGAAAGTATTTTAATCAAATATTTGTGAATTTAATATTAGAGAAAAAAAATGTATTTAAATTGTTATGTACAAAATATGTATTTTAATCAAGTATTTAGAAATTAATTTATGTATATAGAAAAACTTTTAATTACACTTAAAGAAAAGATGTATTTACTAAATGAATTGTATTGATTAAGAGAGTAAATAAATAAAAGAAGAAAGTATTTTCAATTTTTTTAATATATGAGGCAAAAATGTATTTTAATTAAGTTAGTATTTTACAAAGAAAAAAAAAGTAAATATTGTTTATAAAAATAAAAAAAAAGGGTTAGTGTTTAATATATGTTAAAAGAAACAGACAGGAAACATCTTTAATGGGCTTTAGAGAGACTTAGAGACGGGTCAGGCCCATGTTTATCTTGAACGAATTTTTAGGGTTAGGTTTTGTTAGTTCAGTTTGGGGAAAGCATCAGGTTTAGGCGAGGCAGCGGCGGCGCGTATTCGTTCAACATTCCCTTCCTCATCTCCCTGAATGCTTCTCTTTCCGGCCACCAACGTCACTCCCGAACTCTCTTCCCTCCAATGCAAGAGCTCCACATCTTCTTGAAACAAGGTTAGCTTTTAGTTGTTATGTTCTTATCTCTTTTCCTTTTTTACAGATTGCATGTTTTTCTGATTTGAGTTCTTACTTGATCTTTCGTTATTATGAGGTGAAGGAGAAGAGGTAGAAAGCTCGTTACCTGACCTTGGAGAAGGAGGAGAGAAGAGGGGTGGAGACGCTTAGGAGGCCGGAACGGCGATTCGGTGACGAAGCTGGATGCTTGCTTTGCTTCTGATGCTTTCCTGGTATTTTCGTTCTTACCTCTTGCTGTGTGAGGGTTTTATGATGATTTTAGATTTGCCTGAAAACCCTTCTTTCTAATTCACTTCTTTATCTTCTTCTTCCATGCCACTGTTGCCTATGTATTGTTGCCTGAGTATTTGTATGCTTCTTGTTTGATTGCCTTATTGCCCAGTGATGTTCATACTGAGGGCCTAGGTTGCCTCACCTGCATTGCCTCGAACTTTTACGCTTGTGAGTTGGTTTCTAGTTGGTGTTTTGAGACAGGGGCTCTGGTAGTTCAGTTTCTGGTGCAGGTTCTGAGTTTTTGTTGTGTTTGATGGCTTTGAGGGTGAAGCTTGGTATCTGCAGGTTTTAACTGGTTTTTATGTTAACTTGGCTTGGTAGCTTAGTTTGCAGGTTATGGTGAGGTTTTGACAGCAGCAGGTATGTGTTTCGTTGGCTGATTGTTGTAGGTTATGCTTTAGTGTGTTATGTTGTTGGACTTAACAAGGTTTGAGGTTGTTCAGGTTATGGTTTTTGTGATTCTGGACAGTAGTGGGGCTTCAGACTTTTTGAGTTTGTATATTTCTCTTCTCTCTATCCTGCCTGCTGAACTGTGTTCTCTTCTCTTTGTGTTATATCTCCTTGTTGTCTTCTGCCCTGCCTAAACCTAAAGCCTACGCTGCTTTTTCTCTCTTTTTCTCTCCAAAAGTACAGTCAAGATTTTTATATGATTATTGTTGTACTATGTTCTGAAGGGGCCTATGGGAAATGATGATTAATATGTTTAGCTTGCATAACACATTTTCTGCATCTTTATCTTGCTTTGACAGTTTGTGTGCTGACTTTGCATTGATATCTTTCCAAAATCCTTCTTTGACAGCTTGGGATAGATCTTGACAGCAATTGTACTTCCTTGATTTTCTTTGACATCTTTGGCATTTAAGTGGGAATTGGACTTTTCAGTTTAGTTTGAATTGGAAGTTTGCAGTTTGAATTTTTTAGAAATTATGCATTTGACATTCATGAATAAAAAAAGGAATTCTTCCCTCTTTGTGAACCGGGAGAAATCCCGTGATTTGCAGAGAGGGTCAACTGATCCCAGTCAGTGGCCCCTAATGATGAGCAAATTTTATCTGTCTCTTTTAATTTAACTGCCTTCTGACTTTCTCTTTTCTTTTCGCAGATAAAAAATGGAGCACCGGAGCGGAGTGAAGAATGAAGAATATTAGAAAATAGGATAGTTTTTATTTTATTTTATGTAATATTTAAATTAATGTATATTATTGTTCATAATTTAAATTATAAACAACAATTTGTACAAATAATTCAAATATCAATAAAATCTAAATTATCCAATTAATTCTAATTTTCTTTATTGTTTATTTATTTATTTAAAATTCTTTGAATTAAAACAATTGAAAAATAAATTTCAATCATTCAATTTTAGAATAATAAATAACTTAAATAAAAACAACATTGATCAATTAAACCTGTCTTATTCAAAATCCAAAGCAAAGCAACAGTCAATCCAAATAGACTGATCAAACGCAATCCTTCTTCACTGATTTGCCATAAACACTGTGAATCCAATACTGCATACTGTATCTGACTGGCTCAAAGAAAACAACATGAATTCAAACCACTGTCTCTTTCACTGATTAAATCAAGATAATGCGAATTTAACCCGAATCTCGGAATAAACTGCAAAGTGCTGTGGAATTTAAATTCCTCTGAGAATATGCCCATAAAACTTTAATTCTTGATTAAATGCCGAATAACGCTCGCCTGATCAAAACTGAGCCAAAATCAACCAAAACCCTAAGCCAACTGTATGAAACGATCCAGAGCTCTGAAAATCAGTAAAAACCCTAATTTTGCTTGACTGACAAGAAAAGTCCATTTGTCCGATTCTTAAGCCAGTTTGAAAAGTCAGGAAATGTCTGAAGCTGAGATTTCTTGTGGAAAAGCGCGAGGGCAAATTTTGGGGTACAACAGTTGCCCCTGTTCAATCTTCTTGGACCTGAAGAGTTAGATTGGAAAGTTTGCCTTTCGCGACTTGAAGGTAAAAGGAGATTGGACACTAATGTGCCCAGAAAATTTGCACTCGTCGATCCGATGGTGAATGGGCTTAAAGATGCCATTTGGTGATGGGCTTAAAGATGCCATCTGGTGCGATAGAATTTTGTCGGGGGATGGGCTTAGAGATGCCATCTGAGAATGGGCTTACAGATGCCATTCGGCGACTGCTGGTAGGAGGATGGGCTTATAGATGCCATATGGTGATGTTGAACTGTATGTCACAAGTGAGTGGACAAGTATCAGAAGGGTATCCCTGTTTTTGGAACGTCTCTGAATTGGGGTCTGAACAAGCAACAAATTGACGTCCGTGTCTGGAGAATCTGTAAACTATTTCAGGAGTTGAGATTGAATAAGCGATAGAGCAACATCCGTTGTTGGGAAGCGTCCGTAAACTATTTTCAAAAAATTGAGAAGAGTCTGAATCAGTTGGTAGATTGACATCCGTTGTTGGGAAGAATCCGTAAACTATTTTCAGAATTTGAGCAGAGTCTGAATCAGTTGGTAGATTGACATCCGTTGTTGGGAAGAATCCGTAAACTATTTTCAGAATTTGAGCAGAGTCTGAACAAGTCGGTAGATTGACATCCATTGTTGGGAAGAATCCGTAAACTATTTTCAGAAGTTGAGGTTGAAGAGGAACCGGTGTAGGGCTTCCTGAAGATGAGCTTGAATGAATCTGGAATAAGTATCAAAATGTCGTCGTGTCTGGGTCACATCTGAACTATTTCTGGATGAATCTCGGGAGATGATCTGTGTCTGTCGACTGATCTTACCTGAAAAGGCAAAGGGTTAGTTATATGCAATGTTATGATGCATGATGCAATGCGTGTGATATTAACGTTTATGATGAATGCGCATGTAAGCTGATGAGTTAATCTTGCCAAGGATACATGAATCCGAGATGGCTGAAGATAAAAGCGTTCTGACTGCTGCCGGGGAAAGTAAATCCTTGGCTGTCGCTGGGGAAGAGAATTCCTGATGACCTCTACTGGGGAGTTCCAAATTAGCAGGCTCATACTGGGGATACTGAGGCTTAAACTCTGAGGGAAAATGAACTCCGGAGGATTCTTTGGCTGGGGATTTTGATGAACTCCGCTGGGGATAGGAAGAATTTTGGCGAGCGCGATCTTCCGTGGTGGTTAGCTTGAGAAGAATCTGAACAAGCGATAGGTTAACCTCCGTTTACTTGGAGAACCCGTGAACTGTTTTCAGAAATCTCGAAGTTGAATAAGCAATAGAACAACATCCGTTGTTGGGAAGCGTCCGTAAACTGATTTCAAAGGTTGCATCTGAACAAGTTGGTAGATTGACATCCGTTGTGGGGAAGAATCCGTAAACTTGTTTCAGAAGTCTTGAAGAGGAACCGGTGTAGGGCTTCCTGATGATGAGCTTGTGTAAAACTGCATCGGGTTTTGAACACTTTTGACATTCGAATGCCCCAAGTGGTGATGTAGATAAATCCTGGCTTATTACAGGTGTTGGTCTACAATCGGTCGTTCACAGATGTTTCCTGGGTTGTTACAGGTGTTGATCTGGAATTCTTCAGACATGCCCTGGCTGGATACAGGAGTCGAATCTGGAAAGGTGATAGTTGATAGATATGCCCTGGCTGGATACAGGAATCGAATCTTCAAACTCTTCAGACGTGCCCTGGCTAGATACAGGAGTCGAGTCTGGAAATAGTCGTCAACAGATATGCCCTGGCTGGATACAGGAGTCGAATCTTCGAACTCTTCAGACGTGCCCTGGCTAGGTACAGGAGTCGAGTCTGGAAATGTGGTCAACAGATATGCCCTGGCTGGATACAGGAGTCGAATCTTCGAACTCTTCAGACGTGCCCTGGCTAGATACAGGAATCGAGTCTGGAAATGTGGTCAACATATATGCCCTGGCTGGATACAGGAGTCGAATCTTCGAACTCTTCAGACGTGCCCTGGCTAGATACAGGAATCAAGTCTGGAAATGTGGTCAACAGATATGCCCTGGCTGGATACAGGAGTCGAATCTGTGAACTCTTCAGACGTGCCCTGGCTAGATACAGGAATCGAGTCTGGAAATGTGGTCAACAGATATGCCCTGGCTGGATACAGGAGTCGAATCTTCGAACTCTTCAGACGTGCCCTGGCTAGATACAGGAATCGAGTCTGGAAATGTGGTCAACAGATATGCCCTGGCTGGATACAGGAGTCGAATCTGCGAACTCTTCAGACGTGCCCTGGCTAGATACAGGAATCGAGTCTGGAAATGTGGTCAACAGATATGCCCTGGCTGGATACAGGAGTCGAATCTTCGAACTCTTCAGACGTGCCCTGGCTAGATACAGGAATCGAGTCTGGAAATGTGGTCAACAGATATGCCCTGGCTGGATACAGGAGTCGAATCTGCGAACTCTTCAGACATGCCCTGGCTAGATACAGGAATCGAGTATGGAAATGTGGTCAACAGATATGCCCTGGCTGGATACAGGAGTCGAATCTGGAATTCTTCAGACGTGCCCTGGCTAGATACAGGAGTCGAGTCTGGAAATGATGTAATTGATTTGTTGAACACTTTTGACATTCGAATGCCCCAAGTGGTGATGAAGGAATCTTGAATCGGATTACTCTGCATATTGAGAGATTTCTCGAAATCTTGACTGGACTGCCCCAGGTTAACTGAACTTTGAAAGATCTGTTGGACCTTGACTGGACTGCCCCAGGTTAACTGAACTTTGAAAGATCTGTTGGACCTTGACTGGACTGCCCCAGGTTAATTGAACTTTGAAAGATCTGTTGGACCTTGACTGGACTGCCCCAGGTTAATTGAATTGTGACAGGTCATGCCCCTTGTTGATAAGAGATTTGATGGAAGTGTCATCCTCTTGAAGTGATTTTGACTTGCTGAGAGAGTTTTCGTTCCTCCGAACAATCGCTGTATTAATTTCTTCGCTGTCAAACAAAAGGGTCAAATGCAGATAGTGATATTCGAATAATGCAAAGTTTATGTTTGTCTCGAAGTTTTTTTTTTTTTTTAAAAAAAAAATGCGTTTTTAGCAGAAAACTTTTCATAAGACAAGTTAACACAAGATTTAGAGCAAAGCCCTACAGGAGTCAGGATACCTTTTGTAACAGTATGCTTTCGAACTAACCCATGCTTCAATTAGGACTTTTAAAGGGTTGTAACGTGGCCTGGTTCACGGTTTAAGAAACAAAAGATAAAGGCTCAAAGTATATTTGTACCCACCCGCTCTTCGTGATGTTCTTCAACCTAAGCTCAGTTAATTGTGCGTCGCACTCTGTTTTGAGTTTGGAACGACTTTTGGGCGATGGTTCACCAGTTGAATTTGGGAGACAGTCATCATCTCCTCTTTTCTTTTACCACACTTTTCATGTTGTTGAGGATTTTATAATGACCTCACTATTTTGATTTTGATTTGTTATCCCTAACTTTTGCCTGACGATTACCGTTTTCGGGATTATTGTCAGCGGGATGCCCCAGCTTTCTTAAGCCTCCTTTATAGGTTTTGGCTTGGTGGGCTTTTCTCTTTTGAGAGATTGACTGTCTATGTGATAGGGAACCACCATTGTCTTTTGATTCCGAAGGAATGCTTTCTCTTTTGATGTCGTTCGTTGTGTTACGAACCGAGAGTTTGCGACTTCAATGCGCATTTTCTTTTGAATTAACTGAGATACTACCCTGCCCCAGGTTTATATCAAAGGTTTCGATTGTTTAGAACAGAAAACTCCTACTTCTTTGGCTCGAAGGGGTTGACTAGGTATTAACTTCCTTATAACTCCAGTGTTTGGGAATTGAAATAAATGCCTGTACATCATCCGCAAGGTCTGTTCAAAAGCATACTGTATAAGATCACGGTATTGTTTCGTCATCCTCCCTCTAAAGGCTTACAGCTTTTTATCAAGAGTCAAATATCATAAAGAAAAGCATAAGAGTAGTGAAACGAATGGATGAATTCAAGACAAACATATGCAATGCATTAATGAAAACAGAGTTTAACATCAACAGATAATTGTTTGATAGCAAAAGAAATTACAACTTTGAAAATTCAAAAAGAAGCAAAAGTCTTTCAGCTTCGAGCTTCGTCACTTCAAGCGGAGAACCCTTTAACGGAAGATCCTCATCTCGCCGTCTGGCATGAATTCCAGCACCCCAATGTCGATCAGATCTTGAATCTTGTTCTTCAAGGCCCAACAGTCATTGGTGCCGTGTCCCGGGCTGTAGGAGTGATAAACACAGAATTCGTCGGGATTAAAGTGAGGAGAGGAGATATTGAGCTTCTGAGGAGGGTCCTTTACGGTGAGAAAATTGACCTCCAACAGGCGTTTCAGTATGAAGAATGATGGTATTTCAGTCTCCGTAAACTGTCTTCCCGACTTTTCTTGTTTACGCCGATTGCCACGTTGACGCTGGCGAGGTTGTTGAGGGGATTGTGACCCTGAAGCAAGCAAAGGAGCTTTCCCCTTGTCTTCTTGAGTGGGTGGAGGCTGAGCGGTGACTTGCTCCTCAACCTCAGATGTTTGCCCCAGTTGGTTGTTTGGAAGCAGTTGGCGGACAAGAACTCAGAGTTCCTCTTGTCTTTGAGATAGGTCTTGGATGAGAGCCATCTGGCCCACCAACTGTCCCATCATTTGAGTCCTCAGTGTTGTCAGATCAAACTGCAGCTCCACAATCTGATCACTCCTGGCGTTGTTGGAACTCCCCAGGCCTTTGGTGAGGAGAGCTTTCATCTCTTCTTGCCCCAGAGACAAGTTCAGGAACATCTCCTGCAGCTGAGCAGTCTGGTCTTGGATGTCTTTGACAGACCGTTCTAGAGCCATCTCTTGCTGAAATAAACAGCAGGAGAGTAAGGAAACCTGAAAAGGGAAAGATCGTCAAAATGCAATGCATGATATGTGGATGCATGCTTTCAAGGATCTCTTGGGGTGAACGCAAGAAAATGTTAGAGGTTGAACTCTGCTCTTGGATTGGAGATCTCTGTACCGGTGGATGTCTTTCCACGAGAATCAAGCTCACCATGTCGAGTGGGTCATAGCCACTGATTCAAGTTGTTGCACTTGATCTTTGATTGGAGAGCTTTGTATCGGTGGATGTCTTTCCACGAGAATCGAGCTCACCATGTCGAGTGGGTCATAACCATTGATTCAAGTTGTTGCACTTGATCTTTGATTGGAGAGCTTTGTATCGGTGGATGTCTTTCCACGAGAATCGAGCTCACCATGTCGAGTGGGTCATAACCATTGATTCAAGTTGTTGCACTTGAACTTTGACTGGATTGGTTAGAGGAGAAACCTCTTGCCCCTTGATAGACGTCTGGCTCAACGTAATCCTGCATCAACAGAACCCTCGAGATCCTTGAAATGGTTATTGAAAATGCTAAAATGCTATGGTATGATGTCATGATGTTATGTACATGTATGCACAAGCAAGTGAGTGTATATACAGGCAAACATATTCACACAAAGCACACAAGGCCTTAGGTTTAGGCTTGCATGAGGTTCAGGTACTACCCTCTTTCAGTTTGTTGGTTGAAACCTGTCCTACCAGAAGTAACCGGGTTCTAAGGGTCCCAATATCACTGGATTGCTTTCATTGTTCATCGTTTCGATTTAGCCACTGAACTGGCGACCGAAATATTCCAGGAAATCACCCTCCATTGAGTGTAGTATCGAGTATCAACCAACCTCGGACTGCACCAAAGTCAGTTATCTCACTACCCTAAAAAAGGCCAAGATGGTTCAATTAAGGTTCCTAAGGTCAGTTGATGCTTCGCGACACCACGCGGCGGCCCCGTACTCTCCTTGACTGAACTCAAGGGTTACCGGTACACACCAAAGTGCCACATCAATGTAGCAGACTGCTTCAACCATGTCGGTATACCCCGCACAGTTCCCTCACAACCTTGTTGCTACTTTCTAAGAAGGTATCCCCAGATCCGGGTTAGGATCTATAAAACTCCGATACAAGGCCCACAAATGTAAAAGCAAACAAGACAATCAATTGAAAACAAAAGTGATCTAAACCCTAAGGTAACCCCACTTTAAAGCTATTTCCCCAGCAGAGTCGCCAGTTCTATGATACGGTGGGAGAACTGACTTGTGTTTTGCGTTCGTATTCGCACTTGTGCGGTTGAGCAAGAGTCGCCACCGACTTTTTATTTTATCCTAAAGGAAAGGTTAAAAAAGCACAGCAAAAACCTTTTGAGATATTTCGTGGGTTCGGGGGGTAGATTATGAAAAGGGAAGGTATTAGCACCCTTTTCATCCATGGTTATCCATGGGCTCTTAGTTACTTGGTTTTTTAGATCACTTGCCTTGTTTTTCGATTGCTTTGAAAATGGTGTGTGTGTGGGTGCTTTTTGAAAATGTTTTGAAAAAAAGATGCCTTGTCTTAGGCAACTAATGTATTTGACTCGTGTTTGAGTGTTTTACAAAAGTGTGAATCTTTTCGAAAAGATGTTTCAAATGTTTTTGAGAGTTTATTTGAAAGTGTTGTGGATTGTGGTTTTTGAAAAGAAGGCAAATGTTTTTGCAAGTTTGATCTCAAGTAACTAAGAGTTTTGTCTACCCTATTGTACTCAAAGGTTTTTTTGTCATGTTTTAACCCCTTTTAACAATTTTGTTCCACCATTGAAATTGATGGACAATCTTGCGTTTAGGAAGTTTATTCGGGACGGGCGCGGGTCATCGTATAGACCATGAATGCAATGATGCCAAGTGTCTTTGGCAATTTGCTTTGAAGGGACTATGATCATTCCGTTTAGGCAACATTTTTGAGACTTATGATCACTTGATTTTGTTTTGCCAAAGATACTCGACGTGCAAGCATGGCCCATTTTGGAAGGCAACATGTGGGATTACCCTAGGGGGTGCAAGTGTGATTGTGTATTGATTACATGTATTTGTCTTGTATTAGGTTATCTAGCGTTTGATTTTATGTACATACAAACCCTAGGTCTAACCATGGTATAATTGGAAAACTGTAAATTGCGGAATGTAAAATCTACGCTATTACAAAATAGTGTCCGGGAATGGGGGTATAAATGTACAAAGGGGATGAGACTTACAGTATCCAATAAGTTACAACCAAATCGAATGTGCGATCAAAATGTAAATATCGAATATACAAATATAAGATAAAAACGTGTATAGGGCAATGTATTGTGTAAGTGTAAATATGAGATGTATATGAGTATGTGTAATTGTTTACAAGCGCGAATTGTGGAATTGAAACGCATTAGGGTTTTTGACCTAGAGAAATGTTTTTAAAATGAATCTTTGATTTATATGTTTAATTATGTACAAAAAATGTTCAAGTTTTAATTAAGAATGTTTCTTTATTTGCAAAAAGTATTTTGATTAAATGTTCAAGTTTTTAATTAGATGAATTATGTATAAAAAAGAAAGTATTTTAATCAAATATTTGTGAATTTAATATTAGAGAAAAAAAATGTATTTAAATTGTTATGTACAAAATATGTATTTTAATCAAGTATTTAGAAATTAATTTATGTATATAGAAAAACTTTTAATTACACTTAAAGAAAAGATGTATTTACTAAATGAATTGTATTGATTAAGAGAGTAAATAAATAAAAGAAGAAAGTATTTTCAATTTTTTTAATATATGAGGCAAAAATGTATTTTAATTAAGTTAGTATTTTACAAAGAAAAAAAAAGTAAATATTGTTTATAAAAATAAAAAAAAAGGGTTAGTGTTTAATATATGTTAAAAGAAACAGACAGGAAACATCTTTAATGGGCTTTAGAGAGACTTAGAGACGGGTCAGGCCCATGTTTATCTTGAACGAATTTTTAGGGTTAGGTTTTGTTAGTTCAGTTTGGGGAAAGCATCAGGTTTAGGCGAGGCAGCGGCGGCGCGTATTCGTTCAACGTTCCCTTCCTCATCTCCCTGAATGCTTCTCTTTCCGGCCACCAACGTCACTCCCGAACTCTCTTCCCTCCAATGCAAGAGCTCCACATCTTCTTGAAACAAGGTTAGCTTTTAGTTGTTATGTTCTTATCTCTTTTCCTTTTTTACAGATTGCATGTTTTTCTGATTTGAGTTCTTACTTGATCTTTCGTTATTATGAGGTGAAGGAGAAGAGGTAGAAAGCTCGTTACCTGACCTTGGAGAAGGAGGAGAGAAGAGGGGTGGAGACGCTTAGGAGGCCGGAACGGCGATTCGGTGACGAAGCTGGATGCTTGCTTTGCTTCTGATGCTTTCCTGGTATTTTCGTTCTTACCTCTTGCTGTGTGAGGGTTTTATGATGATTTTAGATTTGCCTGAAAACCCTTCTTTCTAATTCACTTCTTTATCTTCTTCTTCCATGCCACTGTTGCCTATGTATTGTTGCCTGAGTATTTGTATGCTTCTTGTTTGATTGCCTTATTGCCCAGTGATGTTCATACTGAGGGCCTAGGTTGCCTCACCTGCATTGCCTCGAACTTTTACGCTTGTGAGTTGGTTTCTAGTTGGTGTTTTGAGACAGGGGCTCTGGTAGTTCAGTTTCTGGTGCAGGTTCTGAGTTTTTGTTGTGTTTGATGGCTTTGAGGGTGAAGCTTGGTATCTGCAGGTTTTAACTGGTTTTTATGTTAACTTGGCTTGGTAGCTTAGTTTGCAGGTTATGGTGAGGTTTTGACAGCAGCAGGTATGTGTTTCGTTGGCTGATTGTTGTAGGTTATGCTTTAGTGTGTTATGTTGTTGGACTTAACAAGGTTTGAGGTTGTTCAGGTTATGGTTTTTGTGATTCTGGACAGTAGTGGGGCTTCAGACTTTTTGAGTTTGTATATTTCTCTTCTCTCTATCCTGCCTGCTGAACTGTGTTCTCTTCTCTTTGTGTTATATCTCCTTGTTGTCTTCTGCCCTGCCTAAACCTAAAGCCTACGCTGCTTTTTCTCTCTTTTTCTCTCCAAAAGTACAGTCAAGATTTTTATATGATTATTGTTGTACTATGTTCTGAAGGGGCCTATGGGAAATGATGATTAATATGTTTAGCTTGCATAACACATTTTCTGCATCTTTATCTTGCTTTGACAGTTTGTGTGCTGACTTTGCATTGATATCTTTCCAAAATCCTTCTTTGACAGCTTGGGATAGATCTTGACAGCAATTGTACTTCCTTGATTTTCTTTGACATCTTTGGCATTTAAGTGGGAATTGGACTTTTCAGTTTAGTTTGAATTGGAAGTTTGCAGTTTGAATTTTTTAGAAATTATGCATTTGACATTCATGAATAAAAAAAGGAATTCTTCCCTCTTTGTGAACCGGGAGAAATCCCGTGATTTGCAGAGAGGGTCAACTGATCCCAGTCAGTGGCCCCTAATGATGAGCAAATTTTATCTGTCTCTTTTAATTTAACTGCCTTCTGACTTTCTCTTTTCTTTTCGCAGATAAAAAATGGAGCACCGGAGCGGAGTGAAGAATGAAGAATATTAGAAAATAGGATAGTTTTTTTTTTATTTTATGTAATATTTAAATTAATGTATATTATTGTTCATAATTTAAATTATAAACAACAATTTGTACAAATAATTCAAATATCAATAAAATCTAAATTATCCAATTAATTCTAATTTTCTTTATTGTTTATTTATTTATTTAAAATTCTTTGAATTAAAACAATTGAAAAATAAATTTCAATCATTCAATTTTAGAATAATAAATAACTTAAATAAAAACAACATTGATCAATTAAACCTGTCTTATTCAAAATCCAAAGCAAAGCAACAGTCAATCCAAATAGACTGATCAAACGCAATCCTTCTTCACTGATTTGCCATAAACACTGTGAATCCAATACTGCATACTGTATCTGACTGGCTCAAAGAAAACAACATGAATTCAAACCACTGTCTCTTTCACTGATTAAATCAAGATAATGCGAATTTAACCCGAATCTCGGAATAAACTGCAAAGTGCTGTGGAATTTAAATTCCTCTGAGAATATGCCCATAAAACTTTAATTCTTGATTAAATGCCGAATAACGCTCGCCTGATCAAAACTGAGCCAAAATCAACCAAAACCCTAAGCCAACTGTATGAAACGATCCAGAGCTCTGAAAATCAGTAAAAACCCTAATTTTGCTTGACTGACAAGAAAAGTCCATTTGTCCGATTCTTAAGCCAGTTTGAAAAGTCAGGAAATGTCTGAAGCTGAGATTTCTTGTGGAAAAGCGCGAGGGCAAATTTTGGGGTACAACAACATGAAATTTAATTTATAAAAGTAAATAATATTTTAATAATTAATTATTGTGAAAGAAAAGAAAAAAGGATAAAAAATTATTACAAACCCTAGTTCTACCAATTTTAAATTAATTAAGAAAATATTAAGATTTACTCCTAAATTAAAACTAATTAAAAAATATACTAATTAAATAAAATACTTGTTTTTTTGGTGTTTTTCTGATTTTTTATTGTTTTTTATATTTGTTACGAAAATATTTAAATTAAAGAAACTAATTAAAAAAAATAATAGTTGAAATAAGTAAAATAAAGAAAAGAAATAAAAAATTCAAACCTAGGGGGGGTCTGTCCCCATTTGGGAGGTTTTGTTAACACTTACTGGCCCATTAAGCTAAGGTCCTTTTGACTTTTCTGAAAGCGTGTGGATGCATTGACTGAGGCACACCCTGTTCTTCAAATCTCCACCTTTTGATTGGAGCCATAAGATACGTGGCATAGCTGGATCAGGAGTGTATGATGGGGGTCCTGGGAACGAGCTACACACAAGCAACGTTAGAAAAATAATAATATGGAAAGGGAGGGGACCTGGGGCTCGAACCCAGGTCCCAGGGGTTACCACTAAGACACTTGGACCAACTGCGCTGCTTTGTTTATCTGTAGATAATATAACCAATAAATATAATAAAACAAACAGAATGTTAGTGCTTCTTTTTCGCGCGAGATTCAAACAATCCAATCACTGATGGCCACCTCATCTTCTTCTTCTTTGTTCCCTGAAACAAAAAGGTTAGCAACGGTTTTGGAACTGTTCCCTTATACCCCATATTCCAAAATAGCGATTAGCTCAGGGAGGCTCATAAATTGAGCGCGAGGGTGGCATTACAATCGTCCAATCATGCTTGTTTCAATGATATAGGTCTCTAGTGCTAATTTTTCCTTCACCAAGAAACCCCAATTTAAGATTCTGAAAACCCTAAGCATCGCCCATGGTGGTTTCTTGTATGGTGCGTAAAAACTCAATTCATCTACATGGTTAGCTTCAGGAAGGTCCCATTAGTATAAATCAATCATAAAAATGCAATGATATGGTCTAAATTACAAAATACGATTATGCAAAAAGAGCTATGCAGTTTGCCTTCGAATTACCAATTCTTTGAGTATGGGACACAGTTCTTGATTGGAATCGTCTCCTGGCAACCTTGGCAAGCTAATGGAGTGGTTGTTTTGTCTTGAAAGGCCCTGCAATCGTGATTTCAGTTTTCAACTTTTAAGCAAAAAACTCAAATGTAGTTCTTGGTCTATGGCGCAGCTTTTTAGTCAGTGAGCACGAGGGTTTGCTTGTGTATGTATAGGTGAATGATTTAGGTTAAGTTTCTTGTCCAAGGAATCAAGGAATTGATGTATGGATATTGATTTTTATGGCAAAATATTTTCCAATCTTTTCATGCACATTTGCTCTCAATCATATCCAATCACCTTCAATTCTTCCCTAATCTGATTTGCACGAAATATTGAGATGTTTTATGCACAAAAAGATTTGAAACATTAGGTTTAACATTTTTCATGTATTTTAATTAATTTAAATGAATTATTAATAATAAAAATCCAAATAAATAAATAAAAAATGAAGAAAAACTTCCCTTTGGGCCAAATGGTCGTGCACATGCCTTGGATAATGAATTGTGGAAGAAAAAGAGGCCCATTAGCAATTTTAGGTCATTTGAATCAATGTTGACTTTTCAAAATATCCAAAAATTTCCCAACTTCCACAAGGCATAACTTGCTCAATTTTTATTCTTTGCTCATGTTCTTGGACATTTTGGAAAGGTCTTTGAGTCCTCTAACCAATGTCTTTGGTCCCATGTCATTTTGATTTACCAATCTCAAGTTATGGCCTTTGACTTAAAGTCCCTTTTTGTTGACTTTTGAAAATGACCTATAATGTTGAAATTGATAACTTTTTGTGAGAGCATTTCTTGGACTTGAAGTATGAAGAGAGTTGTAGGAAATGTCTTTCTCTTCAAAATTAGCTTTGGATGGAATTTTTCTGATAATCCATGTGAAAGTTATGCCCTGGTCAATTTACAATTGACTTTTTCAACTGTCCAAATAAGGAAACTTTTGCATCTTGATGATTTTTGAGCCAAGCTTTGAGAATCATGATCAAGCATTGATAAAATGATGTTTGTGGCTTCAAAATGAGATGTTGACCAAAAATTTGAACTTTTGACTGTCAAATGACCATTTTGCCCCTACAGTTGACTGTAGTGCAATTAGGGTTTTGACTGTGCAATTTTGTGCTGAAAGTCTTGAAACTTGGTATGAGGATGCTTGACCATATTTATAGGCATGTGGGACTTGATTGGACCCTTGGAAACTTCATTTACTTTGTCAGAACCAAAACCCTAATTTTGACTGTTAGGAGGCCCTTGAACTGTGCAACCCTTGGGGAGATTTTGAAGCTTGACTTGGCAATTTCTTGAAGAATATGGGAGGGCAAATTATGGGGTACAACAGTTGCCCCTGTTCAATCTTCTTAGACCCGAGGATGCAGATTGGCTGACGTGCCTTTCGTAATCCGAAGGTGGAAGATGATTGAACACTAGAGTGCCCAGAAATTTGCGCTCACATAGTAGCAGTGTGATGGTGGAATGGGCTTATAGATGCCATTTAGAGATTGATGAATAGGATGATGGGCTTATAGATGCCATGCTAAGAGATGAAGGAAGGTGGATGGGCTTATAGATGCCATCTGGATGTTGATCGCGTAAGAGATTCCTTAGCGAGAACTTGCGTACCTGCAAAAGAAAAATGAGTACCTGACATGTTGCAGGGGCTGGTCTTCAGATTCTTTGTATGGATGTGTCTTGACTGGTTACAGGAGCTGGGTCTGGAGCTTCAAACGGTGATGAATGAACCAGAGATGGTTACTACCTCAACAGGAACGATGAGAGAACCTTGGGTGACTTTAACTTCAACAACAATCGTTGAGAAAATCTTGATGGGAATTACCATCTCCGCGGTATCGGGGAGAGAACCATAGGCGATTACAACCTCAATAGCAATCATTGAGAAAACCTTGGATGGAATTATCATCTCCGCAGTATCGGGGAGAGAACCATAGGCGATTACAATCTCAATAGCAATCATTGAGAAAACCTTGGATGGAATTATCGTCTCCGCAGGATCGGGGAGAGAACCATAGGCGATTACAATCTCAATAGCAATCATTGAGAAAACCTTGGATGGAATTATCATCTCCGCAGTATCGGGGAGAGAACCATAGGCGATTACAATCTCAATAGCAATCATTGAGAAAACCTTGGATGGAATTATCGTCTCCGCAGGATCGGGGAGAGAACCATAGGCGATTACAATCTCAATAGCAATCATTGAGAAAACCTTGGATGGAATTATCATCTCCGCAGTATCGGGGAGCGAACCATAGGCGATTACAGTCTCAATAGCAATCATTGAGAAAACCTTGGATGGAATTATCATCTCCGCAGCATTGGGGAGAGAACCATAGGCGATTACAATCTCAATAGCAATCATTGAGAAAACCTTGGGTAACTTCAACTTCAACAACAATCGTTGAGAGAAGCCTGGGATTACCACCTCCGCAGGATCGGGGAGAGAACCATAGACGATTACAATCTCAATAGCAATCATTGAGAAAACCTTGGATGGAATTATCATCTCCGTAGTATTGGGGAGAGAACCATAGGCGATTACAGTCTCAATAGCAATCATTGAGAAAACCTTGGATGGAATTATCATCTCCGCATTATCGGGGAGAGAACCACAGGCGATTACAATCTCAATAGCAATCATTGAGAAAACCTTGGGTAACTTCAACTTCAACAGCAATCGTTGAGAGAAGCCTGGGATTACCACCTCCGCAGGATCGGGGAGAGAACCATAGGCGATTACAATCTCAATAGCAATCATTGAGAAAACCTTGGATGGAATTATCGTCTCCGCAGGATCGGGGAGAGAACCATAGGCGATTACAATCTCAATAGCAATCATTGAGAAAACCTTGGATGGAATTATCATCTCCGCAGTATCGGGGAGAGAACCATAGGCGATTACAATCTCAATAGCAATCATTGAGAAAACCTTGGATGGAATTATCATCTCCGCAGTATCAGGGAGCGAACCATAGGCGATTACAATCTCAATAGCAATCATTGAGAAAACCTTGGGTAACTTCAACAGCAATCGTTGAGAGAAGCCTGGGATTACCAACTCTGCAGGATCGGGGAGAGAACCATAGGCGATTACAATCTCAATAACAATCATTGAGAAAACCTTGGATGGAATTATCATCTCCGCAGTATTGGGGAGAGAACCATAAGCGATTACAGTCTCAATAGCAATCATTGAGAAAACCTTGGATGGAATTATCATCTCCGTAGTATCGGGGAGAGAACCATAGGCGATTACAATCTCAATAGCAATCATTGAGAAAACCTTGGATGGAATTATCATCTCCGCAGCATTGGGGAAAGAACCATAGGCGATTACAATCTCAATAGCAATCATTGAGAAAACCTGGGATGGAATTATCATCTCCGCAGCATTGGGGAGAGAACCATAGGCGATTACAGTCTCAATAGCAATCATTGAGAAAACCTGGGATGGAATTATCATCTCCACAGCATTAGGGAGAGAACCATAGGCGATTACAATCTCAATAGCAATCATTGAGAAAACCTTGCATGGAATTATCGTCTCCGCAGGATCGGGGAGAGAACCATAGGCGATTACAATCTCAATAGCAATCATTGAGAAAACCTTGGATGGAATTATCATCTCCGCAGTATCGGGGAGCGAACCATAGGCGATTACAATCTCAATAGCAATCATTGAGAAAACCTTGGGTAACTTCAACTTCAACAGCAATCGTTGAGAGAAGCCTGGGATTACCAACTCCGCAGGATCGGGGAGAGAACCATAGATAACTTCTACTAAGTCTTTATCAGGAAAATCTGTTTGGGGTCGATTTAGATGGACTAGAGAAGGCCTTTTACTGGATAAGAAAACTTTGGAGTCGATTAACTGAACCGGTCTAGGTCTTAAAACATGATTGAGAACTTAACTGAATCTTTCCTGAAAGGTAAAGGTCAGTCATATGCAATGCATGATATGGATCAAGCAATGATGTTCTCAACATAAATGAGATTTGTAAGATATGATGCGTCTATGCATGCTATAATGATGTATGGAAGTGCGATGTTTATGAATGTATTTTTCGTCTAGGAAAGTAAATCCTTGACGGGTGCCGGGAAGTCACTCCTGGGCTGATGTTGGAGAATAGATTTTGCTTCTGCTGGGGATGATAATTGCAAGAATACCGGTAGGAGAAGATGACTCCGTTGGGGAATAAACTTGGCGAATGGAATAACTCTGCGGGGAGGAAAGTACTCTAACGATCTTGCTGGGAAGCAATACTCTGTGGGGAGAGAGATACTTTGCTGAGTTGATGGTAACTTGCTGGGGATACCTTTGTTGTGTTGGAAGTGTTGATAGACTTCATTGGGGATAAGAAGACTTCGCCGAGGACGCTCTTTCCGTGGCTTTTGGCTGAGGATAACCCAGTTATATCCTGGTAAGGAAATAACTCTTTGAATAAAGCCGGGAGACGCGTTCGTGTTCTGCGAGGGTAAACTTCCAGAATCTATTGGGGATAAGCTTACTGCTTGGGGAGATGGATCCCAACTTTCCTGAGGAAATTGGATTGGACTCTCTTGGAGAAGTTTGAACTGCATCGGGGAAGGGACTCCTTTGAATATTTGACATTCCGCCGGGGAACAATCTTAGATCAAGACTACCGGGGATGCTTGTTGAGAATACATGTATACTGTTGGGGAATGTTGATATCTGCTGGAGGATACCCAACTTCCTTAAGGTTTGATAGTAGCTTTGCTTGAGGAGAGTGTATTGACTTGCTGACGTACTCTCTGGGGAATTAGGATATGCCGGTTATGTTTTTCAGCTGAACGTCCCTTATATCTTGTGGACAGAGCAATTAAATTGCTTGGACGACTCATCATTGCCCCTGTTTCTGAGGTGGGAGAGGAAGACCTGTGAGGTGCTGATAGTTGTTGATGGATAAACCTTTTTCTGGTAGGCAGGTGACAAGATGACAGGACATAGCCGTACACTTTGATCCCTAACTTTTGCCTGGACCGCCCTTTCGGGTTTTCAGTCCATCGGGATACCCATTTCTGCCCAAGCCGCCTTTTCAGGTTTTCGACTTGCCGGGTGTACAGATTTTTATTTCATCCCTTATTTTTGCCCGAACCCTTTTGGTTCGCCGGGAAGCCCTTATTTTTGCCTAGGTGTGTCAACCTAGCGGGTCTTTGATTATGCGTAGTATTTTTTCGACTATATCCATGCTCTCAGGATGTAGGGAATTGCCCCTGTTAGAATTGCTTTGCCATGCCACCAGAAGGTGTTTGATTAGGCAAGATTCGTTGCTGGAGTGCCCCAAGTGACTCGGGCGGAGATTTGCCCCAGGCTATTTGACCTTTGAGATATTCTCCAAATCTTGATTGGACTGCCCCAGATGATAGACCATGATCATGTCTGCCCCTTGATTGGAAGTGCTTCTGTTCATTAGGCATTCATCGTGCGAATTTCTCTGCTGTTCAAACAAAAAGTCATATGCAAACAAGGTTATGTTAAAAATGCAACGCTTATGTCTGTCTTGAAGATTTTGAAAATGCATTCTCTTTCATAAAATAAATGAATGTTTGTAAAACGTGATGTCAACTCGTTATTTTATTGCGAGCCTTAAGGAGTCAGGATACCTTTCATAACAGTATGCTTTCGAACTAACCCATGCTTCAGCTAGGACTTTTAAGGGTTATAACGTGGCCTGGTTCACGGTTTAAGAAACAAAGGACAAAGGCTCAAATTATTTGTACCCACCCGCTCTTCGTGATGTTCTCCAAACCTAAACTCAGTTGATCATACGTTAGACCTTGTTTGAGTCTTTGCTCTGATTTTCCGGTGATGGTTCGGATATTGATGATTTATTTTAAATGGGCAGTCATTTCCTTTTTATTGAGGGTTTGTATGACCTCTTTCTTTTTGATTTTTGTTATCCCTTTATTTTTTTGCCTGAGCTGTTTCCTTTTTGGAATTACAGTCAGCGGGATGCCCCAGTTTTGTAAGTCTCCTTCGTGGATTTTGACTTAATGGGTTTTTCATTTTTTGAGATAATGACTGCCTTTCTTTATTGATTATTTGGAACCATCACTGTCTTTCTTTGTTTTGTAAGGACCTCTTTTGTGCCATTTGTTATGCACTTGGATCAACTGAGAACTACCCTGCCCCAGGTTATGATTAAGGGTTTTTAAATTTCGAAAAGAAAAAACTCCTGCTTCTTTGGCTCAGAGGGGTTGACGAGGGATTCTCTTCCTTATAACTCCAGTGTTTAGGATTTGAAACAATGCCTGTACCTCATCAGCGGGGTCTGTTCAAAAGCATACTGTAGACTGCGGTATCGTTTTCGTCATCCTCCCTCAAGAGGCTTAGAATTATTAATTGAGAGTTGATCATCAGAAAAAATATGAAAATAATTTGCATATAGTGAATACGAATATATTGTTTCAGAACAGACACATGCGATGCATTAATGAAATAACAATGTTTAATCATGAGTAAGTGTTTGAACAAAAGAAAATTGCAACTTGAACATTCGAATGAACAAAAATTTCTAGTCTCAGGGCTTGTCACTTCAAATGGTGAGCCTTGGAGGGATGGTAGAAAAATTCAACCTGACCATCTTGTGTGAATTCCAGTGCTCCTTCATCAATCAGGTCCTGGATCTTGTTTTTCAAAGCCCAACACTCGTTTGTATCATGTCCTGGACAGGCAGAGTGGTAGGCACACCTTTTATTGGGATCATAGACAGGAGATACTGTGTTCTGGTTCCGGGGATGAGCCCTTAATGTGATCAGGTTCAATCTTAACAGGCGTTGTAAAGCTTGGAACAACGACATGTTGATCTGGGTGAACTGCCTCCTGGGCTTGTCTGGCTGAAGCTGGTGAGGTTGATGCTGAATTTGCGGCGCTGAAGCCATTTGAGGAGCTCTCCCCTTATCTCCCTGTCTCAAGGATGATTGAATGATGAATGGCTTTTTACCCTTAGACGTTTGCCCCAGTTGGTTACCCTGAAGCAGTTGGTTGATGAGAACCCCGAGCTTGTCTTGTCTTTGAGATAACCTTTGAATGGCAGTCGCCTGCCCCAACATCTGGACTTTCAATGCATCCACCTCGGCTTGTAGGTGTTTCAGCCTTTCATCCTCAGCCCTGTTCCTGATAAAGGTCCCCATGAGAAGTGTCCTTAGCTCCTCCTGCCCCTTGGATAGATTCAGGAGGATTTCCCCGAACCGAGTCTCTTGAGCAAGGAGGTCCTGGTTATCTTGTTGGGAAGCCATTGCTGAAATAAACAGCGACAAGGGTAAGTGACCTGCAACAAGAGTACCTGTTATGCAATGATGTGTATGACATGCATGTAATGTTTTCAAGGACCTCGCAGGGTAAACAAGAAAATTGTTAGCATTGGAATTTGTAGCTTGATTGAAGGAAACCCATGTTGTTGAGAATTCTTCTTCAAGGGTCAAAGGCTCACCATATCCAGTGGGTCATAGCCTCTGACTTTAGTCATCATGTCTGGTTTTGGTTTCCAGACAACCTTGGTTAGGGGAACCTTCTTCAAGGGTCAAAGCTCACCATATCAAGTGGGTCATAGCCCCTGACAACCTTGTCTAGAGGAAAATAAATCCTCTTCGCCCCTTGCTGGGATAGTTGATTCACCATGACCTGCATCACAAGCCCTTGAGATCCTTGAAATGGGTTAGGATGTATGCAATGGTATGATGTTATGGTATGCATGGGGTAATATGAGTAAACCTTGTTATGAGTCCCTAACTAAGGACTACAAACCAAAACCTGCAAGAAACTTAGGATACCCTGTTATGAGTCCCAATTAAGGAATATAAACAAAACCTGCAAGAAATTTAGTACACCCTGTTATGAGTCCCAATTAAGGACTATACACAAAACCTGCAAGAAACTTAGTAAGCCCTGTCATGGGTCCCTATAACAAGCATGCAATTAGTCAGGTTGGAAAGCACACAAGTCACACAAGAGAAACCCTTAGAGTTTAGGCCAGCATGGGGTCTGGGTATTACCCTCTTGAAGTTGGTGGGTTCAACCTGTCCTATTAGAAGTAACCGGGTTCTAAGGGTCCCAATATCACGAGATTGCTTTCATTGTTCATCGTTTCGATTTAGCCACTGAACTGGCGACCGAAATATTCCAGGAAAGCAACCCTCCATTGAGTGTAGTATCGAGTATCAACCAACCTCGGACTGCACCAAAGTCAGTTATCTCACTACCCTAAAGAGGCCAAGATAGTTCAATTAAGGTTCCTAAGGTCTGTTGATGCTTCACGACACCACGCGGAGGCCCCGTACTCTCCTTGACCGAACTCAAGGGTTACCGGTACACACCAAAGTGCCACATCAACGTAGCAGACTGTTTCAACCATGTCGGTATACCCCGCACAGTTCCCTCACAGCCTTGTTGCTACTTTCTAAGAAGGTATCCCCAGATCCGGGTTTAGGATCCATAGAACTCCCAAGACAGTCCCACAATTTAAAGCAAACAAGGAAAGCAATTGAAAACACAGTTATGAACTAACCCTAAGGTACACCTCACTTTAAGTTAATTCCCCAGCAGAGTCGCCAATTCTGTGATCGGTGGATCTGGAACTGACTGTTTAACGCTGGTTCGCGAAATGTCGCGGAAGCAAGAGTCGCCACCGTCTTTTATTTTCTCCAAATGGAAAGGACAAAAGCACAGAAAAATTCCTTAAAGAGATTGCTCTCGGTTCGGGAGGTAGGTTATAGAAAGGGAAGGTGTTAGCACCCTTTCTATCCATGGTTATCCATGGGCTCTTAGATACTAGCTCACTTGTGTTTTCAAAAATGGTTTGTTTGCTTTTCAACTGTGGGTTTTAAAAAGTTTCTTTGAAAATTCCAGTTCGACTCTTGTATCGGTCCTCAAGAGTGTTTGAAAAAATGCTTTCGAAAGCTTTTTGAAAATGTGTTGGTGTGAAAAGTATTTTTTTGATTTGTTTTGAAATTAGAGCAAGTATCTATGAGAACCTACCTACCCTAAGAAATTCGTCTGTGTAAATGTCCTTTAAAGTAGTGCCATCCCACCATTGAGAGGTAGGTAGCACCACCGTTGGAGGTGTTCGGGTCAATTCGAGGTTCGGGACATGGTGATCACCAGAGAAATGGGAAGACACCTTAGAAGCTACCCTCATGCCAGGTTCCCGGATCATGAGGACTTACTAAGACATCCTCTACTCGACGATCACCTTTCGAGGCAAGGCAACAGTGAGGCGTACCCTAGGGGTGGTGTGTGATTTGTGTGTCAGATTCGGATATTTTATCTTGTTCATGTTAAAGGTGATCTATGCGTTTGTTTTTACTTTTGGCCATTCATTCTTGCATACCTTTATTTAACAGTTAAAAGAGCGAGAAAGATAAAGTTCTAAAGCTATTACAAAAGGCGCGGGTCCACATCGCCAAAATTTCCAGAACCCGATTTGACAGAAAGTAAATAGAGATAAAGTGCGAGAAATTAAATTGTCCGAGTTTACAAGGCCTTGGGAGAGGTACATAAAAATTAAAAGAAAAAGAAATAAATATGCGAATTGAATTAAAGTTGAAACGGGGGCGTCGGACCCTTTTTAATGAAATTAAATTAAACGATTATTAAATTAATAAAATTAAAATGAAAAGAAATTATTTTTGGTATTTTTGTATTTTATGATTTTAATGAAAAAGAATTAATTAAAACAAAATGTTAACCCTAATTCTAGTTGTTTTTTAGTTTATTAAGAAAGAATTAAATTTTAACCTAAACTTAATCTAATTATTTACATGTGTGATACGGTGGGAGAACTGACTTGTGTTTTGCGTTCGTATTCGCACTTGTGCGGTTGAGCAAGAGTCGCCACCGACTTTTTATTTTATCCTAAAGGAAAGGTTAAAAAAGCACAGCAAAAACCTTTTGAGATATTTCGTGGGTTCGGGGGGTAGATTATGAAAAGGGAAGGTATTAGCACCCTTTTCATCCATGGTTATCCATGGGCTCTTAGTTACTTGGTTTTTTAGATCACTTGCCTTGTTTTTCGATTGCTTTGAAAATGGTGTGTGTGTGGGTGCTTTTTGAAAATGTTTTGAAAAAAAGATGCCTTGTCTTAGGCAACTAATGTATTTGACTCGTGTTTGAGTGTTTTACAAAAGTGTGAATCTTTTCGAAAAGATGTTTCAAATGTTTTTGAGAGTTTATTTGAAAGTGTTGTGGATTGTGGTTTTTGAAAAGAAGGCAAATGTTTTTGCAAGTTTGATCTCAAGTAACTAAGAGTTTTGTCTACCCTATTGTACTCAAAGGTTTTTTTGTCATGTTTTAACCCCTTTTAACAATTTTGTTCCACCATTGAAATTGATGGACAATCTTGCGTTTAGGAAGTTTATTCGGGACGGGCGCGGGTCATCGTATAGACCATGAATGCAATGATGCCAAGTGTCTTTGGCAATTTGCTTTGAAGGGACTATGATCATTCCGTTTAGGCAACATTTTTGAGACTTATGATCACTTGATTTTGTTTTGCCAAAGATACTCGACGTGCAAGCATGGCCCATTTTGGAAGGCAACATGTGGGATTACCCTAGGGGGTGCAAGTGTGATTGTGTATTGATTACATGTATTTGTCTTGTATTAGGTTATCTAGCGTTTGATTTTATGTACATACAAACCCTAGGTCTAACCATGGTATAATTGGAAAACTGTAAATTGCGGAATGTAAAATCTACGCTATTACAAAATAGTGTCCGGGAATGGGGGTATAAATGTACAAAGGGGATGAGACTTACAGTATCCAATAAGTTACAACCAAATCGAATGTGCGATCAAAATGTAAATATCGAATATACAAATATAAGATAAAAACGTGTATAGGGCAATGTATTGTGTAAGTGTAAATATGAGATGTATATGAGTATGTGTAATTGTTTACAAGCGCGAATTGTGGAATTGAAACGCATTAGGGTTTTTGACCTAGAGAAATGTTTTTAAAATGAATCTTTGATTTATATGTTTAATTATGTACAAAAAATGTTCAAGTTTTAATTAAGAATGTTTCTTTATTTGCAAAAAGTATTTTGATTAAATGTTCAAGTTTTTAATTAGATGTATTATGTATAAAAAAGAAAGTATTTTAATCAAATATTTGTGAATTTAATATTAGAGAAAAAAAATGTATTTAAATTGTTATGTACAAAATATGTATTTTAATCAAGTATTTAGAAATTAATTTATGTATATAGAAAAACTTTTAATTACACTTAAAGAAAAGATGTATTTACTAAATGAATTGTATTGATTAAGAGAGTAAATAAATAAAAGAAGAAAGTATTTTCAATTTTTTTAATATATGAGGCAAAAATGTATTTTAATTAAGTTAGTATTTTACAAAGAAAAAAAAAGTAAATATTGTTTATAAAAAAAAAAAAGGGTTAGTGTTTAATATATGTTAAAAGAAACAGACAGGAAACATCTTTAATAGGCTTTAGAGAGACTTAGAGACGGGTCAGGCCCATGTTTATCTTGAACGAATTTTTAGGGTTAGGTTTTGTTAGTCCAGTTTGGGGAAAGCATCAGGTTTAGGCGAGGCAGCGGCGGCGCGTATTCGTTCAACATTCCCTTCCTCATCTCCCTGAATGCTTCTCTTTCCGGCCACCAACGTCACTCCCGAACTCTCTTCCCTCCAATGCAAGAGCTCCACATCTTCTTGAAACAAGGTTAGCTTTTAGTTGTTATGTTCTTATCTCTTTTCCTTTTTTACAGATTGCATGTTTTTCTGATTTGAGTTCTTACTTGATCTTTCGTTATTATGAGGTGAAGGAGAAGAGGTAGAAAGCTCGTTACCTGACCTTGGAGAAGGAGGAGAGAAGAGGGGTGGAGACGCTTAGGAGGCCGGAACGGCGATTCGGTGACGAAGCTGGATGCTTGCTTTGCTTCTGATGCTTTCCTGGTATTTTCGTTCTTACCTCTTGCTGTGTGAGGGTTTTATGATGATTTTAGATTTGCCTGAAAACCCTTCTTTCTAATTCACTTCTTTATCTTCTTCTTCCATGCCACTGTTGCCTATGTATTGTTGCCTGAGTATTTGTATGCTTCTTGTTTGATTGCCTTATTGCCCAGTGATGTTCATACTGAGGGCCTAGGTTGCCTCACCTGCATTGCCTCGAACTTTTACGCTTGTGAGTTGGTTTCTAGTTGGTGTTTTGAGACAGGGGCTCTGGTAGTTCAGTTTCTGGTGCAGGTTCTGAGTTTTTGTTGTGTTTGATGGCTTTGAGGGTCAAGCTTGGTATCTGCAGGTTTTAACTGGTTTTTATGTTAACTTGGCTTGGTAGCTTAGTTTGCAGGTTATGGTGAGGTTTTGACAGCAGCAGGTATGTGTTTCGTTGGCTGATTGTTGTAGGTTATGCTTTAGTGTGTTATGTTGTTGGACTTAACAAGGTTTGAGGTTGTTCAGGTTATGGTTTTTGTGATTCTGGACAGTAGTGGGGCTTCAGACTTTTTGAGTTTGTATATTTCTCTTCTCTCTATCCTGCCTGCTGAACTGTGTTCTCTTCTCTTTGTGTTATATCTCCTTGTTGTCTTCTGCCCTGCCTAAACCTAAAGCCTACGCTGCTTTTTCTCTCTTTTTCTCTCCAAAAGTACAGTCAAGATTTTTATATGATTATTGTTGTACTATGTTCTGAAGGGGCCTATGGGAAATGATGATTAATATGTTTAGCTTGCATAACACATTTTCTGCATCTTTATCTTGCTTTGACAGTTTGTGTGCTGACTTTGCATTGATATCTTTCCAAAATCCTTCTTTGACAGCTTGGGATAGATCTTGACAGCAATTGTACTTCCTTGATTTTCTTTGACATCTTTGGCATTTAAGTGGGAATTGGACTTTTCAGTTTAGTTTGAATTGGAAGTTTGCAGTTTGAATTTTTTAGAAATTATGCATTTGACATTCATGAATAAAAAAAGGAATTCTTCCCTCTTTGTGAACCGGGAGAAATCCCGTGATTTGTAGAGAGGGTCAACTGATCCCAGTTAGTGGCCCCTAATGATGAGCAAATTTTATCTGTCTCTTTTAATTTAACTGCCTTCTGACTTTCTCTTTTCTTTTCGCAGATAAAAAATGGAGCACCGGAGCGGAGTGAAGAATGAAGAATATTAGAAAATAGGATAGTTTTTATTTTATTTTATGTAATATTTAAATTAATGTATATTATTGTTCATAATTTAAATTATAAACAACAATTTGTACAAATAATTCAAATATCAATAAAATCTAAATTATCCAATTAATTCTAATTTTCTTTATTGTTTATTTATTTATTTAAAATTCTTTGAATTAAAACAATTGAAAAATAAATTTCAATCATTCAATTTTAGAATAATAAATAACTTAAATAAAAACAACATTGATCAATTAAACCTGTCTTATTCAAAATCCAAAGCAAAGCAACAGTCAATCCAAATAGACTGATCAAACGCAATCCTTCTTCACTGATTTGCCATAAACACTGTGAATCCAATACTGCATACTGTATCTGACTGGCTCAAAGAAAACAACATGAATTCAAACCACTGTCTCTTTCACTGATTAAATCAAGATAATGCGAATTTAACCCGAATCTCGGAATAAACTGCAAAGTGCTGTGGAATTTAAATTCCTCTGAGAATATGCCCATAAAACTTTAATTCTTGATTAAATGCCGAATAACGCTCGCCTGATCAAAACTGAGCCAAAATCAACCAAAACCCTAAGCCAACTGTATGAAACGATCCAGAGCTCTGAAAATCAGTAAAAACCCTAATTTTGCTTGACTGACAAGAAAAGTCCATTTGTCCGATTCTTAAGCCAGTTTGAAAAGTCAGGAAATGTCTGAAGCTGAGATTTCTTGTGGAAAAGCGCGAGGGCAAATTTTGGGGTACAACAACATGCAATTTAATTTATAAAAGTAAATAATATTTTAATAATTAATTATTGTGAAAGAAAAGAAAAAAGGATAAAAAATTATTACAAACCCTAGTTCTACCAATTTTAAATTAATTAAGAAAATATTAAGATTTACTCCTAAATTAAAACTAATTAAAAAATATACTAATTAAATAAAATACTTGTTTTTTTGGTGTTTTTCTGATTTTTTATTGTTTTTTATATTTGTTACGAAAATATTTAAATTAAAGAAACTAATTAAAAAAAATAATAGTTGAAATAAGTAAAATAAAGAAAAGAAATAAAAAATTCAAACCTAGGGGGGGTCTGTCCCCATTTGGGAGGTTTTGTTAACACTTGCTGGCCCATTAAGCTAAGGTCCTTTTGACTTTTCTGAAAGCGTGTGGATGCATTGACTGAGGCACACCCTGTTCTTCAAATCTCCACCTTTTGATTGGAGCCATAAGATACGTGGCATAGCTGGATCAGGAGTGTATGATGGGGGTCCTGGGAACGAGCTACACACAAGCAACGTTAGAAAAATAATAATATGGAAAGGGAGGGGACCTGGGGCTCGAACCCAGGTCCCAGGGGTTACCACTAAGACACTTGGACCAACTGCGCTGCTTTGTTTATCTGTAGATAATATAACCAATAAATATAATAAAAAAAACAGAATGTTAGTGCTTCTTTTTCGCGCGAGATTCAAACAATCCAATCACTGATGGCCACCTCATCTTCTTCTTCTTTGTTCCCTGAAACAAAAAGGTTAGCAACGGTTTTGGAACTGTTCCCTTATACCCCATATTCCAAAATAGCGATTAGCTCAGGGAGGTTCATAAATTGAGCGCGAGGGTGGCATTACAATCGTCCAATCATGCTTGTTTCAATGATATAGGTCTCTAGTGCTAATTTTTCCTTCACCAAGAAACCCCAATTTAAGATTCTGAAAACCCTAAGCATCGCCCATGGTGGTTTCTTGTATGGTGCGTAAAAACTCAATTCATCTACATGGTTAGCTTCAGGAAGGTCCCATTAGTATAAATCAATCATAAAAATGCAATGATATGGTCTAAATTACAAAATACGATTATGCAAAAAGAGCTATGCAGTTTGCCTTCGAATTACCAATTCTTTGAGTATGGGACACAGTTCTCGATTGGAATCGTCTCCTGGCAACCTTGGCAAGCTAATGGAGTGGTTGTTTTGTCTTGAAAGGCCCTGCAATCGTGATTTCAGTTTTCAACTTTTAAGCAAAAAACTCAAATGTAGTTCTTGGTCTATGGCGCAGCTTTTTAGTCAGTGAGCACGAGGGTTTGCTTGTGTATGTATAGGTGAATGATTTAGGTTAAGTTTCTTGTCCAAGGAATCAAGGAATTGATGTATGGATATTGATTTTTATGGCAAAATATTTTCCAATCTTTTCATGCACATTTGCTCTCAATCATATCCAATCACCTTCAATTCTTCCCTAATCTGATTTGCACGAAATATTGAGATGTTTTATGCACAAAAAGATTTGAAACATTAGGTTTAACATTTTTCATGTATTTTAATTAATTTAAATGAATTATTAATAATAAAAATCCAAATAAATAAATAAAAAATGAAGAAAAACTTCCCTTTGGGCCAAATGGTCGTGCACATGCCTTGGATAATGAATTGTGGAAGAAAAAGAGGCCCATTAGCAATTTTAGGTCATTTGAATCAATGTTGACTTTTCAAAATATCCAAAAATTTCCCAACTTCCACAAGGCATAACTTGCTCAATTTTTAAGCTTTGCTCATGTTCTTGGACATTTTGGAAAGGTCTATGAGTCCTCTAACCAATGTCTTTGGTCCCATATCATTTTGATTTACAAATCGCAAGTTATGGCCTTTGACTTAAAGTCCCTTTTTGTTGACTTTTGAAAATGACCTATAATGTTGAAATTGATAACTTTTTGTGAGAGCATTTCTTGGACTTGAAGTATGAAGAGAGTTGTAGGAAATGTCTTTCTCTTCAAAATGAGCTTTGGATGGAATTTTTCTGATAATCCATGTGAAAGTTATGCCCTGGTCAATTTACAGTTGACTTTTTCAACTGTCCAAATAAGGAAACTTTTGCATCTTGATGATTTTTGAGCCAAGCTTTGAGAATCATGATCAAGCATTGATCAAATGATGTTTGTGGCTTCAAAATGAGATGTTGACCAAAAATTTGAACTTTTGACTGTCAAATGACCATTTTGCCCCTACAGTTGACTGTAGTGCAATTAGGGTTTTGACTGTGCAATTTTGTGCTGAAAGTCTTGAAACTTGGTATGAGGATGCTTGACCATATTTATAGGCATGTGGGACTTGATTGGACCCTTGGAAACTTCATTTACTTTGTCAGAACCAAAACCCTAATTTTGACTGTTAGGAGGCCCATGAACTGTGCAACCCTTGGGGAGATTTTGAAGCTTGACTTGGCAATTTCTTGAAGAATATGGGAGGGCAAATTTTGGGGTACAACACCAAACAATGGTTAACACAACCAACCAAGATGGGGTACAAAATCCCTCACAGGGGGCTGCAACAATCATTTCAAGTTCGATTGATGCCTCCAATGCCATCCCTATTGGCAGTTCGAATACGATCCCAGTAAGTACATTAGAAATGCCATCAAACGTGTCCTCAGTGCAAACTGTGCCACACGTAGGGAATCAACAGTATTCGACCCCCCTAGGCCTCAAGGTTTCGAACCTTTGAGACCCAGAAACCCTCAGTATGGAATGCCAACTTCATTTATGGCAGGGTTACATAATGCATCAACTTCGTCCCCACTCCAAGGGTCTGGTTCAGGAATGAACCATTTGGGTACAAATTTACAGAATATAGGAAACTTCGCCCAGTTGCCTACCCTTACAACCAATAGTCAAGAAGCGCTTAGGCAACAGATGGATGATAGCAATCATGATATGGTAGGAATCCTAGCCCGTGAAATGAATGCTATTTTAAATCCCCTAATCCAGAATATAAATAGAACAAACCAAGAAAACGCAGCCCAGATGGCCAGAATAGCAGATTTTTTTGGTGCTCCTAATGCGCCTGCAAGGCGTAGGCAAAACCCAGTGGTGATTCGAAATGAAGAACCCATAATCGAACAAATTTGACCCCCTGTACAAGTGGTCGAAGAAAGAAATATAGGGGTAAGATTAAGGAACCAGGAAGCTCAGGGAGTTCAGAATGAACAACCTAGACCAATAATGATGGTGAATAGGGACCAAAATGCAGACGAAATTGTTCATAGAATTAGAAACGACAATTTAGTGGCAGAAAATAACCTCACCACTATGATCGAAGAATAATGGCCCAGAATGGTTTAAATTCAGGATTTAGGAGGCCAAATTACACATCTCCTATTATAGACTATGTTCTGCAAATAGAACTACCCAGGGGCTTTAAAGTCCCTAAATTCACGAAATTTGCTGGAGATACAAGTGAATCAACAGTGGAGCATATAGCGAGATATTTAACCGAAGCAGGAGATATAGAAAATAATGAGAATCTTAGGATAAAATACTTCCCAAGTTCTCTAACAAAGAACGCCTTTACTTGGTTCACCACCCTACCCCCTGGATCTGTTGACACATGGCCTTATTTAGAAAGACTTTTCCATGAACAATTTTACATGGGTCAGTCTAAAATTAGTCTCAAAGAATTAGCAAGCATTAAGAGAAAATTCACAGAACCAATAGATGATTATTTGAATAGGTTCCTTTTATTAAAATCTAGATGCTTCACATTGGTCCCTGAACATGAATTGGTTGAAATGGCTGCTGGGGGTCTAGATTATTCCATTCGAAAGAAATTGGATACATAGTATCTTAGAGATATGGCCCAACTAGCAGACAGAGTTCGTCAGGTCGAAAGGTTAAAAGCTGAAAAGGCTAGGGCTAGTAAAAATCATAAGAAAGAGAGAATAGCCTACATAGAGGCTGAAGAGGAGAACATAGATGATTCTCAAGACCCTTATGATTTCGATCAGTTCGAAATAGATCTTGCAGAACTAAAGGAAGCACCCCCTTATGCTTGCAAAGTTCTGCTTCCTTCCAATGGAAAGGATTCTGTCGAAAGTGAAAGGAATGATAAATTCCCTAAGAAAATCTATACTTTCGACATAACTAAATGTGATGAGATATTTGATCTGCTTGTTAAAGATGGCCAGTTAATAGTCCCTCATAACCTTAAGGTTCCTCCGTTGGAACAAAGGAAGAAGAGGGGCTTTTGTAAATATCATAACTTTTTAGGCCATAAAACCTCACAGTGTTTTCTTTTCAGGGATCTGATACAAAATGTAATCAAAGATGGCAGGCTGAAGTTCTCAGACAAAGGGAAGAATCCAATGAAAGTTGATACGGATCCGTTGCTGATGGCGGAGACTAACTATGCTGAACCTCTGGACATCAATGTAGTAGAAATTGCTGAGGGAAAAGTTGAATCAAAAGTGGAATTCGAAGAGGATGGGGACTTCATCTTAATCAAAAACGAAAGAGAGGCTACTGATGGCCTCCCATTGATCAAAAACGAAAGAGAGGCTACTGATGGCATCCCAAAGGTGCTCAAAGCAAAGATATTAAGTGACAAAAAATTAACTGAGGCCACTGAGGGTCTTAGGATGAAATTTGAAGAATTCAAAATTTCTGATGATCAAATGCTGGGAGTGAATATGGTGGACTTCGAACAGCCTAACGCTGAAATGGAAGAAGTGGAACGCTGTTTGGAGAGGGAGAGAGAGCAAAGAAGAGAGAACTTACCTAGAAAAGACGCGGGTTTGCGTGAATACCTCTTCCACTGTCATAAGAAAAATCAGGATAAGTTGCTATGCCCAAGGTGTAGCATCATCTATAACCCCAGAATTGCTGCTGAGTTCGAAAGGGCCCAGCGTGAACGAACAAGGGTCAACTGGAGGCAAGACAACCAACTGTACAAAGTCTATCCAAAAGCTGATGAAAGTTTGCTCAAATTCTTGGTTCGTTGCCACAAGATTGGAACAGAGTGTTTAATATGTCCCAGATGTGCAGCGGTGTATGATAAAGAGATGGCTGAAGCGTTCGAGAGAATTCCGTTTGCATCAGGCTGGGGGCACCAAGGCAGAATGCCTTCGAATCCTGTTAACACTGGCAGAAATATGCCAAGGAGGCCAGATAACCCTTACCCCAGGGGAGCAAGGAGAGTTTCCTTTAAACTACCTACAGAAATCCCCACTGACAGATGGCTGCAGGCGAAGGCTGATAAGGGAAAAGGGAAGTGGCGCAGCTATGACCAAGGAGGCAGGACTGCGATGGCTTACAGGAGGAAATTCAATTCAAATAGAAGGGAAGAAATAAGACTGGAAAATTACAAAGGCAGAAATCCAATGTCCCGCTCTCAGTGGCGCAAACACCAGAGAAATAAAAAAGCAGAAAGGGATTTGAAGCCTATGGGGATAGGAGAATCTAGTACCAATAACCCAACATCAGTGAACCAGACTGGGGGCAAACCCCCAGTGTCCAGGAAACATTTTTCACCACAGAAAGACACTGAAGAAAATAAGACTCAGAAGGAGGCTGCAAACGAAGAGGACTTGATGACTGATGACTTTGAATTGGAAGGGGAATCCTTCTTTAATGCAAACTGCAATGTAGTTTCGGTGCTGCCTTGTGAGTACAATCAGGATACAGAGGTTTATGTTGGTGAGGAGACTGACGAGGACAAAATGGCCAGGCATAGGCCCGTGTGCTATTACGTGATGAACAATGGGGCGGTCGAAGAGCAAAACGCTTTCTTCGAAAAGCCAGACAAAGGAATGAAGAACCATCTAAAACCGTTATTCATCAGGGCAAAGGTGGAGCAATATGGTGTGAACAAGGTTCTGGTGGATGGTGGAGCTGCTGTTAATTTGATGCCTCAATTCATGTTAAAAAGGATAGGCATGCAGGATTCAGATGTTAGACCTCACAACATGGTGCTTTAGAATTATGAAGGAAAGGTTGGCAAGACTTTGGGAGTAATACAAGTTAACTTGACAGTTGGTTCCCTCACAAGACCAACAATGTTTATGGTCATTGCTGCGAAGGCAAACTATAATCTGTTGCTTGGCAGGGAATGGATCCATGGAATTGGTGCAGTGCCTTCTTCAATGCATCAAAGGTTGGTGTTATGGAGAGACGATGGAATTGTTGAAAACATAGAAGCAGACCAAAGTTACTATATGACAAAAATCAACAATGTGGACAAAAGAAACTTCGATCGAAATATGGCCAACATAGGGCCATGTCACCCACCTGAGGAATATTTCGAGCCCAACGAAAACACTTATTATTCTTTAACCCTGCGTCCCAATGGATTCCAATGGGATAGGGAAATCATGTGGGATGGGCAGGTGATTGAGAAAGATGGAGAGACTTCGACGATACGGCCAACTGGCTGGGCAAGCGAAGGTCATTATGACTGAGTCAAATTACTACCAAAAAATTTCAGACTATCTGGATGAGAACAAACGAAGAACGGCTCTCGAAGCCGAAATACAAAACATGGCTTTCGAAGCCATAGATAAAAAAGAAATAGAAAATCCTAAGGGAAACCATTCACCCTCACCATGTGATGGACAAACTTCTGAACTGGTGGATCAACGACTAGATGCCATTTATGATCAAGAGCCCTTAGGGTTCGAGAAAGATCCAGAGTCAACAAGCGCTAAGATGCTGGCCCAAGATCCTTTAGAGGAAGTTGATATTGGGGATGGCGTCGAAAAAAGGGTTACGTACATCAGTGCGAAACTTAGTCCCAGTCTAAAAGGAAAGGTGGTTAAAATGCTCAAACAAAACAGAGATTGCTTCGCCTGGGACTATGATGAAATGCCTGGTTTAAAAAGGGAACTGGTAGAACATAGGCTTCCAATCAAGGATGGCAAGAAGCCCATCAAGCAGATGCCTAGACGATTCGCTCCAGCAATCCTCTCAAAAATAAAGGCAGAGGTGGAACGACTCCTTCGATGCAAGTTTATCAGGACCACAAGGTACGTAGAATGGCTTGCTAATATTGTACCTGTTATTAAGAAAAATGGATCTTTACAAATTTGCATAGATTTTAGGGATTTAAACACTGCCACCCCAAAAAATGAATATTCCATGCCTATAGCAGAAATGCTGATTGATTCTGCTGCGGGTTTCGAATACCTGAGTATGTTAGATGGATACTCTGGGTATAATCAGATTTTTATTGCTGAGGATGATGTTCCCAAAACTGCATTCAGATGTCCAGGCGCCTTAGGCCCTTATGAATGGGTAGTTATGCCTTTTGGACTAAAAAATGTTGGGGCAACATATCAGAGGGCAATGAACACCATTTTTCATGATTTCATTGAGTCATTCATGCAGATTTATATAGATGACATAGTAGTCAAATCTGTTTCTGATGAGGATCATTTGACTCACCTTTGCCATTCATTCGAAAGAATGAGAAAACATGGCTTAAAAATGAATCCTCTTAAATGTGCTTTCTTTGTTCAGGCTGGGGATTTCCTAGGCTTTGTGGTCCACAAGAAGGGGATCGAAATTAACTTGAACAAGACGAAGGCTATTATGGAGACGAAACCTCCTTCAACAAAGAAAGAGTTGTAATCTCTATTGGGTAAAATTAACTTTTTAAGGAGATTCATATCTAATTTAAGTGGGCGAACTCAGGCTTTCTCTTCACTCCTCCGTCTCAACCAAGGGAATTTTGAATGGACGACGCAACATCAGGAGGCATTCAAGAAAATCAAAGCCTATTTGATGCATCCTCCTATACTTGCACCCCCTTCTAAAGATAAACCAATGAGACTGTATATCTCTGCCTCCAATGTAACTATAGGTAGTATGTTGGCCCAAGAAAATGATGATGGCGTCGAAAGAGCCATCTACTATCTTAGTAAGGTTCTAAACAAAGCAGAGACTAAGTATAGTAGCATTGAAAAACTATGCCTCTGTCTGTATTTCTCTTGTACAAAACTTAAATATTATATTAAACCAGTTGATGTTTATGTTTCATCTCACTTTGATGTTATTAAACATATGCTTTCAAAGCCAAACATGCACAACATGATTGGCAAATGGGCTTTAGCGCTCACTGAGTATAATTTGACCTTCAAGCCTTTAAAGGCTATGAAAGGACAAGTAGTTTCAGATTTCATAGTGGATCACTCTGTGAATGAGGACTTCGCGTTAGATTATGTTGAGATCCACCCATGGAAATTATCCTTTGATGGATCAACGCATAAAAACAGAAGTGGTGTTGGAGTCCTTATAATTTCTCCCGAGGGAATCCCAACAAAATTCAAGTACAAGTTAGAAGGCCCTCCCTGTTCGAACAACGAAGCTGAGTATGAAGCATTAATTACTGGACTTGAAGCTTTGTTGGAATTGGGGGAAACCAGAGTCGAAATTAGTGGAGACTCAGAGCTGGTCATCAAACAGATAACCAAAGAATACAAATGTATCAAGGAAAATTTGATCATGTACTTTATTATTGCTAATAGATTACTCAAGAAATTTGAATATGTGGATATAAAACATATTCCTAGAATTGATAATCAGGAGGCAAATAACTTGGCTCAAATAGCTTCAGGATATAAGACATCTAAAGAAAAACTCCAATACCTCATAGAAACAAGAGGCAGAATAATGGCTACCAAATTATCACCATTAGACTTGGAAAATTCGAAACTTGGTTATGCAGATCAGAAAGAATTCGAAGTATTAAATATTGATACTTTGGCAGATACAGATTGGAGAAGTCCCATAGTAAATTACCTGAAAGAACCTTCAGTAAGTACAGAGAAAAAGATCAAATATAGGGCATTGTCTTATGTCCTAATAAGGAATGAACTTTTTAAGAAAACCCCATAAGGTATCTTACTCAAATGTTTAGGAGAAAATGAAGCATATTTAGAATTGTCAAGTGTGCACAGTGGGGCATGTGGGGCACATCAAGCAGGTCACAAAATGAAATGGTTGTTGTTTCGATATGGAATGTATTGGCCCACTATGCTCAAAGACTGCATAGAATTTGCTAAAGGATGCGAGGAATGCCAAGTTCATGCAGGTATTCAACATGCTCCGGCGAGTGAGTTACATTCAATTTCTAAGCCTTGGCCTTTTAGAGGATGGGCATTAGATCTAATTGGTGAAGTTCGACCAACATCATCCAAAGGACAGAAATATATCCTTGTGGGTATAAATTATTTTACAAAATGGGTCGAAGCAATTCCTCTAGTGAATGTTGATCAAGAGGCTATTATGGAATTTGTCCAGAGGCAAATAATCTACAGGTTCGGAATACCAGAAAGTATCACAACAGATCAAGGTTCAGTTTTCACAGGGCGAAAAATGCAAGAATTTGCAAAAGAAATGGGATTTAAGTTACTCACGTCAACTCCTTATTATGCTCAAGCTAATGAGCAAGTGGAAGCAGCCAATAAAGTCATAATAGGTTTGATAAAGAAACATGTAGGACGAAAGCCAAAGAGTTGGCACAAAACTTTGGACCAAGCTTTGTGGGCATGTCGAACATCTCCTAAAGAAGCAATGAATACTACTCTGTTTCGACTTACATTTGGACACGATGCATTGTTGCCAGTCGAAATACACTTACAGTCAGTAAGAATCCAAAGACAAAATGAGATACCAGCTGATCAATATTGGGAAATGATGATGAATGAATTAGTGGACGTGGATGAAGATAGGCTACATGCTTTAGAAGTTATGAGAAGACAGAGAGAAAGAGTAGCCAGAGCATACAACAAAAGAGTTAAAAGTAAGTTGTTCTCAACCGATGACTTGGTATGGAAAGTTATATTACCTATGGATAAAAAGAATAGATTATTAGGTAAACGGTCACCCCATTGGGAGGGTCTCTTTCGTGTTTTGAAAACATTTTCGAATAATGCTTATGAAATAGAAGAATTAGCAGAGGATAGAAGAATCTTGAAGGTAAATGGGAAATACTTAAAAAGGTATAAGCCATGCTTGCAAGAGGTTAGAATCACTACAGGACAATTAAAAATAAAACAAATAATAAAGCCAAAATGGTATTATATAAATGCCAAAATGGTTGTGTTCAATCCTTAACAAGAAAAAGCATTAACAAAATACATTCGAAAATCAGAAAGGGGCGTTTCGTTTCAACTTAGCAAACTTGCTCTTGCATAAGTTGATCTTGCATTGGGTAGCATTTCTGACTCTTTCGAGCCCCTTGATCTCTTCGCTTATTCCTTCAGCTACCTCCATATGTTGAAGACTTTGTGTGACAAGATTTTCAAGTTCTTTGTCATCAACGGGCTTCAAGGCTGCCTGCTCAAATTGAGCACCCTCAATTTTCTTTTTGAGTTCTTCAATCCGAGATTCCCAAAACAGGATTGATCGAGCCAAAACATCATGCTTGTCTTTGGCCTGGATTTTAGCACGCTCCAACGCCTCTGCTTCTTCAGAAAGTCTCGAAGTTTGGTCATAAGCTTTAGACAAAGCTTATTGTTTGGTTCGAATCTTAGCCTCAACATCATTAACCCTAATATATTCACTGCTAACCTCATTGAGCAAGATTTGCAGATCATATATGGTTTCACTTACTTCAAGTGGACAGATGCTGAGATCTATTTGAGAAAGTAACTTCTTCATCGAAAAATAGGCTGCAGTATCTGCTTTTAGAATGGTAAAAATGTCAACCTCAAGAATAGTTTTGTTTACTTGTTGAAGAAGTTGGTCGAGAGAAGTAAGAGGGGCATTATCCTTTGTTTGGCTCGAATCTTCAGATTTATTTTTGCTAGAAGAAGAATCCCGTTGAGCTAGCATTAGCTTGATATATTTCAGGGGATTACTCTGTTTTAGCTCTTCCTTCTGTTCCCCAGTCAAGATTGGAGGATCTGGGTTTTTAGTGAAAATAGTCCCAGTAGGAACAGGAACTTCCACCTCCTCTTGCACCATCTCATCTTCTTCACCATCTGTGAAGTAACGACTCACAGTATGTGTTTCTCTTTCCTCTTCAGATTGGTTAGCAAAATGCACCCTTCTGGGAGAGGAGTCGCTAGGATTATCGATGATGGGAGTTTCGAGCGCTTTGTCTGGTTCGCCAGCTGCAGGGCCCTCTGTCAAAGGAGGCAAAGTTGCTTGTTGGTCTAAAGCTTCGACCATTGGAGGCGAGGTTGCTTGTTGATCTTCGATGGTCCCTGCAGGAGTAGCAACAGTGGATGAACCTTTATTTAAGACGGCTTCGTTGAAATCCTCTGGTTGAGGAGAGGCTGTAAGTTTTGAAGCTTGGCCTTGATTGGTAGGAGGATCAGAAGAAGCAAAAAGAACGCTCTACGCAGAAACAAAGGGTTAACATAAAGAAGGTTACATAGTCAATCTAAAAGGCATTAAGTGAGATTTACCTTTTATTCATCAGAAGTTGCATTGCTACCAATGCGTTCTGAAATTACGTTCTTCGAAGACTGAGACTTCGAAGATCCTTTGAATTTGAGCTTGGGAGCAGTCACATTCACTTTGCTTTTTGAAGGATTGGCAAGTTGGGAACCTTCGCCAGATTTGTTGGTTTTCTTTTTCTTTTTTCGTTTAAGAGGAGAAATGTCTTCATCCTTTTCTGATTCATTTTCAGAATGGGCACCATCGTGTCTTCATTTCTTAGGAGACTTGGGAGGTAATCCACTCGCCTGGAGAAATGAAAATAATAATTAGTCAATTTAAAAAGTAATTTCGACAATAAAAAAAGAGTGAGGGAAGTATTACCTTTTTCTTTTTTGAGGAGTCATCTTCTTGTTCAGAAGGAAGATTCTCAGTATTGGTCATTGGCGCTTTCAAAGAAGAAGTTGAGCTTGCCTTGGGTACAACTTTATCCTTTTTCAAAGATTTTAGATCAACAGCTGAAAAGAATATGAAATGGTCAAGTTTAAAACAGAGTTTAGAAAGAATAAGGGAACTTCGATTTTCTTCAGTTCCGCACCTTCGCCTTGTTGAGATGTGATAGACATGGCTGACAAGTCATAGAGAAGGTGCCCCCTGAAATTGTCTAGATCACATTTAGCCCACGTTACCCTTTGGGCAGGTTTTTTGGCATCATTTTCATATATACGAAAAATGTTCCCACAAATGAACCACCAGGGATACGGAGGAAAAAAGGATAAAGCCAGCTCTGAAGTAGGTAGGTTTGGAAATTTTAGTGGTTGATATTTAAAAGCCCACCAATACATATCTTCAAGTTTTACATAAGGAGGAAATCGAACTTTTGAAAGTTGTTTTTCAAATTTTTCTTTCAAAGTTTTTACTGCTTCGCAGACAGTTCGATGTATCTCCATAGGATTATAGACAATTTCGAAATATTTTTGAAAGGCTCGAATTTCCTTGACGTGAGTAAATCTACCTTTTTTGACATGCTCCTACACAAGGGAAAAAGCTGTCGTCAGTTGTTGTTGAATTTGGATGATGCTGAACATATTCTTCGAATAATAAGCCGTCCACCAAGTATAAAAATCTTTTGTCATGTAAAAGGAAGGAGTAAAGAAGACTAATGAAAAGTCAGCAAAGCCAACATATTTCTTCTGTCGAGTTTCGATTTCTCTAAAGGAGTAAGGTACCCCTGCTAAACATATCTCCCTTTTCTTGTTGAAGAGGGGCTCAGGTAGAATCTGGCATAGTCCGAATTGACGGGCCACGAAATTAGGTTGATAAACAAGGATACACACTTGGCTCTTCACGCGTGATCCTAGAAATAATAAGCCTAGGGTTTAAGAAGGCACACCAAATGTCCCTAATTATCTCTTCTTCAATGGCTTGTTCAAGGGGCATGGTAAACCAAGTTAGACCACAGTTTCGATTGGCAAAAGGGGCCATTGAAGGGTCAAACCTATGTCTTTTGGAGAAAATTATTGTGTAGTTAACAAAGCATGTCTTGAAATTTTCTCTTTCATCGTTTGGGGTTAGTTTTAACAACCTAGTGCCTTCAATGCTGCGATTTACAACGTCAGGATGTTCTTCATTAACAACCCTAAAGGTTGATAGAGATGGTTCAAAAGTTGCATTTAACCAAAGCTGCAATAGCCAAAAGGGGCCAGCGAGAAGCAGATTAGTGCCAGCTTCGTAAGTTTTCAGTTTCGAAACTGCAACACCGATGCTTTCATATAAGCTTGTTAGCAGTAACTCACTGATACACACCCTTCGACCATGATGAAGTTGATTTGCAAGGGTGATGAACCTGCTAGCAACTTGTAGAGACTTGCTGCAGAAGACATATTTTGATAACCACAGTGCCAAAAAAGCTATATGCTCGACATCAGAAATCTTCTCCTCAGCAGAGTGATAGAAATTGATGTATTTTGAGAAGCTGGCATTCTTGACATCAAAGTCAATAAGGTTATCTGCATCTTCATTTGGATCAAAAGTTTCCTCAATAGGGGAGAGTCCAGTGATGGCAGCAATATCAAAGAACGTGGGTGTCAGCATTCCACAAGGGAGATGGAAGGTATTATAGGTGCTGTCCCAAAAATATAAGGAGGCTAGCAAGAAGGGTTGGCTATAACTAAAACCTAATTTTGACATTCGAATCAGGTTTAGGATGCCTATACTTTCCCATTCCTGGGATTTCTTATTTTCGACTTTCGAAAGCCAATCTTGGTATAATTGATCTGATGAGGGACATGAGCGAAAGGGTTTGAAATTCCCAGTAACATAGTCCATACAAAAAACGTCCCTCGTAGGTTTTGATGTTTCTGTGTCATGTGTTTTCTCTTTTAAGGTTTTGGACAGCCTAACAATTGATTCATCTTCTTTAAGTGTTAAAAGGGTGGATTTATTAACAATGGGTTTGGTTTTGGAATACGCGGGAAAAAATTCCTTTGTTTTTTCTAAACGATCCGTAGAGATTAGGGGACCCATAACTCCTAGGGTTTTATCAAGAACAGTAGTGGGAATGATTACCTGAGAAGCATAGATGGCCTTTTGTTCTTGAGTGAGTTTGGGGGTTGAGATGAACTCCTGATTATAAAGATTGATAATCTTGCTTGCTGGTTTGAGAATGGAGGAAGAAGCTTGCTTGGACTTTCCAGATTTTTTGGATGAAGAAGTTAGCGCTGAAGACATTGTGAAAATCAAAGTTTTTTTTCTGAAAATAAAAAATCTGGTTGTTTGAAGGATGAGCGAATTTGGAAAAGTTGGAGTGAAGAAGATGAAGTATTTTTATAAGCCTTCCTCAACGGGTTAAAGGTTGTTGACCTTTGGAAAAAGGTGGGATACGTGTAACTCCCTCATTGGAAAGAGAAAAGGTGGATTTTTTTGAACTTCCTAGGGAAGTGACGTTTTGCTGCTAATTATTAGTTATAACTGTTGTGATTGCACGTTTTGGTATGATGATTGGACGTTTTGTAGAAATTTGGACACTTACTCTGCCATCGTGTGCAGTATTGTCATCATGAGTTTTTGATACTCTCGAAATAGCATGGATAAATCAAAAATAAGTATTTCTTTATATCTATCGAAATACATGTTCTTGAGGGGCAATTTGTTAGCTGGCTATTTCGAATAAAGAAGAAACCACTATCAAAACAATATTTCGAATAAGCACCTAAGGAGATTGATATCAATATTGGATATTGGTGGGAAATATAGAACCATTGTGCTAAAGGATTATTCGATTTCCAGTGATATATGATGGATTTCGATTTGGATTTTTAGTGTTTAAAATATAAATAGCTCCTTTATGCAAGGGTGCCATAATTGGAAACGGTCCAGGCAATTAGCTTATTTCGAAACGAAGAAAATTAGTAAAATGCTTCGATTGGCACAGGTTTCGAATTTCAAATAAAAGCGCCATTCTTAGAAGACGCGTGGAAGTCAGTAAACGTGAGAGGCCTGCATGCTTCGAACGTGGCATGATTTTAGAATAGGACCGCTAGGGTCAAGACACTATAAATAGGTGTTTTTATGTTAGATTTGGGATGTTCATTTTCATGTACTAAAAAATCTCAAAACACTCAAATTACCGTGAATTAAGGGAAACAAGTCAGAAGACAAAATGTACATATTAAACATCATGATTCTTTACAATTTCAATACAAGTATTTTTATATTTATTTCACTATTACAGTATTTCTTCCCTTAAATCTTTCGATTTCCTTGCATTTCCTTGTTTTACTTGCCTTTAAACACCGTTATTTCTTTAGAAACTTCACTTTTACTTTATCCTTTTATTCAAACACTTCATATTTCCAGAAACTGTTATATTCTCAGAAACTCCTTATTTTACATCCAAGCATTAAATCCTAAGTCTAATTCGAAGCCTTTCCTTTCTACATTCAGTCAGTTTATTCCTATAGACAATTTTAGAGATATTTCTTAAGAATCTCACATTCGAACTTAACATACAATATAAGTTTATCAAGATAATGGGTATGAACATAGAAATGAGTTATGACACATGTGTTCTAGGATCAATCTAGTCGATCATGCAAGTAACCAATAATAATCAATAAATTAGAAGACTAGCGGTTGTTTACTAGAAATCAGTGTAAACAGGATGTTTGCAAGTTTGTTCAAGTAACTAAGAGTTGTTTACCCTATCTACTCAAAGATCTTTCCTACACATTTTTAACCCTTTTACATTGTTGTTTTACCATTATATTTGGTAAACAATCTTGTATTTGGATGTTAAACGGAACAGGCGTGAGTCATCGTATTGACCATGATAGCAATTGTGCTAAATATCTTTAGCAAGTTTTTATTTGAGGGACTATATCATTTTGTATAGGCAACCAAGGTAGCATCATCGAGGGACTATGATCTTTTTTTTTGCCAAGATACTCAACATGCATACCATGGCCATTTTGAAGGCAACAAGTGGATGAAACCCTAGGGGTGCATGTGTGCATTGTATTGTCAATTTACATGCTTTTATGTCTTGTATTAGGTCTAGCTATTTGTTTTGATTTTGGATATTGCATACAAACCCTAATCTCTATCATGACATATTTGAAAGCAATAAATGCGTAAAAGTAATCTAAGCTATTACAACATTGATATGGGGAGGGGGATACAATTTTGAATAGGAGATTATTTGCAAGAAATTAAAACCCTAAGATTATTACAACCAAATTGAATTCTTTGTTCAAATAATAAATTGACAATATTTAAATGGGCAATCAAATAAATATGCAATATATTATAAATATGCAAAAAAATGTTTTTGTATTATTTTTATATATGTAAAAATAAACTATTTAATGCATTAAAAATAATAAAAATATTATTTTTATTAAGGGTGGAAACCCTAATTTGTTTTAAGAAAGTATATATATTATGTATTATTTATTTATGCATAATAAAATAAAAAAACAAAAAATATATACAAATGTCAAAAAATAAAAATATGTTAGAAAAATATTATTTAAGTATATAATAATAAAAAATAAAAATATAATATTTTTTATTGTAGTATTTACAAGCTTTTTTTTATTAAGAAAATAAATGTATATATTATTTAATAATTATTTCTATGTCCAAAAAAATAATAAAAATAATAAAATAAAATATGAAAATTTATGAAAATATTTTTGGTATTTTTAATATTTAAGAAAAATAAAATAAAGTCAGAAACTAAAAATGAAATTCAAAAATATAAAAAATAATGAAAATGGGCCAGGGGGTGCAAAGAGCACAAAGGAGGGTGCAAATAGTGAGAAATAGCCAGGCCCAGCCCAAGTCCAGCTTCGTCTTCAACCTCTGTTCAAAAAAACGCGCGCCTCCTGTACAAATGGCTAACTCCTGCATACATGCTCTAAAGCAAAAACTCACAACACAAAAGTTATAACATTTTCCAACACGATTCCAACCATGTAAAGAACTTAATCTAACTCTCAAAGACCATAGAGAATTTCTCTGGCCCTAATTTCTAACCTAACTTTTTCAGAAAGTTCATCAATCAAATTCTCTCAACACAATTAACTTAAATTAAATCTAAGCATATGTACAACTTAAGGGCAATGAGTACTACATTTTTTATTCACAAACCTAAGCCTAATGATTCCTAAATAGAGAGATAGAACGTTGGAAAATACATGCTTCAGTAGAACTCGAGTATGGAAATGTGGAGGTTTTCAATGAGGCCTGAGATGCTTGGGAGCTTGCTTGAACTTCCTTTGACCTTCTACAATGCTTAGTTTGTTTGAGTTTGCTTGAATAAGCCTGTAGAAGTCAACCTGCACAAGCAGAATTTAAAAATGGTGAAGCTTGTAAATGGAGTTACAATCACTGGCCAATAGTTGGGAGGGCTTAGATGGGTTGTATGGAGTGTGTTGGAAGAGGTTTGGGACAAAACGTACGAGTGGTTTGTGAGATGGAGGTGAAACTGCAGGGACTGCCCTATTTTGTAAGAAGATGGTGTTTTGGTGTTTTGGAAGGCCTGAGAAGTGGTTAGCTCGTTCTTCTGACTTAAGGCAATATGCAAAACTTGTTTTGAATGGTTACAAGAGTTTGTTTTATCATATACAAGAGTTCTCTTTGTTTTTGCAAGTTGACTTGGCTTTTAAGAAAAGTGTGAAATGACAAAAGGCAGGCCTGTACAGGCTAGCTTCAAGCATGAACAAGATTGTTGTACCTTTGCCTAAGTTTATGGAGCTTGTTTGCTGCAAAGAGATGGGTTCAAGGCTCAAGGGAAACAAGTTGACATAAAGTTGTGCTTTATGAAAATAGCATTGTTGCCTTTTTGCCAAAAATGGATTAAACCCTTGTGTAAACTTCCATTGATCAGAATAATGCCTTAAACCATTGAGTTTGCATTCAATTTTTGAGTGTGTAAGGGTTTAAATACCTGTGAGCAAGTACAAGTAAGGCTGGATAGAATTTGCAATTTGTAGCAACATGAAAAATGCCATGGATCAAAGTGACTTTTTGCCAAATTCAAACCTTCGATTCTCCCTAACCATAAATGATTTTGGAGAGTTATTTGACATTTTGGAAAGCTTGTAACATGCTCTACAATCCTTCTTTGTAATGAATTTTGAAATTCCAATGGGAACTAGGTGAAAAATGGCCATAAAGATAGGTCAAAATCCTGCCTAAACTAGGGCAAAATTTCACTAAGTTAGAAAGTTTTTGGACCCTTATTCCAAAAAACATAACTTGAGATCCAAGCATCTTTTGGGAAAACTTTGTGAATCAGATTTGTAAATTTTGTGGAGGAATACAACTTTCATGTTGGAAGTTTTGTTTTAATCCAATTGCATCATGGTGAAAATGTTGGGCAAAGTTGGGAAAAAAAAAGAAAATTTCATAACTTAGAAAAATTCTAAGTTATGAAATTTTTCAATCTTAAACCCTAATTTGAAAAATTAGGTTTCTTGATGAACAAGTTTCATGTTTTGAAACATCTTGATGAAAAATGACCCTTGGCACTTGATTTTGACCAAAAAGTCAAAGTTTGACTTTTCAGTGTACAATTGATTTTTGATCAGTTGACTGAAAAATTCATCTGTCAATCCAATGCTTTTGAGATCTTTTGAACCTTGTGATTAGGTCAAGATGATGCCATTGAGTCCTTGAATACATGCTTGAATCCAATTTTCCATTGGCTAGGTGAAAAATCAGAAATTGCCCTTCTATAGTCAAAACCCTAATTTTGACCATTTTGCCCTTTTGATGATCTGATCAAATTTCTTGAGGAGTTGTGGTCCAAACTTGATCAAATGGTTCATATGAGCCTATAATGTTGACGTGGATAAAAAATTATGAGGTTTGACTGTAAATTGGCCACAGTTGACTTTTTCCCTAATACATCTGATTTTTAGGTCAATTGTCCAATTGATTGGGCAAAAATTTGATTCAGGGCTTGAAACTTGGTAGGGGCAATCTTATAAGTCCAAAATGATGTATGAAAGTCACTTTGAGCATTGGAAGTCCAAAAATCCCTGTGCAAACTCAACCCCTAATTTCAGGTCAACATGGCAAGGAGATGTCTTGAGCAGAGCAAACCCTAGCTTGGTCTTGAGTTCAAAGAGTCTTGTGAGGGGAAATCTTGATAAAATAAGAGGGAAAATTTTGGGGTACAACAGCTTCCCCTGTTCAATCTTCTTGAATCTGAAGAGTTAGATTGGCTAGTTTGCCTTTCGTGACTCGAAGGTAAAAGAGGATTGGACACTAGAGTGCCCGTAAATTTGCACTCGTCAAAACGTGGTTGAGGGAATGGGATTAAAGATGCCATTTGGTGATGATAGAATCTTGCTGGAGATGGGCTTAAAGATGCCATCCAAGAAGTTTCAATCACATAAGAGATTCCTTTGCGAGAACTCGTATACCTGTTGTTGAGGAGGATCATGCCGGGGAATGCTGGTCTCTGTCGTGGTGGAAATAGAATTTTAGGAGCTTCAGTCATCCGTTATTCTACTGGGGAATCATCTCTTGGTTTGAAGAGGTGAAAATGCACTGCCATCTGGTCGTGCTCCAGGCTCTTCAGTGACTTACTGGGGGGATGAGATTAGACTTGCTATCTGTTCATTCTCCAGGCTTCGCAATTTCTCAATTCTTATCTGGTCGTACTCCAGGCTTTAGAAGAAATTAAGTTATTATCTGGTCGCCTCCGGGCTTCAACTTGAATTTAAGGCATACTAATATCTGGTCGACTCCAAACTTCTTAGTAATTAGCCAAGTAAACTGCTATTTGGTCAAAATCCAAGCTTCACAGTGCACCTCACTGTTATCTGGTCAAAATCCAGGCTTCACAGTCTTGTATTGCTATCTGGTCAAAATCCAGGCTTCACGATACCTTACTTCCTATCTGGTCAACATCCAGGCTTCAGAAGGAAATCAAATGGTTATCTGGTCGCCTCCGGGCTTCCCTTTGATTTTGGGGCCTACTAATATCCGGTTGAATCCGGACTTCAGAGCAATTGGCCGAGTAAACTGTTATTTGGTCAAAATCCAAGCTTCACAGTGTACCTTATTGTTATCTGGTCAAAATCCAGGCTTCACAGTCTTGTATTGCTATCTGGTTAAAATCCAGGCTTCACAAAAACTCGTTGGGGATTCAACTATTTTCCGGTCGATCTCCGAGCTTCAGTATGATCAAGATATTATCCGGTCAAATCCGGGCTTCATAATTTTGAACTGGAACAAGAATCTGAGCATTGATTTGAATAAGCAATAGAATAGCATCTGTATCTGGAGCATCTCTAAGTTGTATTTGAGCTTTGAATAGTTGTTAAAGATAGCTGCTAATCTCATCCTAAAAAGGGTAAAATGTTAGCTGAAACATAAAGTTATGTTGCATGAAATGCATGATGCAATATATGTGTTTTATAAATGTTTATGATTTATGAATGTAAGGTATGCGCATGTAAGCTGATTAGCTGTCTTGCTGAAGAAAATAAATCCTTGATAGCTGGAGATAATAAAATCCTTGATTGATGCCGGGGAAAATAAATCCCTGACCGATGCTGGGGATTCCAAAAATCTTTGATTGCTGAAGATGAGAAATCCTTGGACCACTGTTGGGGATAGAAAATCCTTGGCAACTTGTGGGGATTAACAAGAACTCTGACAACCTCTATAGGGATGTGAGAACCTTTCATGACTTTCATGGGGATAGGGGTCCTTCAAGTCTGCTGAGAAACCTGCTTGGGGAATCCTGAGAATTTTGATGATTGTAGCTGGGGGAGTATACTAATGGGAATCCTTACTCGGCCGGGGAATAGGGAAACTCTAATGACCTCTTATGGGGATTAGACAAAAGAAAACCTTGATCTGCTGGAGAATAAGGAAAACTCTGATGGTTTCTGCGGGGAATTAAAATTGAGATGTGAGAATGAAAATCTTCGATCTGCAGGGGATTAAAAACTCTGACAAACTTAAGCTGGGGAGTTATGAATACTTAGGTAACTTCACTAGGGAGTTCAAACTGAGAATCTTCATCTGCTAGGGGAAAATAAATCCCTGGGGCCTCCAAATTTGAGAATGAGAATCTTCATTCTGTTGGGGAGTAAACTCTGTGGGGAGAAAGTTTATTCTGTTGGAGAATTCTCTAGAGCTTGGGTTGTATGACAATCTACTGAGGAATCATCTGAAGCTGTTGTCTGGTTAGCTGTCAGGTTCTAAGATAACTTGCAGGGGAGTTTTCTGGTTTTAAGACATACCTCTGGGGAATTGGAGGAAACTGGATGGTCTTCCATCAGGGTTTAAGAGTTGAAGTTTTGGACTTCGTTGGGGAAGAAAGTTTCATCTTTGCTGAGGGTCTGCAGTTCAAGGTTTTTGGCTCCGTTGGGGACCTCGATGATGTACTGCAGGGGATTTCACTTGGAATAGCCTAAAGACGTTTTCCTATCCTTTCAACCTATAAGTAATTATTCTTTCACATTTCGTTTTATTTGTAAACAGTGATTATATTCAAATGCATATGCTTATTTAATAAATCATTGGACGTTTTCAAAAAAAACACAAGTGTAAAAAAGAAAGAAAAGGCAAATAATCTTCTGCACTTTGAAGTATCTTTGTATTAACTTTGTGTAAGTATTTTGTACAAAGGAGACATACATCCTAGTAAGAGAATGTTGTCATAAAAAATGAGAAAAATTTATACAAAGAAATGTGGCTATGTGTAAAAATTCCATGGGGTTCCCATTCTGCTATAGCCTTCATAACTCTGGACATGTTGTCCATTCGTTGCTTTGTACGACGATGATTGAGTTGATCAGAAGCCCGAAGCTTGTCTGTGAAGAGATTGTCCTTAAAGTGTTCTGACGAGACATAGTCATACGCTTTAATTCCCTAACTTTTTCCTGGACCGCCCTTTCGGGTTTTTGATCCACCGGGAAACACTTTTTTGCCCAAGTCGCCCTTTCGGGTTTTCAACTTGCCGGGTGTACAGATTTTTTTATTTATCCCTAATTTTTGCATGAACCGCCCTTTCGGGTTTTCGATTCACCGGGATGCCCATTTTTGCCCAAGTCGCCCTTTCAGGTTTTCAACTTGTCGGGTCGTTTTATGCATAGTATCTTTTGACTATGTCTGCGTTCGCAGGGTGCGGTAGGTCGTCGCCGTCCATGGTGGTCAGGTTCATTGCCCCACCTGAAAAGAGGTTTTTGATCACAAATGGTCCTTCATAAGTAGGATTCCATTTGCCCCTGGGATCATTTTGCGGCAAGATAATCCGCTTGATTACAAGGTCCCCGACTTGATATACCTGGCGCCTGACTTTCTTGTTGAATGCCTTGATCATTCATTTCGGATATGCCTGACCATGGTGTTGTACCCCAAAATTTTCCCTCCCATATTCCTCAAGATTTGTCAAGATTGCTCAAGAGGTAGACAGTCAAACCACCTCCTAAGCCAACTGAAATTAGGGTTTTGGCTCTTTCAAGGAATTTGGGATTTTCAATGGTTCAATCAAGTCTCATAGGCCTATATACATTCTCAAGCACCTACATGCCAAGTCTCAAGACTCACAGTGCCAATTTGCACAGTCAAAAGCCTCATTTGATCTACAGTCAACTGCAAGGGTAAAATGGTCATTTTGCAGTCAAAAGTCATAATTTTTGGTCAACATCTTATTTTGAGTCCACAATCATCATTTGATCAAGTCTTGATCATGATTCCACAAGAATAGCTCAAAAATCATCAAGATGCCAAAAGTTACTATTTTTGGACAACAGAAAAGTCAACTGTATCTTGACCAGGGCATAACGTTTTCATGGTTTGTTAGAAAAATCCCATCCAATGCTCATTTTGAAGGGGATGCAATTTCCTACAATCCATCTTCACACTCCAAATCCAAGAAATGCTCTCACAAGAAGTTATCAATTTTGACATTATAGGTCAATTTCAAAAGTCAACAAAAGTACACTTTGAGTCAAAGGCCATAACTTGAGATTGGTAAATCCAAATGACATGGGACCAAAGGAATTGGTTAGAGGACTTCAAGAGCTTTCCAAAATGTCCAAGAACATGGTCATATGATCAAAATTGAGCAAGATGTGCATTGGAGAAGTTGGGAAATTTTTAGGAATTTGCAAAAGTCAACTTTGCTCAAAACACCTTATTTTTGCTAATGGGCCTCAAATCTCTTCTTGAAACTTCACCCATGACTTATGCACGACCCATCAAGATTAATTGAATTTATTTTCTTATTTTTATTGATTAATTGGATTTTTAATTAATATTAATTCATTTAATTAATTTAAATTGTAGGAAAATAGAAGATTTGGTTTTTAAATATTTTTGTGAAGCAAATAGGACCTAATCATGCTGGCAAATTCGTGCACAAGTCAAAGATATCAAAATCTCCAAAATTGGCAACTTTGTTCAATCATGGAAATTCAAAAAGATTTGATTTCCAATCAAAGATTTAAACTTGAATGCAATGGATGTTGGCCCAAGTTTTTGACGTAATTTCATTCTCTTATACATATGCAAGCTAACCCTGATAAAAAAAAACGTGAAAAAACTGCAGCAACCACCCTGTCCAATTCAAGAATTTCAAAGAAAAAGTGAAAACTGATTTTTGTATTTCAGGCCAATTCAAGGCATTCTATTGATTCAAACACATTGCAGGAATTGTCAGGAACGTTTTGCAATTGAATTCACGCATCAAAGCTTAAAGAATCACCATACACAGTTTCACGGTTTAGCTTTTTAATTCATAATCGTATATCTTGATTCACGCATATCTAACATGTTTTCATGATCGTTTTGCATTGCTAGAGGCCATATGAAGCTAATGGCATAATTTAATTGAATTTTAATGTACTGAATCCAAAGATGCCATGATCAATTTCTAGGGTTCTTAAGCTTTGAAATTGGGGCTTTGCAATCCAGGAAAAATTAAGACTTGTGAGACATATGGTTGGAATCGTTGAACCAAGACGAACACAAAGGACCCCTCGCGAAATATTTATGTGTACCATGGTGCTAATCGCTATTTTTCATGCAAGCATATTGTGGGGGTTAAAAACCCCCGCTATCTAATATTCTTTTTGCAGGTACAATGAGGAAGACGATGATGTGTTAATACACCATTGGGCAATTTGAAAACACGCGCATTTTTCTTTTGTACAACATATTTGTGTGTTTATTAATATATTGATTGTTTATTATCCTAATAACAACTAAAGCAGGTGGTTGGAGTGGTTGAGCGTATTGGCCTATGAGCGCTGGGACCTGGGTTTGAATCCCAGGTCCCCCCAAAACGCTTATTCTATTTTTCTTAACATATTCTTGTGCAGCTTTCCAAAAGGAGTCCATCATGCGTCTCAAATTCCCAAGCGCCATGTGTGTCCAAGCCTGAATCCAATGGTCCTGAGTGGAAGACCATCATACTCCCAGTCAACACGCGCCATGGAGAATCAGAAAAGTCAAACAGGCTTGCAACTTAATGGGCCTGGAAATTGACAAATGCACCCCAAAGCTGGCCCAAACCCCCTGAGTTTGCCTCTTTATTTTTCTTTCATTATTTTTTATTTTACTTATTTAATTTTAATTCTTAATTAACTATTAACTAAATAATTATTATTTTTCATAATAAATTCAGAAAACATAAAAAACATAATATTTATATTTATTTATTAAATTCACCCTTAATTTATTATTTTTTGTAAATAAATGCTAATGTAATTAATTTAGTTAATTAGGTTAATTTTAATACTTTCACAATAATTTAAAATTAATATAGAATTAGGTTTTAATAACTTTTGACCATCTTTTTCTTTTTTTTTCCTTAAAAACATAAAAACTCAAAAAATATTTCTTTTTATTAATTAATTAGTTTTAGGTAATTTAATTAAATGCAAAATAACCAAAACTTCTTTCTTTCTCAAAAAAAGGGTCAAAACCCTAGGACTTCTCCGATTCAATTTTCTCTCGCGCGTATGTTTATTTTTGATTCCTATTGTTTTTGATTCATTATTATGTAATTGCTCCGAGGATGTAATAGCTTTAATTAGGACTTTTTATCGCTTTCTTTTATTTCTCGCAATTTACTTTTCCAAGGGTTGTTTTTGGCGATGTAAATACCCGACGCCTTGTAATAGCGTAGATTTATTTTCCGCAACTATTAACTGCTAGATGTATGTTAACTAGGCTATGCATGCCAAGACTTATCTCTGAAATTAAAATCAACTCGTAGCTCACCATAACATGTACAAAGATAACATAAACTGAATCCTGACACACTCGCACATGCCACTCCTAGGGTACGCCTCACTTGGTTGCCTCGACGTGGTCATTGAGTATAGGGTGTTTTAGAGGTCGCCATCCTGTCTAAAGATCCAAGTTGCCTCGAAATGGTTGCCTCGAATAAAAATGATCTAGGACATTAGGGTTACCGCTAAGGCGTCCTACCATTGCTTTAGTGACCACATGTCCCTATAATCAAATTGACCCGAATAACTCCAACGACGGTGCTACCTACTTCTCAATAGTGGGATAGTACTGTCTAAAAGACATTTACACAGCTTAATTTCTTTTGAGTAGGTAGAGGTTCTCAGGTACTTGCTCTTTAAAAAAAACAAAAATACTTTTCACACCTACACTTTTCTGACAAAAGTTTTCAAACAAACACTTCATACACTCTTGGGGACAGATACAAGAGTTAAATTGAAGTTTTCAAACAAACTTTTTCAAAACCCACAAACACAAGAAAAGCAAAACATTTTTGAAAAACATAGTGAGCAAGTACCTAAGAGCCTGTGGATAACCACGGATAGAAAGGGTGCTAACACCTTCCCTTTCTATAATCTACCTCCCGAATCGAGAAACATCTCGAAAAGGAATTTTGTTATGCTTTTGTCCTTTCCTTGTTAGAGAAAATAAAAGACGGTGGCGACTCTTACTTACCGCGACATTTCGCGAACCAGCATTTCAAAACAGTCAATTCTATTTCCATCGATCACAGAACTGGCGACTCTGCTGGGGAATCTTATAAGTGAGGTGTACCTTAGGATTAGACCACCATGTTTTCAATTGTATTGCTCTGTATGCTTTAAATTTTGTGGGCTTGTATTGGAGTTTCATAGATCCTAACCCGGATCTGGGGTACCCCTTTTTAGGTAAGTAGCAATAAACTGTGAGGGACCTGTCCGGCATAGACCGACACGGGTGAAGCAGTAGCTATGTTGGTGTGACACCTTGGTCTGTACCGATATCCCTTGTGTTGGAACGAGGAGAATATGGGTCTTCTGTGGAGTCATTAAGCACCAACTGACCTTAGAACCTTAAATTGACCAACTTGGCCATAGAACAGTAGCAGTATGCTACACTCATTGAGGCTAAACTCTCGCGATGGTTCCGGCCGCAAGAAAAGGTTGCTAAGCTGGAGTTATGACTGTTGTACCCCAAAATTTTTCCTCCCATTTCATCAATATTTTCTCACCACAAGACTTTTGGAGCTCAAGATCAAGTTAGGGTTTGCTCTGCTAAAGACTCCTCCTTGCACTGTTGACCCAAATTAGGGTTTGTGTTTACACAAAGATGTTTTGACCTAAAATGCCCAAAATGACTTTCATGCTTCATGTTGGACTCACAAGTTTATCCATACCAAGTTTCAAGCCTTGATTCCAATCTTTGCCCAGTCAATTGGACAGTTGACATAGAAATCAGCTGTATTGGGGAAAAAGTCAACTGTGGCCAATTGACAGTCAAACCTCATGAAATTTGACCCTCATCAACATTATAAATCATATGGACCATTTGATCAAGTTTGGATCACAATTCCACAAGAAATTTGATCAGATCACCAAAAGGGCAAAATGGTCATTTTTAGGGTTTTGACTGCACAAAGGCAATTTTTGACTGTTTGACCTAACCAATGGCAATTCAAGCTCACATATGGACTCAAGGACTCAATGGAATTGTCTTGACATGTTCAACAAGTTCAAAAGATCCCAAATGCACAAGATTGACAGATGAATTTTCCAGTCAACTGATCAAATTTGACTGTATACTGAAAAGTCAAACTTTGACTTTTTGGTCAAAATCAAGTGCCAAGATTCATTTTTCATCAAGACATGTCAAATTATGAAACTTGTTCATCAAGAAACCAAAAATTACAAATTAGGGTTTGAAATGAAGAAATTTCATAACTTAGAAATTTTCTAAGTTACAAAATTTCCTAATTTTTTCCTAACTTTGCCCCATCTTTTCATCAAGATGCATTTGGATTCAAACAAAACTCAAAACATGAACGTTGTAGTCCATTGAAAAATCTACAACTTTGATTCACAAAGTTTCCTCAAAAGAAGCTTGTAGCTCAAGTTATGATTTTTGGAATAGGGGTGCAAAACATTCTTAACTTAGAAATTTTTTGACCTATTTTAGGCAGGATTTTTGCCTAACTTCATGGCCACTTTTCACATGCTTCCACTTGGAATTTAAACTTGCATTACAAAGATGGATTGTAGTACACATTCCGAGCTTTCCAAATTGTCCAAGAACTTCTCAAACACCCTTGTGGTTAGGGAGAATCGAATTGGCAAAGTTGGGTAAAAGTCACTTTTGTTCTTGACCAATTTCATGTTCATAACATTGCCATTTTCAAGTCAGCATGTTCCAAGCTAGATTACAGGCCTCTAATCTCATTTATACTCAATAATTTAATGCATATCCTTTGTGTTTAAGTCTTACTTTGTGTGTTTAACCATTACATACAAGATTGAGCCATAAATGGAAAAAGCATTTTAGCCATTTTGATAAAGTTACACTTTATGTCAAGTTTACAATCTAAGAAGTACAAAGCAAATCTCGGAGGCACAAATGTGTGGACATATCCCACTGATCAAGAACAAACTTTGCAGCATGTTTAGGGGGCCTGCATAAGCTTGTAACCCAACTTGGCATTTTTAACTTAAGAAAGAAGAAACTTGGCATATTAAAACACAACTCACATTCCTGCAAGCAAGAACTCAAGCAAACCTTGTAGACACTTTCCACTTGATCCAACTGACCTGAAGCAAGACCAAATCACCTTCAATACCTTCTCATTCCCAGAAACACCATCCTACCTGGTCATGGGGAAGATTGTTACAGTTCAGGGGGAAGAAGAGTATATGGTCAGCCACCTTAACTCGTTCCGGTACATAGAGATGGATGGGGAGTTCATTGATACCCCCTTTCAACACTTTGAAGAGGTGCCTCAGACACTGGCGTTAGCAGAGACTGTGACTGTAGAAGATTTTCCTTTGAAGATGGCTTCCTTAAAGGATGCTCGGGCTGTTATTGAGAAGGGTGAGTGCACAAACTGGGGCCGACTTCCTGATTTCACTCCAAAGACTGACAAGTTTGGTCTGGGTTTCACTGCAGAAGCTCAGAGGGTTGTTCGTAAGGCAAGGATTGGAAGATCTCCTGTGTTCATCACCAACCCGGGAGTAAATGCTATTGAAGACGATGCGGAGGAATCTGAATTCGACAGCTGGATCTACCCAACAACCGACGGTGGACCAAGCAACTAGACTGTTAAATACTTCACACATATTACTTTTGTCACTCAGTAATGAACTCTTTTGTTTTGAATTTGTAACAGACAATATTTTGAAACTTTTATGGCTCAGTGTCTTACCCGAGGCACCGTGGCTTCATTTGTGAGGGCTTTTGTGTGTCATTTTCATATATCATTAATAAAAACATTGGACGTTTGTTGCATTTCAAAATCTTGCGCTCCTTTTTTTTCTTTATTATATATTGCAAAACAGCTCTATTTACACACACTCACCTATACAGGTTCCAATCCACTCTGGATCTCACTGGTAATGACTCTGCTACTTCCAGTTATGACTTCGAAAATCCGATCAACTTAGCGTAAGACGAAGGTGAAGATGATTGCGAAGTGCCTGGTGAACTTGCAAGACTACTACTCCAGGAAGAGAGGGACATTCAGCCACATGAGGAGCCAGTGGAAATGGTAAATCTGGGTACTGAGACAGACAGAAAGGAAGTCAAGATTGGTGCCAATCTAGAGCTCAGTGTGAAACAACGGTTGATTCAGATGCTGTATGACTATGTGGAAATCTTTGCCTGGTCTTACGAAGACATGCCTGGGTTGGATACCGACATTGTGGTTCATCACCTGCCTACCAAGGAAGATTTCCCTCCGGTAAAACAGAAGGTCCACCGTATGCATCCAGAAATGTCCGAGAAAATCAAAGCTGAGGTTATGAAACAATTTGATGCCGAGTTTCTAGCAGTGACTTCTTACCCTCAGTGGGTTGCTAACGTGGTTCCAGTGCCGAAGAAGGATGGTAAGGTCCGAATGTGTGTTGATTACAGGGATTTGAACAGGGTGAGCCCTAAGGATGATTTCCCTCTGCCTCATATCGACGTTCTGGTTGACAACACTGCTCAGCATAAAGTATTCTCCTTCATGGACGGATTCTCCGGTTATAATCAGATCAAGATGGCTCCTGAAGACATGGAGAAGACCACCTTTGTTACTCAGTGGGGTACCTTTTGCTACAAGGTCATGCCTTTTGGGTTGAAGAATGCTGGGGCAACCTACCAACGTGCCATGGTTGCTTTATTTCATGACATGATCCATCACGAGATAGAAGTATACGTCGACGATATGATTGCAAGGTCCCAAACTGAGGAGGAACACCTTGACCATCTACAGAAGCTGTTTGACCGTCTGAAGTTGTACAAGCTGAGGTTGAACCCAAACAAGTGCACCTTTGGGGTGAGATCTGGAAAATTGCTAGGCTTCGTCGTAAGCGACAAAGGCATTCAAGTGGACCCTGCAAAAGTGAAAGCCATACAAGAGATGCCAACTCCCAAGACAGAGAAAGAAGTCAAAGGCTTTCTAGGAAGGTTGAACTACATTGCCCGATTCATCTCGCATCTAACTGCTACATGTGAACCAATCTTCAAGCTGCTGAAGAAAGATCAAGTAGTACGTTGGAATGATGAATGTCAGGCCGCTTTCGAAAAGATCAAAGAGTATCTCCAAGAACCACCCATTCTTATGCCTCCGATTGAAGGGAGACCTCTAATCTTATACTTGACTGTACTTGACAACTCAATGGGGTGTGTGCTGGGGCAGCATGACGAGTCTGGCCAAAAAGAGCACGCCATTTATTACCTTAGCAAAAAGTTTACCGACTGTGAGACCCGATACTCACTGCTCGAGAAAACTTTCTGCGCTTTGGTATGGGTTGCTCGCCGGCTGAGACAGTATATGTTGACTCACACTACTCTGTTGATTTCAAAAATGGATCCAATCAAGTACATATTCGAAAAGCCTGCTCTGTCCAGAAGAATAGCAAGATGGCAGATGATCTTGACGGAATATGACATCCAGTACACGACTCAAAAAGGAATCAAGGGAAGTGTATTGGCAGACCATTTGGCACACCAGGCAGTGGACGATTACCAGTCGATGAACTTTGAATTTCCGGACGAGGATATCATGGTGGTAACTGATTGTGAAGTACCTGGACCGGATGAAGGACCTGAGGAAGGATCCCGATGGTCTATGCACTTTGACGGAGCCTCGAACGATTTGGGTAATGGTATCGGCACTGTGATCATATCCCCTAAAGGCACTCATACTCCACTCACCGCCCGACTATGTTTCAACTGCACCAACAACATGGCGGAGTATGAGGCATGCATCATGGGTCTTCAAGCTACAATCGACCTAAGGATCAAGTTTCTGAGTGTCTTTGGAGATTCCGCTCTCGTGATCAATCAGGTCAAAGGCGAGTGGGATATGAAACACCCGAATCTTATTCCTTACAAAGAGTATGTGTTGACGTTGATCCCCCACTTCGAGGAGATAACTTTTGAACACTTCCCAAGAGAGGAGAATCAGTTAGCGGACGCGTTGGCTACGATGTCTTCTATGTTCAAAGTCAAATGGGACAACGAGGCTCCCCGAATCATTATTTGGAAGTTGGATGAACCGACACATTGCTGCGATCTCGAGACCAAAGAGGTAACAAAAAAACCTTGGTATCATGAAGGGAAGAGATACCTTGAAGCTCAAGAGTACCCCAAGGGTGCATCTGTTAATGACAAGAAGTTCCTAAGAAGGTTTGCGGCAAAGTTCTTCCTCAGCAATGGCATTCTCTACAAGTGAAACCATGATTCAACCTTACTGCGTTGTGTGGATAAGACTGAAGCAGAAAGGATCATGACAGAGCTACATGAAGGTACCTTCGGAACACATTCCAGTGGACATACCGTGGCAAAGAAAATCCTTCGGGCAGGATATTTCTGGTCCACAATGGAAGCCGACTGTTATCAGCATTCTCGAACTTGTCATAAATGCCAGATCTATGCTGATAAGGTGCACATTCCTCAGGTTCCTCTGAACATCTTGACAGCACCTTGGCCTTTTGCAATGCGGGGCATTGATATGATCGGCGAAATCAGACCTACGGCATCCAACAAGCATCGTTTCATCTTGGTAGCGATTGATTACTTCACAAAATGGGTTGAAGCAGCTTCCTACGCTACCGTAACCAAGAATGTCGTGGCACGGTTCATTCGGCAAAACCTGATCTGTCGATACGGTGTACCTGAGAGGATCATTACGGATAATGGTACCAATCTTAACAACAAGATGATCACTGAGCTCTGTGAGCAATTCAAGATACAGCACCATAACTCTTCTCCCTACCGGCCGAAGATGAACGGGGCTGTAGAGGCAGCTAATAAGAATATCAAGAAGATTGTGCAGAAGATGACAGTGACCTACAAAGATTGGCACAAAATGTTACCGTTTGCTCTTCATGGGTACCGTACCTCGGCACGGACGTCAACAGGGGAAACTCCCTTTTCCTTGGTCTATGGCATGGAGGCAGTCTTGCCTATTGAAGTCCAGATACCCTCTCTCCGGATAATGAAGGATGCAGGTTTGAGCGAAGATGACTGGATCCAGACTCGGCTTGATCAATTAAACCTAATCGACGAAAAGAGACTCACCGCTATTTGTCATGGTCAGACGTACCAAAAACTGATGATCAGGGCATTTAACAAGAAGGTCAGACGACAAGAGTATCAAGTCGGAGACCTGGTAATCAAACGCATCATTCTACCTCAAGGTGATCCCAGGGGCAAATGGACCCCTACGTACGAAGGGCCATTTGTGGTTAAACATATCTTCTCAGGAGGAGCAATGATTCTAACCACCATGGATGGTGACGACATTCCTCACCCTGCCAATGCAGACATAGTAAAAAGATACTACGCATGATCAAAGACCCGCTAGGTTGACTGGCCTAGGCAAAAATAAGGGCTTCCCGGCGAACCAAAAGGGTTCGGGCAAAAATAAGGGATGAAATGAAAAAATCTATACACCCGGCAAGTCGAAAACCTGAAAAGGCGGCTTGGGCAAAAATGGGTATCCCGGTGGACTGAAAACCCGAAAGAGCGGTCCAGGCAAAAGTTAGGGATAAAGCGTAATACTATGTCTCATTGGATCACCTTGCATCCAGAATTCAGCATCAACTATCGGGCTCAGATGACTCCAATCAATCAACTTCATCTTCAACTAAGCAGCAGAGTGATGAGACGCTTGAAGACATAAAGGCGATAACAGAGTTGGAACCCAGTGGGATTATTTTTCACATAGCTGTTTTGTTTCCTTTTCAAAATTGTATAAACTCTATGTTGCTCGGCGGCGTTCTCTTACTAGGACGTCAGCCTCTTGTACATAAACCTCCTATTTATAGGCAAATTTCAAAATCAATACAAGCTTACTTTTCCAGACAAATTACAAATTGTTTTTCCTTTATCTGTTTTGTTTTGCAAAGAACGTCCACTGTTCATTTTTGATATATGCATTTGACATTAATTGCTAATCATGAATATTTGTATGCGAAACAAAGGACTAATTACAGATGACATCAAAAGCAGGGGCAATTTAGAATTGTCTAAGCGATCTAGTTGTTCTGTCCACCAAGGTACCAAGGTAGGTCCGACTGAAAAATGTAACCAAGTTACCTCAACTCCCCACAGAGTAAGACCAGATTTCAACAATACTCTCCCCAGGCAGAGTTTGGTCTCCCATCAGCCCTAAAAAAGGCACAGTATCTCCAGCAAGTCAGCGATACTATCCCCAAGCAGAGTTTAGTCTACTATCAGCCTTAAGGAAGTTGGGTATCCCCAGAAGATCTCAACATTCCCCAGCGGAGTATAGACATTCCTCAGCAAGCATCCCCGGCAGTCTTAATATAAGATTGTTCCCCGGCGGAATACAAGACACCCTAGTGGAACCACTCCCATGTACAGTCCAAAGTTTCCCCAGGAAAATGGAATCCATATCCCCAGTAGATGTTGGAAGCTTATCCCCAGTAGATTCTGGAAGCTTATCCCCTGCAGAGTACACACGTCTCTCCCCGGATTTATTCAAAGGTTATTTCCCCACCAGGGTATAACTGGGTTATCCTCAACTAATTACCACAGAAAGATCGTCCCCGACGAAGTTCTTCCTATCCCCAGCGGAGTTCATCAAATTCCCCAACATAACTTATCAGTGGAATCCCCAACGAAGCTCCCATCAAAACCTCAGCGAAGTATCTCTTCCCACAGAGTAATTCCCCACAGAGTAATCTCTCCAACAAGTTTATTCCCCGACAGAGTCATCTTCTCCTACCGGTTTATTCTTACAACCATCATCCCCAGCGGAAGCGAAGAACTCTACTCTTCAACATCATCCCAGGATTTGATTTCCCGGCCTTTCGTCAAGGATTTATTTTCCTAGTCGAAAACACATTCATATACATTCATCACATTATCATACACCATGACGCATGCATATACGCATCATATCACACAATCTCACTTATTTTTGAGAACATCATGACATCATGCATCTCATACATCATGACATTGCATACAACTAATGTTTTGCCTTTTCAGGAAAAGGTCAATCCAAAGATGATTACTATCAACTATCGCAATTCCAGATTCGATACCTGTATCTAGCCAGGGCATATCTGTGAGTGATTGATTGTAGATTCGATACCTGTATCCAGCCAGGGCATATCTGCATGAAGAGTTTAGAGATTCGATTCCTGTATCCATCTAGGGCATATCTGTAGACGACAATTTCCAGATTCGATACCTGTATCCAGCCAGGGCATATCTGTAGACGACAATTTCCAGATTCGATATCTGTATCCAGCCAGGGCATATCTGTAGACGATAATTTCCAGATTCGATACCTGTATCCATCCAGGGCATATCTGTAGACGACAATTTCCAGATCCGATTCCTGTATCTAGCCAGGGCACATCTGTGAGCGTTTTTTTGTAGATTCGATACCTGTATCCAGCCACGGCACGTCTGTAAGCAACCTTTTGAAGTTCCGGATTCGATTCCTGTATCTAGCCATGGCATATCTGTGAGCGATTGATTGTAGATTCGATACCTGTATCCAGCTAGGGCACATCTGCATGAAGAGTTTAGAGATTCGATACCTGCATCCAGTCAGGGCATATCTGTAGACGACAAATTCCAGATTCGATTCCTGTATCCAGCCAGGGCATATCTGTAGACGACAAATTCCCGATTCGATACCTGTATCCAGCCAGGGCATATCTGCATGAAGAGTTTAGAGATTCGATACCTGTATCCATCCAGGGCACGTCTGTAAACAACCTTTTGAAGTTCCGGATTCGATACCTGTATCCAGCCAGGGCGCGTCTGTAAGCAACCTTTTGAAGTTCCAGATTCGATTCCTGTATCTAGCCAGGGCACATCTGTGAGCAACTAATTGTAGATTCGATACCTGTACCTAGCCAGGGCATATCTGCATGAAGAGTTTGAAGATCAATACCTGTAACAGGCCAGGAAACCATCTTCCTTTCTCAAAGTACGCAAGTTCTCGCTAAGGAATCTCTTACGCGATCGACACCTCCAAATGGCATCTATAAGCCCATTCCCGACAAGGTTATGTCACACCCCCGATGGCATCTACAAGCCCATCCTCCTATCCACCATCTCTCCAAATGGCATCTATAAGCCCATTCCCGACATCACATTGTTGATATTCTATTATGCGAGTGCAAATTTCTGGGCACTTTAGTGTTCAATCATCTTCCACCTTCGGATCACGAAAGGCACGCAAGCCAATCTACATCCTCAGGTCTAAAAAGATTGAACAGGGGCAACTGTTGTACCCCAAAATTTGCCCTCCTATTTCATCAATATTTTCTCACCACAAGACCTTTGGAGCTCAAGATCAAGTTAGGGTTTGCTCTGCTCAAGACTCTTCCTTGCACTGTTGACCCAAATTAGGGTTTGTGTTTACACAAAGATGTTTTGACCTAAAATGCCCAAAATGACTTTCATGCTTCATTTTGGACTCACAAGTTTATCCATACCAAGTTTCAAGCCTTGATTCCAATCTTTGCCCAGTCAATTGGACAGTTGACCTAGAAATCAGCTGTATTGGGGAAAAAGTCAACTGTGGTCAATTGACAGTCAAACCTCATGAAATTTGACCCTCATCAACATTATGAACTCATATGGACCATTTGATCAAGTTTGGATCACAATTCCACAAGAAATTTGATCAGATCACCAAAAGGGCAAAATGGTCATTTTTAGGGTTTTGACTGCACAAAGGCAATTTTTGACTGTTTGACCTAACCAATGGCAATTCAAGCTCACATATGGACTCAAGGACTCAATGGAATTGTCTTGACATGTTCAACAAGTTCAAAAGATCCCAAATGCACAAGATTGACAGATGAATTTTCCAGTCAACTGATCAAATTTGACTGTATACTGAAAAGTCAAACTTTGACTTTTTGGTCAAAATCAAGTGCCAAGATTAATTTTTCATCAAGACATGTCAAATTATGAAACTTGTTCATCAAGAAACCAAAAATTACAAATTAGGGTTTGAAATGAAGAAATTTCATAACTTAGAAATTTTCTAAGTTATGAAATTTCCTAATTTTTTCCTAACTTTGCCCCATCTTTTCATCAAGATGCATTTGGATTCAAACAAAACTCAAAACATGAAAGTTGTAGTCCATTTCAAAATCTACAACTTTGAATCACAAAGTTTCCTCAAAAGAAGCTTGTAGCTCAAGTTATGATTTTTGGAATAGGGGTGCAAAACATTCTTAACTTAGAAATTTTTTGACCTATTTTAGGCAGGATTTTTGCCTAACTTCATGGCCACTTTTCACATGCTTCCACTTGGAATTTAAACTTGCATTACAAAGATGGATTTTAGTACACATTCCAAGCTTTCCAAATTGTCCAAGAACTTCTCAAACACCCTTGTGGTTAGGGAGAATCGAATTGTCAAAGTTGGGCAAAAGTCACTTTTGTTCTTGACCAATTTCATGTTCATAACATTGCCATTTTCAAGTCAGCATGTTCCAAGCTAGATTACAGGCCTCTAATCTCATTTACACTCAATAATTTAATGCATATCCTTTGTTTTCAAGTCTTACTTTGTGTGTTTAACCATTACATACAAGATTGAGCCATAAATGGAAAAAGCATTTTAGCCATTTTGATAAAGTTACACTTTATGTCAAGTTTACAATCTAAGAAGTACAAAGCAAATCTCTGAGGCACAAATGTGTGGACATATCCCACTGATCAAGAATAAACTTTGCAGCATGTTTAGGGGGGCTGCATAAGCTTGTAACCCAACTTGGCATTTTTAACTTAAGAAAGAAGAAACTTGGCATATTAAAACACAACTCACATTCCTGCAAGCAAGAACTCAAGCAAACCTTGTAGACACTTTCCACTTGATCCAACTGACCTGAAGCACGACCAAACCACCTTCAATACCTTCTCATTCCTAAAAACACCATCCTACTACAAAAAACAGAGTCCCTTCTGCAACTTGACTTCTATAAACTTTTCCACTCGTGCACTTTGGCCAAAAGGAGTTCAAACATGTTCCATATCACCCACTGAAGCTATCCCAAGCATTGAACACAAACTGTAACATCCCTAACATCATTTGCCATTTTCAGTTTTCAACTTTGCAGGTGAACTTCCATAGCTCGATTTAGCTAGTTTCAAAGCAAGCTAGAGGTTGGAGAAGCATCCCTGAACTTCAAGCAAGTTGTACAAGTCCTCACACTGCATTGGAAGTTCCTCCATTGTTGCACACGATTCAAGTTGAACAGGTAAGTTTTTGAACTTCTATCTCTCTATCCAGGCATAATTAGGCTTAAGTTTGTGAAGAAAGCATGTTCTAATCATAGCCCTGAAGCCATCCATATAATTACTTTTCATTTATATTATGTGTGCTGAGAGAATTTAGGGCATGAACATTGTCAAAAACTTAGGTCAAAAATTGGGGGAGAAGAAATTCTCTCTCATTTCTGAGAGTTAGATCAAGTTTTTTATATGTATGAACTCGTGACATGATGCTATATAATGTTTGTGTTGTGAGTTTTTGTTAAAAGTCAAGGAATCAAGAGATTGCAGAGATGGAGGAAGGGCGCGCGTTTTTTGTTTGAATCTGTCTATAGGTTGAAGACAGAGTTGACTTGGGCTGGGCCTGAGTCAACCTGCTTTTTACACCCCTTTTTTCAATTTGCACCCCCCTGGCCCATTGAATGATATATTTGTCATTTTTGACTTTTTCTTTTTGTTTCTGATTTGTTATTTTTTGTTAAAATATAAAAAACATAAAAAATATTTTTTCACCCTTTTTTGTATTTATTAGGCATTTATTTGTTTTAATTTGATATATGCATGTAAATAAATATATATATATACTCTTTTATTTTAACCCTAAAAAAAAAAATACAAATACATTTTTTTTATTTTCTGATTTTATTTTATCTTATCTTTTTGAAAACATTTTCTAAAAAATATACTTTTTTTTATATAAATAATAAATATTTTTATTTTTTGTATATATTTAATATATTTAGTAAACAATATAAATACTTATCTATCTTTTATTAAATATTTAGGATAAATACAAAAATAATACATTTTTTCATTTTATTAATATTTAACCTCAAAAATACTTTTTTAAAATATACTTCCTTTTTATTTATTTTTTGTACATAATTAATAAATATTATATATGATAAATAATAAATACTATTTATTTGTAAAAATTAGGGTTTTGCCCTAAACATGAAAATATTCAAAAATTAACCTTTTTTATTATTTTTATTTCACTTGTAAATAATTATATACACTTACACAAATACATTTACACATACACATTTGTTTATTCTTATACATTTGATACATATTACATTTGAGATCGCAATTCGATTTGGTTGTAAATATTAGACACTACTCTCCTATTAAGTCTCATCCCCATTTGAACATTTGTACCCCCATCCCCATGATTACTTTGTAATAACTTAGGACTTTAAATTCCGCATTTTAAAGATTTCTAAATATGCCATGATAGACTTAGGGTTTGTATGTAAAAATCAAATAACAAATAGATTGACCTAATTCCAAGATAACAAAGCATGAAAATGGACAACACCAATCACACTTGCACCCCTAGGGTTACTCCACTTGTTGCCTTCAATAATGGGCCATGTTGCATGTTGAGTGTCTTTGGCAAAACAAAAACAATTCAAATGATCATAGTCCCTCGATGACGCTTTCGAAAGTTGCCTAAAAATGATCAAGTCCCTTAAAGGAAAAATTGCCCAAAGACATTTGGCACCATTGCAATCATGGTCTAAACGATGACCCGCGCCCGTCCCGTTAACATCCTAACACAAGATTGTCCACCAAATACAATGGTGGAACAAAATTGTTAAAAGGGTTAAAACATAGAAAAAACCTTTGAGTAAATTTAGGGGTAGACAAAACTCTTAGTTACTTGATCAAACTTGCAAAAACACACTTGCCTACTTTTCAAACACACATCACAACACACTTTCAAAACAACTTTCAAAAACATTGAAAACTTTTCAAAAGATAAGTACACCTTTGTATACATTCAAACATGAATCATTACAAAGGTTGCCACCACATTGGCCTCTTTTCAAAACATTTTCAAACCCACGCACACACAAAGCACCATTTCAAACAATTGAAAACACAAGGCAAGTGATCTAAACGAGTAACTAAGAGCCCATGGATAACCATGGATAGAAAGGATGCTAATACCTTCCCTTTCTATAATCTACTCCCCTAACCCAAGAAAACATCTCAAAGGTTTTTGCTGTGCTTTTTAACCTTTCCTTAGGATAAAATAAAAAGTCGGTGGCGACTCTTGCTAAACCGAACAAGTGCGAATAAAAACGCAAAACTCAAATCAGTTCTCCCACCGTATCACAGAACTGGCGACTCTGCTGGGGAAAACTTAAAAGTGGGGTTACCTTAGGGTTAGATCATTTACTTGTTTTCAATTGTTTGCTTTGTTTGCTTTTATATTTGTGGGTTTTGCATCGGAGTTTCATAGATCCTAACCCGGATCTGGGGAATAACCCTTTAGGTAGCATAAGCTGTGAGGGACCTGTCCGGCGTAGACCGACATGGGTGAAGCAGTGGCTACGTTGGTGTGACACCTTGGTATGTACCGATATCCCTTGTGTTGCAACAAGGAGAATATGGGTCTTCTAAGGAGTCATTAAACACCAATCGACCTTAGAACCCTAAATTGACCCAACTTGGCCATAGAACAGTAGCAGTATGCTACACTCATTGAGGCTAAACTCTCGCGATGGTTCTGGCCGCAAGAAAAGATTGCGATGCTGGAGTTATGACCGATTGAGGGTAGTCAATGATATTGAGATCCCCTAGAACCCGGTTACTTTTGATAGGACAGGTTTTAACCAACGAAACTAAAAGAGGGTAACACCTAAACTTCATGCTGGCCTAAACTCTAAGGGATGTCTTGTGTGACTTGTGTGCCTTATCATGCTTGCCTTTGTGAATACTTGTGGTGTGCTTTATCATAACATCATACCATCATACCATCGCATGCATCCTGCATAAGGACTGACCCATTTCAAAGACAAGAGGGTTTCATCTTTGCTCTGTTTTGTAGGACATCATGATGCCCGTGCGTAGGAATACTATTCGGCTCAACTTTGTTCAACCACCTACTTTGCTCAAGGAGTTGGTTGATAGGATTCCAAACACTACTTCCTTCATCAAGAGGCATGGTTCTCTTCTCGGTTTAGTCACTTCAAAGTGGGACCAATAATTGATGAGTGTCCTGGTCCAGTTTTTTGATCCTCTGTATCATTGCTTCACCTTTTAAGACTTCCAGCTGGTCCCTACCCTGGAAGAATTCTCTGATTTGCTTGGTATCCCTGTTTTGTAACAAACTCCATTCACTGGTTGGGAGAAGACTCTTAGGCCTGAAGAGATTGCTGCAGCTTTTCCCTTGACCAAAGAAGAGGTAATGGCTAACTGGGAGACTAGAAGTGGAGTTAAGGGCTTTTTGGCTAAGTTTCTGATTGGCAAAGCTAACAGTTTCTGGAATGACTTAGACTTCAAGGCATACGAAGACATTCTGGCTCTCTTAATCTATGGTCTAGTATTGTTTCCAAATCCTGATAACTTTGTCAATGTCAATTCCATAAGGATCTTCATGTCTCGGAACCCTGTACCCACTCTCTTGGGTGATATCCTGCAACAACTCTATGCTCGTACTGCCCGAAGACGGGGAACTCTGTGGTGTTGTGCTCCTTTGTTAGTGGGGTGGTTTATTTCGCACCTCCCTAAGTTCGTGCTGAAGAATGAAGAAGGAAAAGGCTGGGCTCATAGGTTAATGTCTCTCACTGATAATGACATCATTTGGACTCTCAGAGGTTTGGATGAGGTAGCCATTATTGATCGTTGCGGAGAATATCCTAATGTTCCATTAATCGGTACCCAGGGAGGAATCTCTTATAATCCATGTTTAGCTCTCCGTTAGTTTGGAAGAGCCAGAAGAGCAGGGCCTCATGAGATGTTGGTACCTCACATCAGTTTTGAGTTTCAGGTAGACAGTGACGAGCTACGCCGTAGATTCATCAAGGCTTGGGACATAATTCACAAAGCTGACCCACATGAGTTGGGATCGAAGACTTCTCTACCAATGAAACCCTACTGCAGATGGGTTCGCATCCGTGCTCAGAAGTTAGGTATGCCATACGAAGCTGTCAGGCCTATCATTCTTGAATTTCCTGATGAAGACGGGGTTCCTCCAACTGTCCTCCCTCCTCAGATACCCACTGATGTTGATACACTAAAGAGATCTTGGGCGCAGCTACAGGAAGAACGGGATTATTATCGGGAAAAGTTCAACGAACAGGAACAAAAGATCCAGAAGCTGACTAAGCAATTGGAGGAGGAGCGGATCCTGAACGACTATATTCGTGCTGAGAAGAGGAGGCCATGGGAGCACTGATGGGCTTTAGATGTTTCTTTTACAACTTTTATTTCCTTTTCAGTATTTTCATTCTTGTAATGCCTAAGGGCAAATTGTTGAACAATTTAAAGTTTGAATCTAATGAAGTGTGTTTCCTTTTTGTCTATAAAGTTGAATCCCGATTGTCTTTGAAAACATAAATTATAAGCATCTCATTGCATCATATGCATAACAGGTACCCCTTCTTCTACAGGCTGCTTAATCTTCTTCGCTGTTTATTTCAGCACTCAATCATCATGTCTTCCGAGCCTACTACCGAACAAGCTATCAACGCCCTCCAGGCCCAGAACACCCAGTTTCAAGAGCTGGTCATGAGCTTAGCCCAGGGTCAACAGGAGTTGAAGACTCTGCTCTTGAAGAAGAAGAAGAAGAGGAGGACTGCGTTGTTTTAACACTGGACGGAGGTTTGGGAATACACTACAGAATGAGGCTGATCAGGCTACTTCCTCTGTAGGGAGGGATAGTCCCCAAGAAGGAAGGGCTCCTAGTCCTGCGATCTCCGACAACGAGACAGATTACAATGATGAACAGTACCCTCCTGCCGAAGACAGGTACAAGCAACTAGAGGACCATTTAAGCGCCATGGAAGTTCAACATGTGCCGGGGCTGGATTTTTGAGATTTAGGTTTATCTTCTTGGGTGGTGATCCCACACAAGTTCAAGGCACCTGCCTTTGCGAAGTACGACGGGGCTTCCTGCCCTAAGCTACATCTCAGATCATATGTAAGGAAGATCCAACCTTACACTGCAGACAAGAACCTATGGATCCATTTCTTCCAGGATAGCCTTTCAGGGGCTCAACTCGAATGGTTCTATCAGCTGGATGGAGCCAGTATCCGAAACTGGGAGGACTTGGCTACTGCATTTTATAAGCAATATCAGTATAATTATGACCTTGCTCCCACGCGTACCCAACTCCAGGGTATGTCACTGGGGACGGGCGAAGGATTCAAGGAGTATGCGCAAAAGTGGAGGGACCTGGCTGGCAGGGTGCAACCACCTTTGATTGACCGTGAACTTGTTGACATGTTCCTGGGGACCCTGTCCGGTCCATTCTTCAACCATCTGATTGGGAATTCTTCTGCTGGGTTTACAGACCTCATTCTGACTGGTGAGAGAATAGAAGTTGGTATCAAGTCGGGGAAGATACAGAAAGGTGCCTCCGCGAGTATTGAAAAGAAGCCTTTCAAGAAGGAAGCTAATACAGTTTATGGTCAAGAAGACAAAATAAGCCGGAACGCCGCCAAGCTGTCAATGCATTGGTAATTTCAAAGCCTGCAGCTGCTCCTCAACAGTATAACCAACCAAGGGGTGAGAGACCTAAAAGGCAGTACACTCGACTCAGTATGACCCTGTCTCAGATTTTGCCGCAACTACTATCAACCAATCTGGTAACTGTCAAAGAAGCTCCGAAGGTAGTGAACACAACTTCTCCAAAGTACAACCCCAACGCCCGTTGCGCTTATCACTCTGATAGCCCGGGGCATACTACGGACGATTGTTGGGCTCTGAGGAATAAGGTTCAGGACCTTATTGATGCTAAATAAATACAGTTTGAGGCGCCCGAAAGACCCAATGTTGTGACTGCTCCCATGCCCCAGCATGGAGTGAATGTTGTGGAAGAAGACCGGTATGTGGCCTCTGTGGAAGATATTGTTACTCCGTTATTGACTGTCAAAAGGAACCTGTTGCTAGCCGGTTTATTTCCGGGATGTGGTAAAGGTTGCCTTCTATATGCTGTTTCACCTGTTGGTTGTCCTTTGCTGAAATCAGGTATCCAAAGCCTGATGGATAGCAAAGAAATCTTGTTCGAAAAGATTGTTGTTCCTGCTGTCCCTACTGAAGAAGTGTCCATTGTTACTATTTTCAACAACCCTCATAAGGCTCCTTCAAAGAAGCCCGTCAAAATCATGTCTACTCAGAAGATTGCTCCTATCATCATTACTGTTCCAGGGCCCCTCCCTTATACATCTGACAAAGCTGTCCCTTGGCACTATGGGGCAGATGTTTATGTGCTTGGAGTTAAACAAGAGTTCGATACTAGTATCGGCGTCAGTAACATCACCGGGCCTGCCAAAGTTACTCGCAGTGGTAGGCTGTTCTCACCAGATATTGCGCCACCAGCTATTCAGAGACCTCTTATCATCACACCTGCAAGTGTGCCTGCTTCCCTTCCTTATCAAGTTCCTGTTTCTACCCCTGCTGCCGAGTTATCTGACGCTCGGGGCAAAGGGATTGCTACTGATTTGCCTGCCCGGACGGAGGCACCAAAGACAACTAATGTTGAAGCTTCCCAGCAAGAGATGGAAGAGATCCTCAAGATTATCAAGAAGAGTGATTTCAACGTAGTTGAGCAGCTGGGGCACACCCCATCAAAGATTTCTATGTTATCACTGTTGTTGTGTTCAGAGGCCCACACCAAGGCTCTGATTTCCTTCCTAAAGACGGCCCATGTGCCACAAGAAACGTCTGCTGATCAATTTACTGATTGTGTGGCCAACTTGACTGCCGATAATGGTTTGGGCTTCTCTGACGCCGATCTGACTGCCAAAGGAAAGAACCATAACGACGCCCTGCATGTCTCCATTGAATGCAGGGGCACTACTCTTGCCCATGTGTTGGTAGACACCGGTTCTTCATTGAACGTCTTACCCAAGAAGGCCCTAGACAGGTTGGATTGTGAGGGTTTAGAGCTCAAGCCTAGTAACATTGTTGTCCGGGCCTTTGACGGTTCGAAAAGGATGGTACATGGGGAAGTTGACATTCCAATCAGGGTTGGTTCTCAAGTTTTTTGATTCTACTTTCTATGTGATGGACATCCGACCATCCTATTCTTGTTTGCTGGGTCGTCCATGGATCCACAAGGCTGGAGCAGTGACCTCCACACTACATCAGAAGCTTAAGTACCCGGTCAAGGGGAAGATTGTTACAGTTTAGGGGGAAGAAGAGTATATGGTCAGCCACCTTAACTCGTTCCGGTACATAGAGATGGATGGGGAGTTCATTGAGACCCCCTTTTAACACTTTGAAGAGGTTCCTCAGACACTGGCGTCAGCAGAGACTGTGACTATAGAAGATTTTCCTTTGAAGATGGCTTCCTTAAAGGATGCTTGGGCTGTTATTGAGAAGGGTGAGTACGCAAACTGGGGCCAACTTCCTGATTTCATTCCAAAGACTGACAAGTTTGGTCTGGGTTTCACTGCAGAAGCTCAGAGGGCTATTCGTAAGGCAAGGATTGGAAGATCTCCTGTGTTCATCACCAACCCGGGAGTAAATGCTATTGAAGACGACGCGGAGGAATCTGAATTTGACAGCTGGATCTACCCAACAACCGACGGTGGACCAAGCAACTGGACTGTTAAAGACTTCACACCTATTACTTTTGTCACTCAGTAATGAACTCTTTTGTTTTGAATTTGTAACAGACAATATTTTGAAACTTTTATGGCTCAGTGTCTTACCCGAGGCACCGTGGCTTCATTTGTGAGGGCTTTTGTGTGTCATTTTCATATATCATTAATAAAAACATTGGACATTTGTTGCATTTTAAAATCTTGCGCTCCTTTTTTTTCTTTATTATATATTGCAAAACAGCTATATTTACACACACTCACCTATGCAGGTTCCAATCCACTCTGGATCTCACTGGTAACGACTCTACTACTGCCAGTTATGACTTCGAAAATCCGATCAACTTAGCCGAAGACGGAGGTGAAGATGATTACAAAGTGCCTGGTGAACTTGCAATACTACTACTCTAGGAAGAGAGGGCCATTCAGCCACATGAGGAGCCAGTGGAAACGGTAAATCTGGGTACTGAGACAAACAGAAAGGAAGTCAAAATTGGTGCCAATCTAGAGCTCAGTGTGAAACAACGGTTGATTCAGATGCTGTATGACTATGTGGAAATCTTTGCCTGGTCTTACGAAGACATGCCTGGGTTGGATACCGACATTGTGGTTCATCACCTGCCTACCAAGGAAGATTACCCTCCGGTAAAACAGAAGGTCCGCCGTATGCGTCCAGAAATGTCGGAGAAAATCAAAGCTGAGGTTATGAAACAATTTGATGCCGGGTTTCTAGCAGTGACTTCTTACCCTCAGTGGGTTGCTAACGTGGTTCCAGTGCCGAAGAAGGATGGTAAGGTCCAAATGTGTGTTGATTACATGGATTTGAACAGGGCGAGCCCTAAGGATGATTTCCCTCTGCCTCATATCGACGTTCTGGTTGACAACACTGCTCAGCATAAAGTATTCTCCTTCATGGACGGCTTCTCCGGTTATAATCAGATCAAGATGGCTCCTGAAGACATGAAGAAGACCACCTTTGTTACTCAGTGGGGCACCTTTTGCTACAAGGTCATGCCTTTTGGGTTGAAGAATGCTGGGGCAACCTACCAACGTGCCATGGTTGCTTTATTTCATGACATGATCCATCACGAGATAGAAGTATACGTCGACGATATGATTGCAAGGTCCCAAACTAAGGAGGAACACCTTGACCATCTACAGAAGCTGTTTGACCGTCTGAAGTTGTACAAGCTGAGGTTGAACCCAAACAAGTGCACCTTTGGGGTGAGATCTGGAAAATTGCTAGGCTTCGTCGTAAGCGACAAAGGCATTCAAGTGGACCCTGCCAAAGTGAAAGCCATACAAGAGATGCCAACTCCCAAGACAGAGAAAGAAGTCAGAGGCTTTCTAGGACGGTTGAACTACATTGCCCGATTCATCTCGCATCTAACTGCTACTTGTGAACCAGTCTTCAAGCTGCTGAAGAAAGATCAAGTAGTACGTTGGAATGATGAATGTCAGGCCGCTTTCGAAAAGATCAAAGATTATATCCAAGAACCACCCATTCTTATGCCGCCGGTTGAAGGGAGACCTCTAATCTTATACTTGACTGTACTTGACAACTCAATGGGGTGTGTGCTGGGGCAGCATGACGAGTCTGGCCGAAAAGAGAACGCCATTTATTACCTTAGAAAAAAGTTTACTGACTGTGAGACCCGATACTCACTGCTCGAGAAAACTTGTTGCGCTTTGGTATGGGCTGCTCGCCGGCTGAGACAGTATATGTTGACTCACACTACTCTGTTGATTTCAAAAATGGATCCAATCAAGTACATATTCGAAAAGCCTGCTCTGTCCGGAAGAATAGCAAGATGGCAGATGATCTTGATGGAATATGACATCCAGTACACGACTCAAAAAGCAATCAAGGGAAGTGTATTGGCAGACCATTTGGCACACCAGGCAGTGGACGATTACCAGTCGATGAACTTTGAATTTCCGGACGAGGATATCATGGTGGTAACTGATTGTGAAGTACCTGGACCGGATGAAGGACCCGAGGAAGGATCCCGATGGTCTATGCACTTTGACGGAGCCTCAAACACTTTGGGTAATGGTATTGGCGCTGTGATCATATCCCCTAAAGGCACTCATACTCCACTCACCGCCCGGCTATGTTTCAACTGCACCAACAACATGGCGGAGTATGAGGCATGCATCATGGGTCTTCAAGCTGCAATCGACCTAAGGATCAAGTTTCTGAGTGTCTTCGGAGATTCCGCTCTCGTGATCAATCAGGTCAAAGGCGAGTGGGATACGAAACACCCGAATCTTATTCCTTACAAAGAGTATGTGTTGACGTTGATCCCCCACTTCGAGGAGATAACTTTTGAACACTTCCCAAGAGAGGAGAATCAGTTAGCGGACGCGTTGGCTACGATGTCTTCTATGTTCAAAGTCAAATGGGACAACGAGGCGCCCCAGATCATTATTTGGAAGTTGGATGAACCGGCACATTGCTGCGATCTCGAGACCGAAGAGGTAACAGAAAAACCTTGGTATCATGAAGGTAAGAGATACCTTGAAGCTCAAGATTACCCCGAGGGTGCATCTGTTAATGACAAGAAGTTCCTGAGAAGGTTTGCGGCAAAGTTCTTCCTCAGCAATGGCATTCTCTACAAGCGAAACCATGATTCAACCTTACTGCGTTGTGTGGATAAGACTGAAGCAGAAAGGATCATGACAGAGCTACATGAAGGTACCTTCGGAACACATTCCAGTGGACATACCATGGCAAAGAAAATCCTTCGGGCATGATATTTCTGGTCCACAATGGAAGCCGACTGTTATCAGCATTCTCGAACTTGTCATAAATGCCAGATCTATGCTGATAAGGTGCACATTCCTCCGGTTCCTCTGAACATCTTGACAACACCTTGGCCTTTTGCAATGTGGGGCATTGATATGATCGGCGAAATCAGACCTACGGCATCCAACGGGAATCGTTTCATCTTGGTAGCGATTGATTACTTCACAAAATGGGTTGAAGCAGCTTCCTACGCTACCGTAACCAAGAATGTCGTGGCACGGTTCATTCGGCACAACCTGATCTGTCGATACGGTGTACCTGATAGGATCATTACAGATAATGGTACCAATCTTAACAACAAGATGATCACTGAGCTCTGCGAGCAATTCAAGATACAACACCACAACTCTTCTCCCTACCGGCCGAAGATGAACGGGGCTGTAGAGGCAGCTAATAAGAATATCAAGAAGATTGTGCAGAAGATGACAGTGACCTAAAAAGATTGGCACGAAATGTTACCATTTGCTCTTCATGGGTACCGTACCTCAGCACGGACGTCAACAGGGGAAACTCCCTTTTCCTTGGTCTATGGCATGGAGGCAGTCTTGCCTATTGAAGTCCAGATACCCTCTCTCCGGATAATGAAGGATGCAGGTTTGAGCGAAGATGACTGGATCCAGACTCGGCTTGATCAATTAAACCTAATCGGAGAAAAGAGACTCACCGCTATTTGTCATGGTCAGACGTGCCAAAAACGGATGATCAGGGCATTTAACAAGAAGGTCAGACGACAAGAGTATCAAGTCGGAGACCTGGTAATCAAACGTATCATTCTACCTCAAGGTGATCCCAGGGGCAAATGGACCCCTACGTACGAAGGTCCATTTTTGGTTAAACATATCTTCTCAGGAGGAGCAATGATTCTAACCACCATGGATAGTGACGACCTTCCTCACCCTGCCAATGCAGACATAGTAAAAAGATACTACGCATGATCAAAGACCCGCTAGGTCGACTGGCCTAGGCAAAAATAAGGGCTTCCCAGTGAACCAAAAGGGTTCGGGCAAAAATAAGGGATGAAATGAAAAAATCTGTACACCCGGCAAGTCGAAAACCTGAAAAGGCGGCTTGGGCAAAAATGGGTATCCCGGTGGACTGAAAACCTGAAAGAGCGGTCCAGGAAAAAGTTTGGGATAAAGCGTAATACTATGTCTCATTGGATCACCTTGCATCCAGAATTCGGCATCAACTATCGGGCTCATATGACTCCAATTAATCAGCTTCATCTTCAACTAAGCAGCAGAGTGATGAGACGCTTGAAGACATAAAGGCGATAGCAGAGTTGGAACCCAGTGGGATTATTTTTCACATAGCTGTTTTGTTTCCTTTTCAAAATTGTATAAACTCTATGTTGCTCGGCGGCGTTCTCTTACTAGGACGTCAACCTCTTGTACATAAAACGCCTATTTACAGGCAAATTTCAAAATCAATACAAGCTTACTTTTCCAGACAAATTACAAATTGTTTTTCCTTTATCTGTTTTGTTTTGCAAAGAACGTCCACTGTTCATTTTTGATATATGCATTTGACATTAATTTCTAATCATGAATATTTGCATGCGAAACAAAGGACTAATTACAGATGACATCAGAAGCAGGGGCAATTTAGAATTGTCTAAGCGATCTAGTTGTTCTGTCCACCAAGGTACCAAGGTAGGTCCGGCTGAAAAATGTAACCAAGTTACCTCAACTCCCCACAGAGTAAGACCAGATTTCAGCAATACTCTCCCCAGGCAGAGTTTGGTCTCCCATCAGCCCTAAAAAAGGCACAGTATCTCCAGCAAGTCAGCGATACTATCCCCAAGCAGAGTTTAGTCTACTATCAGCCTTAAGGAAGTTGGGTATCCCCAGAAGATCTCAACATTCCCCAGCGGAGTATAGACATTCCTCAAAAAGCATCCCCGGCAGTCTTAATATAAGATTATTCCCCGGCGGAATACAAGACACCCCAGTGGAACCACTCCCTTGTACAGACCAAAGTTTCCCCAGGAAAATGGAATCCATATCCCCAGTAGATGTTGGAAGCTTATCCCCAGTAGATTCTGGAAGCTTATCCCCTGCAGAGTACACACGTCTCTCCCCGGCTTTATTCAAAGGTTATTTCCCCACCAGGGTATAACTGGGTTATCCTCAGCAAATTACCACGGAAAGATTGTCCCCGGCGAAGTTCTTCCTATCCCCATCAAAGTTCATCAAATTCCCCAACATAACTTATTAGTGGAATCCCTAGCGAAGCTCCCATCAAAACCTCAGCGAAGTATCTCTTCCCACAGAGTAATTCCCCGCAGAGTAATCTCTCCAACAAGTTTATTCCCCGACGGAGTCATCTTCTCCTACCGGTTTATTCTTACAACCATCATCCCCAGTGGAAGCGAAGAACTCTACTCTTCAACATCATCCCAGGATTTGATTTCCCGGCCTTTCGTCAAGGATTTATTTTCCTAGTCGAAAACACATTCATATACATTCATCACATTATCATACACCATGACGCATGCATATACGCATCATATCACACAATCTCTCTTATTTTTGAGAACATCATGACATCATGCATCTCATACATCATGATATTGCATACAAATAATGTTCTGCCTTTTCAGGAAAAGGTCAATCCAAAGATGATTACTATCAACTATCGCAATTCCAGATTCGATACCTGTATCTAGCCAGGGCATAGCTGTGAGTGATTGATTGTAGATTCGATACCTGTATCCAGCCAGGGCATATCTGCATGAAGAGTTTAGAGATTTCATTCCTGTATCCAGCCAGGGCATATCTGTAGACGACAATTTCCAGATTCGATACCTGTATCCAGCCAGGGCATATCTGTAGACGACAATTTCCAGATTCGATACCTGTATCCAGCCAGGGCATATCTGTAGACGATAATTTTCAGATTCGATACCTGTATCCAGCCAGGGCATATCTATAGACGACAATTTCCATATCCGATTCCTGTATCTAACCAGGGCACATCTGTGAGCGTTTGTTTGTAGATTTGATACCTGTATCCAGCCAGGGCACGTCTGTAAGCAACCTTTTGAAGTTCCGGATTCGACTCCTGTATCTAGCCAGGGCATATCTTTGAGCGATTGATTGTAGATTCGATACCTGTATCCATCCAGGGCACATCTGCATGAAGAGTTTAGAGATTTGATACCTGCATCCATCCAGGGCATATCTGTAGACAACAAATTCCATATTCGATTCCTGTATCCAGCCAGGGCATATCTGTAGACGACAAATTCCAGATTCGATACCTGTATCCAGCCAGGGCATATCTGCATGAAGAGTTTAGAGATTCGATACATGTATCCATCCAGGGCACGTCTGTAAACAACCTTTTGAAGTTCCAGGTTCGATACCTGTATCCAGCCAGGGCGTGTTTGTAAGCAACCTTTTGAAGTTCCAGATTCGATTCCTGTATCTAGCCAGGGCACATCTGTGAGCAACTAATTGTAGATTCGATACCTGTACCTAGCCAGGGCATATCTGCATGAAGAGTTTGAAGATCAACACCTGTAACAGGCCAGGAAACCATCTTCCTTTCTCAAAGTACGCAAGTTCTCGCTAAGGAATCTCTTACGCGATCGACACCCCCAAATGGCATCTATAAGCCCATTCCCGACAAGGTTATGTCACACCCCCGATGGCATCTACAAGCCCATCCTCCTATCCACCATCTCTCCAAATGGAATCTATAAGCCCATTCCCGACATCACATTGCTGATATTCTATTATGCGAGTGCAAAGTTCTGGGCACTTTAGTGTTCAATCATCTTCCACCTTCGGATCACGAAAGGCACGCAAGCCAATCTACATCCTCAGGTCTAAGAAGATTGAATAGGGGCAACTGTTGTACCCCAAAATTTTCCCTCCAATTTCATCAATATTTTCTCACCACAAGACCTTTGGAGCTCAAGGTCAAGTTAGGGTTTGCTCTGCTCAAGACTCCTCCTTGCACTGTTGACCCAAATTAGGGTTTGTGTTTACACAAAGATGTTTTGACCTAAAATGCCCAAAATGACTTTCATTCTTCATGTTGGACTCACAAGCTTATCCATACCAAGTTTCAAGCCTTGATTCCAATCTTTGCCCAGTCAATTGGACAGTTGACCTAGAAATCAGCTGTATTGGGGAAAAAGTCAACTGTGGTCAATTGACAGTCAAACCTCATGAAATTTGACCCTCATCAACATTATGAACTCATATGGACCATTTGATCAAGTTTGGATCACAAATCCACAAGAAATTTGATCAGATCACCAAAAGGGCAAAATGGTCATTTTTAGGGTTTTGACTGCACAAAGGCAATTTTTGACTGTTTGACCTAACCAATGGCAATTCAAGCTCACATATGGACTCAAGGACTCAATGGCATTGTCTTGACATGTTCAACAAGTTCAAAAGATCCCAAATGCACAAGATTGACAGATGAATTTTCCAGTCAACTGATCAAATTTGACTGTATACTGAAAAGTCAAACTTTGACTTTTTGGTCAAAATCAAGTGCCAAGATTCATTTTTCATCAAGACATGTCAAATTATGAAACTTGTTCATCAAGAAACCAAAAATTACAAATTACAAAAGTGACTTTTTCCTAACTTTGCCCCATCTTTTCATCAAGATGCATTTGGATTCAAACAAAACTCAAAACATGAAAGTTTTAGTCCATTGCAAACTCTACAACTTTGATTCACAAAGTTTCCTCAAAGGAAGCTTGTAGCTCAAGTTATGATTTTTGGAATAGGGGTGCAAAACATTCTTAACTTAGAAATTTTCTGACCTATTTTAGGCAGGATTTTTGCCTAACTTCATGGCCACTTTTCACATGCTTCCACTTGTAATTTCAACTTGCATTACAAAGATGGATTGTAGTACACATTCCAAGCTTTCAAAATTGTCCAAGAACTTCTCAAACACCCTTGTGGTTAGGGAGAATCGAATTGGCAAAGTTGGGCAAAAGTCACTTTTGTTCTTGACCAATTTCATGTTCATAACATTGCCATTTTCAAGTCAGCATGTTCCAAGCTAGATTACAGGCCTCTAATCTCATTTACACTCAATAATTTAATGCATATACTTTGTGTTCAAGTCTTACTTTGTGTGTTTAACCATTACATACAAGATTGAGCCATAAATGGAAAAAACATTTTAGCCATTTTGATAAAGTTACACTTTATGTCAAGTTTACAATCTAAGAAGTACAAAGAAAATCTCTGAGGCACAAATGTGTGGACATATCCCACTGATCAAGAACAAACTTTGCAGCATGTTTAGGGGGCCTGCATAAGCTTGTAACCCAACTTGGCATTTTTAACTTAAGAAAGAAGAAACTTGGCATATTAAAACACAACTCACATTCCTGCAAGCAAGAACTCAAGCAAACCTTGTAGACACTTTCCACTTGATCCAACTGACCTGAAGCACGACCAAACCACCTTCAATACCTTCTCATTCCCAGAAACACCATCCTACTGCAAAAAACATAGTCCCTTCTGCAACTTGACTTCTATAAACGTTTCCACTCGTGCACTTTGGCCAAAAGGAGTTCAAACATGTTCCATATCACCCACTGAAGCTATCCCAAGCATTGAACACAAACTGTAACATCCCTAACATCATTTTCCATTTTCAGTTTTCAACTTTGCAGGTGAACTTCCATAGCTCGATTTAGCTAGTTTCAAAGCAAGCTAGAGGTTGGAGAAGTATCCCTGAACTTCAAGCAAGCTGTACAAGTCCTCACACTGCATTGGAAGTTCCTCCATTGTTGCACACGATTCAAGCTGAACAGGTAAGTATTTGAACTTCTATCTCTCTATCCAGGCATAGTTAGGCTTAAGTTGTGAAGAAAGCATGTTCTAATCATAGCTCTGAAGCCATCCATATAATTACTTTTCATTTATATTATGTATGCTGAGAGAATTTAGGGCATGAACATTGACAAAAACTTAGGTCAGAAATTGGGGGAGAAGAAATTCTCTCTCATTTCTGAGAGTTAGATCAAGTTTTTTATATGTATGAACTCGTGACATGATGCTCTATAATGTTTGTGTTGTGAGTTTTTGTTAAAAGTCAAGGAATCAAGAGATTGCAGAGATGGAGGAAGGGCGCGCGTTTTTTGTTTGAATCTGTCTAGAGGTTGAAGACAGAGTTGACTTGGGCCGGGCCTGAGTCAACCTGCTTTTTACACCCCTTTTTTCAATTTGCACCCCCCTGGCCCATTGAATGATATATTTGTCATTTTTGACTTTTTCTTTTTGTTTCTGATTTGTTATTTTTTGTTAAAATATAAAAAACATAAAAAATATTTTTTCACCCTTTTTTGTATTTATTAGGCATTTATTTGTTTTAATTTGATATATGCATGTAAATAAATATATATATATACTCTTTTATTTTAACCCTAAAAAAAAATAATACAAATACATTTTTTTTATTTTCTGATTTAATTTTATCTTATCTTTTTGAAAACATTTTCTAAAAAATATACTTTTTTTTTATATAAATAATAAATATTTTTATTTTTTGTATATATTTAATATATTTAGTAAACAATATAAATACTTATCTATCTTTTATTAAATATTTAGGATAAATACAAAAATAATACATTTTTTCATTTTATTAATATTTAACCTCAAAAATACTTTTTTACAATATACTTCCTTTTTATTTATTTTTTGTACATAATTAATAAATATTATATATGATAAATAATAAATACTATTTATTTGTAAAAATTAGGGTTTTGCCCTAAACATGAAAATATTCAAAAATTAACCTTTTTTATTATTTTTATTTCACTTGTAAATAATTATATACACTTACACAAATACATTTACACATACATATTTGTTTATTCTTGTACATTTGATACATATTACATTTGAGATCGCAATTCGATTTGGTTGTAAATATTGGACACTACTCTCCTATTAAGTCTCATCCCCATTTGAATATTTGTACCCCCATCCCCATGATTACTTTGTAATAACTTAGGACTTTAAATTCCGAATTTTAAAGATTTCTAAATATGCCATGATAGACTTAGGGTTTGTATGTAAAAATCAAATAACAAATAGCTTGACCTAATTCCAAGATAACAAAGCATGAAAATGGACAACACCAATCACACTTGCACCCGTAGGGTTACTCCACTTGTTGCCTTCAATAATGGGCCATGTTGCATGTTGAGTGTCTTTGGCAAAACAAAAACAATTCAAATGATCATAGTCCCTCGATGACGCTTTCGAAAGTTGCCTAAAAATGATCAAGTCCCTTAAAGGAAAAATTTCCCAAAGACATTTGACACCATTGCAATCATGGTCTAAACGATGACCCGCGCCCGTCCCGTTAACATCCTAGCACAAGATTGTCCACCAAATACAATGGTGGAACAAAATTGTTAAAAGGGTTAAAACATAGAAAAAACCTTTGAGTAAATTTAGGGGTAGACAAAACTCTTAGTTACTTGATCAAACTTGCAAAAACACACTTGCCTACTTTTCAAACACACATCACAACACACTTTCAAAACAACTTTCAAAAACATTGAAAACTTTTCAAAAGATAAGTACACCTTTGTATACATTCAAACATGAATCATTACAAAGGTTGCCACCACATTGGCCCCTTTTCAAAACATTTTCAAACCCACGCACACAAAAAGCACCATTTCAAACAATTGAAAACACAAGGCAAGTGATCTAAGCGAGTAACTAAGAGCCCATGGATAACCATGGATAGAAAGGGTGCTAATACCTTCCCTTTCTATAATCTACTCCCCGAACCCAAGAAAACATCTCAAAGGTTTTTGCTGTGCTTTTTAACCTTTCCTTAGGATAAAATAAAAAGTCGGTGGCGACTCTTGCTAAACCGAACAAGTGCGAATACAAACGCAAAACTCAAGTCAGTTCTCCCACCGTATCACAATGACCGATTGAGGGTAGTCAGTGATATTGAGATCCTCTAGAACCCGGTTACTATTTTTAGGACAGGTCTTAACCAACTGAAACTGAAAGAGGGTAGTACCTAAACTTCATGCTGGCCTGAAATCTAAGGGCTCTTGTGTGACTTGTGTGCCTTTACCATGTTTGCCTTTTGTGAATACTTGTGGTGTGCCTTTATCATGACATCATACCATCATAACATTGCATACATCTTGTATAAGGACTAACCCATTTCAAGGATCTCAAGGGTTTGTGATGCAGGTCATGATGAACCAAATGTCTAGCAAGGGGCAAAAGGGATTTATTTTCCTCTAGCCAAGGTTGTCCAGAAATCCAAGCACGATAGCTTGAGTCAGGGGCTATGACCCACTTGATATGGTGAGCTTGACTCTGGAAGAAGGACTCTCAGCAACATGAAGTTCCTTCAATCGAGCTACCAGATTCAGATTCTAACAGTTTCCTGTTTACCCCACGAGATCCTTGAAAACATTGCATACATACATATCATTGCATAACAGGTCACCCTTTACAGGTTTCTCATGTTCTCGCTGTTTATTTCAGCAATGTCTCTCCAACAAGACAACCAGGATCTCCATACTCAAGAGACTCAGTTCAGGGAAATCTTCCTAAACCTAGCCAAGGGGCAGGAAGAGTTGAGAACACTCCTCATGGGGAATTTGGTCAAGAAAAGTCATGAAGACAATAAGGACGAACGGCTGAAACATCTGCAAACTGAGGTCGATGCAATGATAACCTAGATGCTGGGGCAGATGGCTCTTATCCAAGGCTTAGCTCGGGAACAAGAAGAGTTGAGAACAATGATCAACCAGCTTCATCAAGACAGATACAACAACATGAAGCAAACAGTCAAGGCCAGGGACCAAGTCTTTGACCAACCTCCAAGAAGACAAGGGTTTGGTATGGTGAAGAATGGACCTCTCGAAGTTGCTACTACCTCACGGGTCCAACAATAACCTTGCCATAAACAACAGGTTAATCAGAGGCAGTTTACCAAGCTCAACATGCCGTTGTCCCAAGCTTTGCAACACCTGTTGAGATTGAATCTGGTGACATTGGTAGGACCTCATCCGAATCCTAAGACTTCTTCACCCAACTACAATCCTGATGCAAGGTGTGCATACCATTCTAACAGCCCGGGGCATGATACTGACGACTGCTGGAAGTTGAAGTACAAAATTCAAAACCTGATTGATGAAGGAGCATTAGAATTCACTCAAGATGGTCAGGTTGAGTTCTTCTACTATCCCTCCAAGGTTCACCATTTGAAGTGACAAATCCTGAGACGAGAAGACTTTTTGTTCATTGGAATTTTCAATTTGTAATTTTCTTTTGATTATTCAAACATTTATTCATGTCAAACTTTATTACTTTATCAATGCATCTCATATGTCTGTTTTGAATCAATCCATTCGTATTCACTATATTCAAATTGCTTTCATTTTTTGTGATGTTCAACTCTCAATTAAAAAAATTCTAAGCCTTTTGAGGGAGGATGACGAAAACGATACCACAATCTTTACAGTATGCTTTTGAATAGACCCCGCTGATGAGGTACAAGCATTGTTTCAAATCCTAAACAGTGGAGTTATAAGGAAGATAATCCCTCGTCAACCCTTTTGAGCCAAAGAAGTTGGAGTTTTTCTTTTCACAAATTATAACCTGAGACAGGGTAGTTTTCTCAGTTGATCCAGGTGCACAAGGAATGGCATCAAAGAAGTCCTTCCGAGACAAAAAGACAGTGATGGTTCCCTATAATCGTCAAGACAGGCAGTCGTTATCTTTCAAAAAAACAAAAGCCCAATAAGTCAAAACCCATGAAGGAGACTTACAAAACTGGGGCATCCCGCTGACTATAATCACAAAAGAAACAGTTCAGGAAAAAAGACAGGGATAATAAAATAAAAAAGAAAGAGGTCCTACAAACCCTCAAAAAAAGAAATGATTGCCTATTCAAAATAAATTGTCAGTATCTGAACCATCACTGGAATATCAGGGCAAAGACTCAAACAAGATCTAATGCACAATTAGCTGAGTTTAGGATCGAAGAACATCACGAAGAGCGGGTGGGTACAAATATACTTTGAGCCTTTATCCTTTGTTTCTTAAACCTTGAACCAAGCCACGATATAACCCTTAAAAAGTCCTAGCTGAAGCATGGGTTAGTTCGAAAGCATACTGTTACAACAGGTATCCTGACTCCTGTAGGGCTTGCTGTAAAATCCTGAGTTGACATCACATTTTACAAAAATTCACTTGTTTTATTAAAAAATGCATTTTCAAAAACTTTAAGATAGACATAAGCTTTGCATTCTTAGAATAACATTGTTTGCATATGGCTATTTGTTCGAACAACAGAGAAATTGGCACGATGAATATCTAGTGAACAAAAACCTTCTCAATAAAAAGGACCACCTCAAGTGGAAAAACACTTCCAATCAAGGGGCACGGCGTTGTACCCTAAAATTTACCCTCCCATATTCTTCAAAGTTTGTTAAGAATCATCTTCAAATGGTTCAAGACTACTCAAGGGTTGCACAGTTCAAATGCCTCATAAGCCAGTCAAAATTAGGGTTTTGGTTCTTTCAAGGAATTTGAGGTTTCCAATGGTTCAATCAAGTCCCATAGGACTATAAACATTCTCAAGCACCTACATGCCAAGTTTCAAGACTCACAGTCCCAAGTTGCATAGTCAAAAGCCTCATTTGATCCACAGTCAACTACAGGGGCAAAATGGTCATTTTGCAGTCAAAAGTCAGAATTTTTGATCAACATCTTATTTTTAGTCCACAATCATCATTTGATCAAGTCTTGATCATGATTCTACAAGCATGGCTCAAAAATCATCAAGGATGCAAAAGTTACTATTTTTGGACAGTAGAAAAGTCAATTGTATATTGACCAAGGCATAACTTTTTCATGGTTCATCAGAAAAATCCCATCCAATTCTCATTTTGAAGGGGATGACATTTCCTACAATTCATCTTCACATTCCAAGTCCAAGAAATTCTCTCAGAAAAAGTTATCAATTTTTACATTATAGGTCAATTTCAAAAGTCAACAAAAATGCACTTTAAGTCAAAGACCATAAATTGATATTGGTAACTCCAAATTATATGGGACCAAAGGAATTGGTTAGAGGACTTCAAGACCTTTCCAAAATGTCCAAGAACATGTTCATATGATCAAAATTGAGCAAGATATGCATTGGAGAAGTTGGGAAATTTTTGGGAATTTGCAAAAGTCAACTTTGCTCAAAATACTTTGTTTTTGCTAATGGGCCTCAAATTCCTTCTTGAAACTTTTTCCAAGGCTTATGCACGACCCATTAAGATTAAATTGAATTATTTTCTTATTTTTTATTAATTAATTGAATTTTTATCAATATTAATTCATTTTAATTAATTTAAATTGTAGGAAATTCAAAGATATGATTTTTGAATCTTTTTGTGAAGCAAGAACAACCTAATCAAGCTGGCAAATCCGTGTGCACATCAAGGGGACAAGAATCTCCCAATTTAGCAACTTTTTCCAATCAAAAAGATTGAAAAATATTTGATTTTCAATCAAATATTGAATCATAATTCCATGGATCTTTTGTGCAAAGATTTAACCTAAATTCAGTCCTCTATATATACATAAGCTAAACCTAATGCATGGGACGTGAAAGCTGCTGCAGAAAGGCCATAACCAATTCCAAAAAATTCAAGAAAACTTGAAAACCGTTTTCCACATTCCAAGCCAATTCAAAGCATTATAGTGATTCAAATACATTGCTGGGAGTGTGAGGAACAATTTGCAATCAAAACCAAGCTTCATAGCTCAAGAAGTCGTTGCAAACAGTTTCACGGTTTGAAGCATTTTTCCAAAATCGTATACTCTGATTCATGCATATTTAACATGCTATTATGATTGTTTTGTGTTAATAGGACTCATACGAAGCTAATGGTGTGGTTTAATTGCATTGAAACGCCCTGAAACAGAAATTGCCATTGATGAATTCTAGGGTTTCCAAGCTTTCAAATTAGGGCTTTATTATCCAGGAAAAATTAGCACCTCTAAGGCACATGGTTAGATTCGTGAGAACCAGACGAATCTAAAGGACATGTCGCAAAATATTTATGTTCATCGTGCTGCTAATCGCTATTATTGGTCATCATGTTTTGTGGGGGTTAAAAACCCCCGCTATCTAACATTCGTTTTTACAGGCAAACGAGGAAGATGAATACGTGTTGTTTCCTGGTTGGACAGTTCAAAAGGGCGCGCGTTTTTTTATAATTTCAGTCCATTAACTTGTTTGTATATATTATGTTCACTTGTAATTATATTATCAAATGCAGGCATATGGTGTAGTGGTTGGTGATCTGGCTGGTTATCATTGGGACCTGGATTCAATTCCCAGGTCCACCCAAAATTCTCATAATATTTTTCATAACTTGATCACATGCAGGGAAACAAAAGCGCTCTACCATGTATCCCACTCATCCAAACGCCAAGTGGCTGGCAGCATAGATCCAAAGGCCTGGATTGGAAGACCATGGTATTCCTGGTCAATGCACGCGCAGAAGATCTCCAAGGTCAAACAGGCTTGGCAGCTTAATGGGCCTGAAACTGCTTGCTAACCCCCAAAGCTGGCCCAACACCCCCGGTTTCTTTATTCTCTTTTCTTTTACACTTTTATTTTTATTATTATTATTTAATTATCATTATTATTATTTAATTAACTTAATTAACTAACAAATTATTTTCATAATAAATTCAGAAACTTAAAATATTATTTATTTTCATCATTTATTAATTTCACCTTAATTTAATTATTTTGTAAATAAAATGCTAACAAATTAATTTAGTTTAATTAGGTTAAATTTGACTATTTTTTCACAATAAATAAAATCAACATAGAATTAGGGTTTTTCTTTTGATAACTTTTAATTTACTTTTTATTTTATTTTCATAAAAACATAGAAAACATAAAAAATACTTTTTCTTTTAATTAATTAATTAATTAGTAAATTAGGTTTAATAATTAATTGCAAAAAGGACCAAAATCCATTCTTTTCTCAAAAAAGGGTCAAAACCCTAGGACTTTTCCCGATTCAAGTTTCTTTTCGCGCATATTATTTTATTTCATATTTATGTATCTGCTCAGAGAATGTAATAGATAATTAGGACTTTTATCGCTTTATTTAATTTCTCGCATTTATTCTTTCAAAGGGTTATGTTTTTGGCGATGTAAATACCCGACGCCTTGTAATAGCGTAGATTCACTTTCCGTAATTTATTTCTGCATAATTATTAACTGTTAATTATGCATGCAAGACTTGTCTGAAAAATAAAATCAACTCGTAGCTCACTATAGTACATGTGCAAAGATAATATGAATTGAAACTTGACACACATGCACATGCCACTCCTAGGGTACGCCTCACTTGGTTGCCTCGACGTGGTCATTGAGTATAGGGTGTTTTAGAGGTCGCCCTCCTGTCTAAAGATGCAGTTGCCTCGAAACGGTTGCCTCGGATAAAAAAGGATCTAGGACACTAGGGTTACCGCTAAGGCGTCCTACTATTGCTTTGGTGACCACACATGTACCTATAATTGAATTGACCCGAATAACTCCAACGACGGTGCTACCTACTTCTCAATAGTGGGATAGTACTGTCTAAAGGACATTTACACAGCTTAATTTCTTTTGAGTAGGTAGAGGTTCTCAGGTACTTGCTCTTTCAAAACAAAAACAACTTTTTGCACCTACACTTTTCTGACAAAAGTTTTCAAACAATACTTCATGACACTCTTGAGGACTGATACAAGAGTCAAAACGAAGTTTTCAAACAAACTTTTTTCAAAACCCACAAACACAAGAAAAGCAAACTCTTTTGAAAACATAGTGAGCAAGTACCTAAGAGCCCGTGGATAACCACGGATAGAAAGGGTGCTAACACCTTCCCTTTCTATAATCTACCTCCCGAACCGAGAAACATCTCGAAAAGGAATTTTGCTGTGCTTTTGTCCTTTCCTTGTTGGAGAAAATAAAAGACGGTGGCGACTCTTGCTTACCGTGACATTTCGCGAACCAGCATTTCAAAACAGTCAGTTCTATTTCCACCGATCACAGAACTGGCAACTCTGCTGGGGACAAAATAAGTGAGGTGTACCTTAGGATTAGATCACCACGTTTTCAATTGTATGCCTTGAATGCTTTAATATTGTGGGCTTGTATCAGAGTTTTATAGATCCTAACCCGGATCTGGGGATACCCTTTAGAAGTAGCAACAAACTGTGAGGGAACTGTGCGAGGTATACCGAGATGGTTGAAGCAGTTGCTACGTTGATGTGGCACTTTGGTGAGTACCGGTAACCCTTGAGTCAAGTCAAGGAGAGTACGGGGCCGCCGCGTGGTGTCGCGAAGCATCAACTGACCTTAGAACCTTACTTGACCATCCTGGCCTCTTTAGGGGTAGTGAGATGACCGACTTTGGTGCAGTCCGAAGTTGGTAGATACTCGATACTACACTCACTGAGGGTTGTTTTCTTTGAATATTTTGGTCGCCATTTAAGTGGCTAAATCAAAACAATGAACATAGAAAACAATCCAATGATATTGAGCTCCTTAGAACCCGGTTACTATTTATAGGACAGGTTTTGAGCCAACTAACTTCAAAAGGGTAATACCTAAACTTCATGCCAACCTGAAATCTAAGGGCTCTTTTGTGTGGCTTGTGTGCCTTTATCACGTTTGCCTTTTGTGAATACTTGTGGTGTGCCTTTATCATAACATCATAACATCATAACATCATACCATTGCATACACAAATCATACACATTTCATTTCATCATATGCATCACAGGTACCTTTTTACAGGTCACTTATCTTCTTCGCTGTTTATTTCAGCAATCATCATGTCTACTGAACCTTCCGCTGAACAAGCCATCAAGGCCCTCCAGGCCCAGAATGCCCAGTTCCAAGAGTTGGTTATGAGCCTAGCCCAGGGTCAGCAGGACTTGAAAACTCTGATTCTGAAAGAGAGGAAGAAGAAGAAGAAGAGGACTGTTTTGTTCAACGCTAGACGCAGATCTGGGAATGGACTGCAGAATGAGGCTGAGCTGACTACCTCATCTGTAGGGAAAGATAGTCCCCAAGAGAGAAGGGTTCCTAGTCCCGTGGTCTCCGACAACGAGACAGATTATAATGATGAGCAGTACCCTCCTGCTGAGGACAGGTACAAACAACTGGAGGACCGCTTAAGTGCTATGGAGATTCAACATGTGCCCGGGTTAGACTTTGGAGACCTAGGCTTATCCTCTGGGGTGGTGATTCCTCACAAGTTCAAGGCACCGACTTTTGCAAAGTACGACGGAGCTTCCTGTCCTAAGCTACATCTCAGATCATATGTAAGGAAGATCCAACCTTATACAGCTGGCAAGAATTTATGGATCCATTTCTTCCAGGATAGTCTTTCAGGGACTCAACTCGAATGGTTCTATCAGCTGGATGGAGCCAATATTCGTAACTGGGAGGACTTGGCTACTGCGTTCTATAAGCAGTATCAGTATAATTCCGACCTCGCTCCTACGCGTACCCAACTCTAGGGTATGTCACTGGGGATGGGTGAAGGATTTAAAGAATATACTCAAAAGTGGAGAGACCTGGCTGGAAGGGTGCATCCACCTTTGACTGACCGTGAACTTGTGGATATGTTCTTGGGGACCCTGTCTGGTCCGTTCTTCAACCATTTGATTGGAAATTCTTCTGCTGGGTTTACAGACCTCATCTTGACTGGGGAGAGAATAGAAGCTGGTATCAAGTCTGGGAAGATACAAAAGGGTGACTCCTCGAACACTGAGAAAAAACCATTCAAGAAAGAATCCAGTGCTGTCTATGGTTCAAGAGGGCAGAATAGGTCTGAACACCGCCAAGATGTCAACGCGGTAGTTATTTCAAAATCGGTCAGTGATCCTCAACATCGCAACCAACAAAGGGAAGAAAGACCCAGAAGGCAGCACACTCGCCTCAACATGACCTTGTCCCAGATATTGCCACAGTTGATGAAGACCAATTTGGTAACTCTAAGGGACCCTCCTAAGAATCCCAACAAGACACCTTCAAGGTATAACCCCAATGCCCACTGCGCTTATCATTCTGACAGCCTGGGGCATGCTATAGATGATTGTTGGACTTTGAGGAACAAGGTTCAAGACCTAATCGATGCAAAGGAGGTCGAGTTCGAAGCGCCCGAGGCTCCCAATATGATCATTGCTCCCTTTCCAAAACATGGCTAGGACTAAGAGACTTATGTTCATTTCAATTTTCAAGTTGTATTTTTCTTTGCTTATTCAAACATTTATTCATGTCAAACTTTGTTATTTCATTAATGCATTACATATGTTTGTTTTGAATCAATCCATTCGTATTCACTATATTCAAATTGCTTTCATTTTTGTGATGATTCAACTCTCGATTAAAAATTTCTAAGCCTTTTGAGGGAGGATGACGAAAACGATACCACGATCTTTACAGTATGCTTTTGAATAGACCCCGCTGATGAGGTACAGGCATTGTTTCAAATCCTAAACACTGGAGTTATAAGGAAGATAATCCCTAGTCAACCCCTCTGAGCCAAAGAAGTTGGATTTTTTCTTTTCGAAAATTAAAACCCTTAATCATAACCTGGGGCAGGGTAGTTCTCTCAGTTGATCCAGGTGCACAATGAATGGCATCCAATGAGTCCTCCCAAAACAAAAGACAGTGATGGTTCCCTATAATTGTCAAGACAGGCAGTCATTATCTCTCAGAATAAAAGCCCATTAAGTCAAAACCTATGAAGGAGACTTACAAAAAACTGGGGCATCCCGCTGACTGTAATCACAAAAGAAACAGTTCAGGCAAAAAACAGGGATAATAAAATCAAAAAGAAAGAGGCACTACAAACCCTCAACAACAAAAAAAGGAAATGACTGTCTATTCAAAATAAACTGTCAATATCCAAACCATCACCGGAATATCAGAGCAAAGACTCAAACAAGGTCTAACACACGATTAGCTGAGTTTAGGATCGAAGAACATCACGAAGAAAGGGTGGGTACAAATAAAGTTTGAGCTTTTATCTTTGTTTCTTAAACCGTGAACCAGGCCACGTTATAACCCTTAAAAGTCCTAGCTGAAGCATGGGTTAGTTCGAAAGCATACTGTTACAAAGGGTATCCTGACTCCTATAGGGCTTGCTGTAAAATCTTGAGTTGACATCGCATTTTACAAAAAAATCACTTGTTTTATTGAAAACTGCATTTTCAAAAAAAAAAACTTCAAGACAGACATAAGCTTTGCATTCTTAAAATAACATTGTTTGCATATGACTATTTGTTCAAACAGCAGAGAAATTCGCACGACGAATATCTAGTGAACAAAAATCTTCTCAAGGGTCACCTCAAGTGGAAGAAACACTTCCAATCAAGGGGCACGGCATGAGCATTGTCCATCATCTGGGGCAGTCAAGTCAAGATTCAGAGAATCTCTCAAATGCCAAATAACCAGGGGCAAATCTCCACCTGAGTCACTTGGGGCATTGGACATGGATTCCCGCAACGAATCTTGCATGATCAAATGAAGATCTTCTGGTAGTATGGCAACACTACTGACAGTGACAACTCCCTACACTCTGAGAACGTGGACATAGTCGAAAAAATACTACGCATAATCAAAGACCCGCTAGGTCGACTGGCCTAGGCAAAAATAAGGGCTTCCCGGCGAACCAAAAGCGTTCGGGCAAAAATAAGGGATGAAAATGAAAAAAATCTGTACACCCGGCAAGTCGAAAACCTGAAAAGGCAGCTTGGGCAAAAATGGGTATCCCGATGGACTGAAAACCCGAAAGGGCGGTCCAGGCAAAAATTAGGGATCAAAGCGTACGACTATGTCACGTCATCTCGTCACTGGCCTACCAGAAGAAGATTTGTCAATCGGCAGTTATCGAGCACCTCCACAAGTACCTTCTTCCGCAGAAACTGGGGCAATAAGAATTGTCTAAACGATCTAGTCGCTCTGTCCGTCGAGGTACCAAGGTAAGTTCTGTTGAAAAACATGACCAGGATACCTTCACTCCCCGCAGAGTAAGACAAGATTCAACAATACTCTCCCCAAGCAGAGTTGGTCTCCCATCATCCCCGAAAAGGCACAATATCCCTAGCAAGTCAGCGACACTCTCCCCAAGCAGAGTTAGGCTACTGTCAGTCCCAGAAAAGTTGGGTATCCCCAGAAGATCTCAATATTCTCCATCAGAGTACACAGATATTCCTCAGCAAGCATCCCCGACAATCTTAATATAAGATTGTTCCCCGGCGGAATACCAGACACCCCAGTGGAGCCATTCCCCAGTGCAATCCAAAATGTTTCCCCAGGAGAGTTGAGTCATCTCCCCAGTAGATTCTGGAAGTTGATCCCCTGCAGAGTACAAACATCTCTCCCCAACCATGTTCAAAGGTTATTCCCCACCAGAGTCTAACTGGGTTATCCTCAGCAAATTGCAACGGAAAGATCGTCCTCAGCAAAGTTCTTCCTATCCCCAGCGGAGTTCATCATCAAAATCTCCAACAAAGCTTATCAACGGAATCCCCAGCGGAGTTATCGTTAAAATCTCAGCAGAACATCTCTTCCCCACAGAGTAATTCCCCGCAGAGTAATCTCTTCACCAGGTTTATTCCCCAACGGAGTCATCTTCTCATACAAGTTTATTCCTGCAATCATCTTCGTGCATCATCCCCAGTGGAAACGAAGAATTCAACCAAACTCTTCAACATCAGCCCATGATTTAACAAGCTCCCCGGCACTCGTCAAGGATTTATTTTCCCGGACGAATACATTCATAAACATTTCACATCTCATATCTCCTATTTACATACATGATAAAGTGCATACGACACGACCTCATTTATTCTGGAGAACATCATGACATCATGCATCTCATACATCATGACATTGCATACAACTAACTCTTTATCTTTTCAGGAAAGATCGATCAACAGATAAAAGTCATTACCTTTTGGAGTAGCAGTCGTCAAAGATTCCTTCATCATCCGGCTGAGGTAGTAATCGTTCAAGATTCCTTCACCATTCCTGCTGAGGTAGTAATCGTCCAAGATTCCTTCACCATTCCTGCTGAGGTAGTAATCGTCCAAGATTCCTTCACCATTCCTGCTGAGGTAGTAATCGTCCAAGATTCCTTCATCATCCCGTTGAGGTAGGAGTCGTCAAGATTCCTTCATCGTCCCGTTGAGGTAGAAGTCATCCAAGATTCCTTCATCATCCTGTTGAGGTAGAAGTCGTCAAGATTCCTTCATCATCCCGTTGAGGTAGAAGTCGTCAAGATTCCTTCATCATCCCGTTGAGGTAGAAGTCGTCAAGATTCCTTCATCATCTCGTTGAGGTAGAAGTCATCAAGATTCCTTCATCATCCTGCTGAGGTAGTAATCGTCCCAGATTCCTTCATCATCCTGCTGAGGTAGTAATCGTCCCAGATTCCTTCATCATCCTGCTGAGGTAGTAATCATCAAGATTCCTTCATCATCCTGCTGAGGTAGTAATCGTCCCAGATTCCTTCATCATCCTACTGAGGTAGTAATCGTCCCAGATTCCTTCATCATCCTACTGAGGTAGTAATCGTCACAGATTCCTTCATCATCCTGCTGAGGTAGTAATCGTCCTAGATTCCTTCATCATCCTACTGAGGTAGTAATCGTCCCAGATTCCTTCATCATCCTGCTGAGGTAGTAATCGTCCCAGATTCCTTCATCATCTATTTGGAGTAGCAATCGTCTCAGATTCCTTCATCACATCATTATCAAAAAACCTCCCCTGGTTCAGTTAAATCGGTTCCTAAAGATTTTTCTGAGATAACCTGTTAGTAGAGACAACCAATCAACTTTTGAAGTTCCAGATTCGATACCTGTATCTAGCCAGGGCATATCTGTGAGCGTCTGATCAGAGGTCTACGCATGTATCCAGCCAGGAAAGCTATCTTGATCAACCTTTTGAAGTTCCAGATTCGATACCTGTATCTAGCCAGGGCATATTTGTGAGTGACTGATTAGAGGTCTACGCCTGTATCCAGCCAGGAAAGCTATCTCGATCAACCTTTTAAAGTTCCAGATTCGATACCTGTATCTAGCCAGGGCATATCTGTGAGCGATTGTTTGCAGATTCGATACCTGTATCTAGCCAGGGCATATCTGTGAGCGACTGATTAGAGGTTTACGCCTGTATCCAGCCAGGAAAGCTATCTCGATCAACCTTTTGAAGTTCTAGATTTGATACCTGTATCTAGCCAGGGCATATCTGTGAGCGATTGTTTGTAGATTCGATACTTTTATCTAGCCAGGGCATATCTGTGAGCGATTGTTTGTAGATCTATACCTATATCTAGCCAGGAAAGTTATCTGCATGAAGAGTTTGAGGATCAACACCTGTAACAGGCCAGGAAATTATCTTTCTTTCTCAGGTACGCAAGTTCTCGCTAAGGAATCTCTTACGCGATCGACAATCTCCCGATGGCATATATAATCCCATCCTCCTATCCAACAATCTCCAAATGGCATCTGTAAGCCCATTCCCGACATCACATTGCTGATATTCTACTATGCGAGTGCAAATTTCTGGGCACTCTAGTGTTCAATCATCTTCCACCTTCGGATCACGAAAGGCACGCAAGCCAATCTACATCCTCAGGTTTAAGAAGATTGAACAGGGGCAACTGTTGTACCCCAAAATTTGCCCTCCCATATTCTTCAAAGTTTGTCAAGAATCATCTTCAAATGGTTCAAGACTACTCAAGGGTTGCACAATTCAAATGCCTCCTAAGCCAGTCAAAATTAGGGTTTTGGTTCTTTCAAGGAATTTGAGGTTTCCAATGGTTCAATCAAGTCCAATAGGCCTATAAACATTCTCAAACACCTACATGCCAAGTTTCAAGACTCACAGTCCCAAGTTGCACAGTCAAAAGCCTCATTTGATCCACAGTCAACTACAGGGGCAAAATGGTCATTTTGCAGTCAAAAGTCAGAATTTTTGATCAACATCTTATTTTGAGTCCACAATCATCATTTGATCAAGTCTTGATCATGATTCTACAAGCATGGCTCAAAAATCATCAAGGATGCAAAAGTTACTATTTTTGGACAGCAGAAAAGTCAACTGTATCTTGACCAAGGCATAACTTTTTCATGGTTCATCAGAAAAATCCCATCCAATGCTCATTTTGAAGGGGATGACATTTCCTACAATTCATCTTCACATTCCAAGTCCAAGAAATTCTCTCACAAAAAGTTATCAATTTCTACATTATAGGTCAATTTCAAAAGTCAACAAAAATGCACTTTAAGTCAAAGACCATAACTTGAGATTGGTAAATCCAAATGACATGGGACCAAAGGCATTGGTTATAGGACTTCAATACCTTTCCAAAATGTCCAAGAACATGTTCATATGATCAAAATTGAGCAAGATATGCATTGGAGAAGTTGGGAAATTTTTGGGAATTTGCAAAAGTCAACTTTGCTCAAAATACTTTGTTTTTGCTAATGGGCCTCAAATTCCTTCTTGAAACTTTGTCCAAGGCTTATTCACGACCCATTAAGATTAAATTGAATTATTTTCTTATTTTTATTAATTAATTGAATTTTTTATCAATATTAATTCATTTTAATTAATTTAAATTGTAGGAAATTCAAAGATCTGATTTCTCAATCTTTTTGTGAAGCAAGAACAACCTAATCAAGCTGGAAAATTCGTGTGCACATCAAGGGGACAAGAATCTCCCAATTTAGCAACTTTTTCCAATCAAAAAGATTGAAAAATATTTGATTTTCAATCAAATATTGAATCTTAATTCCATGGATCTTTTGTGCAAAGATTTAACCTAAATTCAGTCCTCTATATATACAGAAGCTAAACCTAATGCATGGGACGTGAAAGCTGCTGCAGAAAGGCCATAACCAATTCCAAAAAATTCAAGAAAACTTGAAAACCGTTTTCCACATTCCAAGCCAATTCAAAGCATTATAGTGATTCAAATACATTGCTGGGAGTGTGAGGAACGATTTGCAATCAAAACCAAGCTTCATAGCTCAAGAAATCATTGCAAACAGTTTCACGGTTTGAAGCATTTTTCCAAAATCGTATACTCTGATTCATGCATATTTAACATGCTATTGTGATTGTTTTGTGTTAATAGGACTCATACGAAGCTAATGGTGTGGTTTAATTGCATTGAAACGCCCTGAAACAGAAATTGCCATTGATGAATTCTAGGGTTTCCAAGCTTTCAAATTAGGGCTTTATCATCCAGGAAAAATTAGCACCTCTAAGGCACATGGTTAGATTCGTGAGAACCAGACGAATCCAAAGGACATGTCGCGGAATATTTATGTTCATCGTGCTGCTAATCGCTATTATTGGTCATCATGTTTTGTGGGGGTTAAAAACCCCCGCTATCTAACATTCTTTTTTACAGGCAAACGAGGAAGATGAATACCTGTTGTTTCCTGGTTGGACAGTTCAAAAGGGCGCGCGTTTTTTTATAATTTCAGTCCATTAACTTGTTTGTATATATTATGTTCACTTGTAATTATATTATCAAATGCAGGCATATGGTGTAGTGGTTGGTGATCTGGCTGGTTATCATTGGGACCTGGGTTCGATTCCCAGGTCCACCCAAAATTCTCATAATATTTTTCATAACTTGATCACATGCAGGGAAACAAAAGCGCTCTACCATGTATCCCCACTCATCCAAACGCCAAGTGGCTGGCAGCATAGATCCAAAGGCCTGGATTGGAAGACCATGGTATTCCTGGTCAATGCACGCGTAGAAGATCTCCAAGGTCAAACAGGCTTGGCAGCTTAATGGGCCAGAAACTGCTTGCTAACCCCCAAAGCTGGCCCAGCACCCCTGGTTTCTTTATTCTCTTTTCTTTTACATTTTTATTTTTATTATTATTATTTAATTATCTTTATTATTATTTAATTATCTTTATTATTATTTAATTAACTTAATTAACTAACAAATTATTTTCATAATAAATTCAGAAACTTAAAATATTATTTATTTTCATCATTTATTAATTTCACCTTAATTTAATTATTTTGTAAATAAAATGCTAACAAATTAATTTAGTTTAATTAGGTTAAATTTGACTATTTTTTCACAATAAATAAAATCAACATAGAATTAGGGTTTTTCTTTTGATAACTTTTAATTTACTTTTTATTTTATTTTCATAAAAACATAGAAAACATAAAAAATACTTTTTATTTTAATTAATTAATTAATTAGTAAATTAGGTTTAATAATTAATTGCAAAAAGGACCAAAATCCATTCTTTTCTCAAAAAAGGGTCAAAACCCTGGGACTTTTCCCGATTCAAGTTTCTTTTCGCGCATATTATTTTATTTCATATTTATGTATCTGCTCAGAGAATGTAATAGATAATTAGGAATTTTATCGCTTTATTTAATTTCTCGCATTTATTCTTTCAAAGGGTTATGTTTTTGGCGATGTAAATACCCGACGCCTTGTAATAGCGTAGATTCACTTTCCGTAATTTATTTCTGCATAATTATTAACTGTTAATTATGCATGCAAGACTTGTCTGAAAAATAAAATCAACTCGTAGCTCACTATAATACATGTGCAAAGATAATATGAATTGAAACTTGACACACATGCACATGCCACTCCTAGGGTACGCCTCACTTGGTTGCCTCGACGTGGTCATTGAGTATAAGGTGTTTTAGAGGTCGCCCTCCTGTCTAAAGATCCAGTTGCCTCGAAACGGTTGCCTCGGATAAAAAAGGATCTAGGACACTAGGGTTACCGCTAAGGCGTCCTACTATTGCTTTGGTGACCACACATGTCCCTATAATTGAATTGACCCGAATAACTCCAACGATGGTGCTACCTACTTCTCAATAGTGGGATAGTACTGTCTAAAGGACATTTACACAGCTTAATTTCTTTTGAGTAGGTAGAGGTTCTCAGGTACTTTCTCTTTCAAAACAAAAACAACTTTTCGCACCTACACTTTTCTGACAAAAGTTTTCAAACAATACTTCATGACACTCTTGAGGTCTGATACAAGAGTCAAAACGAAGTTTTCAAACAAACTTTTTTCAAAACCCACAAACATAAGAAAAGCAAACTCTTTTGAAAACATAGTGAGCAAGTACCTAAGAGCCCGTGGATAACCACAGATAGAAAGGGTGCTAACACCTTCCCTTTCTATAATCTACCTCCCGAACCGAGAAACATCTCGAAAAGGAATTTTGCTATGCTTTTGTCCTTTCCTTGTTGGATAAAATAAAAGACGGTGGCGACTCTTGCTTACCGCGACATTTCGCGAACCAGCATTTCAAAACAGTCAGTTCTATTTCCACCGATCACACACGGCATAATCATTGTCCATCATCTAGGGCAGTCAAGTCAAGATTCAAGGAATCTCTCAAATAGCCAGGGGCAAATCTCCGCCTGAATCACTTGGGGCATTGGACATGAATTCCAGCAACGAATCTTGCATGATCAAACGAAGATCTTCTGGTAGTATGGCAACACTACCGACAGTGACAACTCCCTGCACTCTGAGAGCGTGGACATAGTCAAAAAAATACTACGCATAATCAAAGACCCGCTAGGTCAACTGGCCTAGGCAAAAATAAGGGCTTCCCGGCGAACCAAAAGGGTTCGGGCAAAAATAAGGGACGAAAATGAAAAATCTGTACACCCAGCAAGTCGAAAACCTGAAAAGGCGGCTTGGGAAAAAAAGGGTATCCTGATGGACTGAAAACCCGAAAGGGCGATCCGGGCAAAATTAGGGATCAAAGCGTACGACTATGTCCCGTCATCTCGTCACTTTCCTACCAGAAGAAGATTTGTCAATCGGCAGTTATCAAGCACCTCATAAGCCTTCTTCTCCCGCAGAAACTGGGGCAATAAATATTGTCCTAACTGTACAAGTTGCTCTGTCCTCCAGGTACAAGGTAGATTCAGTTGAAGAGTATGACCAAGATACCTTCACTCTCCGCAGAGTAAGACAGTAAGGGTAGCTCTCCTCACTGAGACTTACAACCATGAATGAATCAACAATACTCTCCCCAAGAAGAGTTGGTCTACCATCAGCCCTAAAAAGGTTGGGTATCCCTAGTAGATCTTAAATTCCCCAGCGGAGTATACAGATATTCCTAAGCAAGTCGCAACAGAAAGATCATCCCCAACGAAGTTCTTTCTATCCCCCAGCGGAGTTCATCATCAAAATCCTCAACAGAGCTTATCAACGGAATCCCCAGCGGAGTTATCATTAAAACTCTAAGCATATCTTCCCCACAGAGTAATCTCTTCATCAAGTTTATTCCCCAACAGAGTCATCTTCTCCTACAGGTTTATTCACACAATCATCTTCGTTCATCATCCCTAGCGGAAACGAAGAATTCAACTCTATTCTCCAGCAGCTATACAGGATTTATTTTCCCCAGCTAAAACATCACATTTTCATACATCATGATACATGCATATACGCATCATATCATACAATCTCATTTATGTTGAGAACATCATTGCTTGATTCATCTCATGCATTGCATGTGACTGACCTTTACCTTTCAAGAAAGATGCAGTTAAGTTCTCAGCTTAGTCGAAGATCTGACCAGTTCTTAAATCTCAATCGAATTATCCTCGGTTGAAGTTCAGATAAGGTCCTCCATCTCGACAGTTTCTCTACATCATAGGGTGGACAAGTACTATAACCTCAACGGTATACTCCATTGAGCACGAGTCAGTTCCTAGATCTTGATGATTTCCTCCGTCATAGTACGAACCAGTTCTATAACCTCAGCGGTTTACTCCATTGAGCTAGAGATGGTTCAGATGTGACCCAGATATGGCGACATTCTGATACTTATTCCAGACTCCTTCTAGAGATGGTTCAGATGTGATCCAGATTTGGCGACATTCTGATACTTATTCCAGATTCCTTCTAGAGATGGTTCAGATGTGACCCAGGCATGGCGACATTCTGATACTTATTCCAGATTTCCTTTCAGAGACAACTTAGAGATGCTCCAGACACGGATGCTATTCTATTGCTTATTCAGATTTCCTTTCAGAGACAGCTTAGAGATGCTCCAGACCCGGATGCTATTCTGTTGCTTATTCAGATTTCCTTTCAGAGACAGCTTAGAGATGCTCCGGACCCGGATGCTATTCTATTGCTTATTCAGATTCAAACTTCTAAAGACAACTTAGAGAGGCTCCAGACCCGGATGCTATTCTATATCTTATTCCAGATTCCTGCCAGAGACAGTTCAGATGCGACCCAGACATGGCGACATTCTGATACTTATTCCAGATTCATTCAGGAGACAGTCCAGATACGATCCAGATTCGGATGTCATTCTGTCACTCATTCAGATACAGTATGGATACACCTCAGACACGACAGTCATTCTACTACCCATTCAGACGTCAGCAATAGATACAGACTAGATGCGCTCCAGACATGGAAGCCATTCTATTTCTTATTCAGATTCAACTATCAACTTCAAGTGCAGATACACTCCAGACACGAAAGTCATTCTGTCACTTATCCAGATCCCAGTTACAACACAGATACGTTCCAGACACGGAAATCATTCTGCTACTCATACAGATCTCAATGTCAAATACAGTTCGGATACGATCCAGATTCGGATGTCATTATGTCACTCTCTCAAATAAAGTCCAGATACGATCCAGATTCGGATGACATTCTGTCACTCATGTTTCTGATGCTCAACCCGTCAATGAAGACAACCTGTCAATGAAGACAACCCGTCAATAGAGACAACACCCGTCAATAAAGACAACCCTTCAATGAAGACAACCCGTCAACGAAGACAAAACTATCTCCCAACAATCTCCCGATGGCATCTATAAGCCCATCCTCCTATCCATCATCACTCCAAATGGCATCTGTAAGCCCATTCCCGACATCACAGTGTTGATACTGCACCATGCGAGTGCAAATTTCTGGGCACTTTAGTGTTCAATCATCTTCCACCTTCAGATCACGAAAGGCACGCAAGCCAATCTACATCCTCAGGTTTAAGAATATTGAACAGGGGCAACTGTTGTACCCCAAAATTCGCCCTCCCATATTCCTCAAGATTTGTCAAGATTGCTCAAGAGGTAGACAGTCAAACCACCTCCTAAGCCAGCTGAAATTAGGGTTTTGGCTCTTTCAAGGAATTTGGGATTTTCAATGGTTCAATCAAGTCTCATAGGCCTATATACATTCTCAAGCACCTACATGCCAAGTCTCAAGACTTACAGTGCCAATTTGCACAGTCAAAAGCCTCATTTGATCTACAATCAACTACAAAGGGTAAAATGGTCATTTTGTAGTCAAAAGTCGGAATTTTTGGTCAACATCTTATTTTGAGTCCACAATCATCATTTGATCAAGTCTTGATCATGATTCCACAAGAATAGCTCAAAAATCATCAAGATGCCAAAAGTTACTATTTTTTTACAGCAGAAAAGTCAACTGTATCTTGACCAGGGCATAACTTTTTCATGATTTGTCAGAAAAATCCCATCCAATTCTCATTTTGAAGGGGATGCAATTTCCTAAAATCCATCTTCACACTCCAAGTCCAAGAAATTCTCTCACAAGAAGTTATCAATTTTGACATTATAGGTCAATTTCAAAAGTCAACAAAAGTACACTTTGAGTCAAAGGACATAACTTGAGATTGGTAAATCCAAGTGACATGGGACCAAAGGCATTGGTTAGAGGACTTCAAGAGCTTTCCAAAATGTCCAAGAACATGGTCATATGATCAAAATTGAGCAAGATGTGCATTGGAGAAGTTGGGAAATTTTTAGGAATTTGCAAAAGTCAACTTTTCTCAAAACACCTTATTTTTGCTAATGGGCCTCAAATCTCTTCTTGAAACTTCACCCATGACTTATGCACGACCCATCAAGATTAATTGAATTTATTTTCTTATTTTTATTGATTAATTGGATTTTTAATTAATATTAATTCATTTAATTAATTTAAATTGTAGGAAAATAGAAGATTTGGTTTTTAAATCTTTTTGTGAAGCAAATAGGACCTAATCATGCTGGCAAATTCGTGCACAAGTCAAAGATATCAAAATCTCCAAAATTGGCAACTTTGTTCAATCATGGAAATTCAAAAAGATTTGATTTCCAATCAAAGATTTAAACTTGAATGCAATGGATGTTGGCCCAAGTTTTTGACCTAATTTCATTCTCTTATACATATGCAAGCTAACCCTGATAAAAAAAACGTGAAAAAACTGCAGCAACCACCCTGTCCAATTCAAGAATTTCAAATAAAAAGTGAAAACTGATTTTTGTATTTCAGGCCAATTCAAGGCATTCTATTGATTCAAACACATTGCAGGAATTGTCAGGAACGTTTTGCAATTGAATTCACGCATCAAAGCTTAAAGAATCACCATACATCGTTTTGCATTGCTAGAGGCCATATGAAGCTAATGGCATAATTTAATTGAATTATAATGCGCTGAATCCAAAGATGCCATGATCAATTTCTAGGGTTCTTAAGCTTTGAAATTGGGGCTTTGCAATCCAGGAAAAATTAAGACTTGTGAGACATATGGTTGGAATCGTTGAACCAAGACGAACACAAAGGACCCCTCGCGAAATATTTATGTGTACCATGGTGCTAATCGCTATTTTTCGTGCAAGCATATTGTGGGGGTTAAAAACCCCCTCTATCTAATATTCTTTTTGCAGGTACAATGAGGAAGACGATGATGTGTTAATACACCATTGGGCAATTTGAAAACACGCGCGTTTTTCTTTTGTACAGCATAGTTGTGTGTTTATTAATATATTGATTGTTTATTATCCTAATAACAACTAAAGCAGGTGATTGGAGTGGTTGAGCGTATTGGCCTATGAGCGCTGGGACCTGGGTTCGAATCCCAGGTCCCCCCAAAACGCTTATTCTATTTTTCTTAACATATTCTTGTGCAGCTTTCCAAAAGGAGTCCACCATGCATCTCAAATTCCCAAGCGCCATGTGTGTCCAAGCCTGAATCCAATGGTCCTGAGTGGAAGACCATCATACTCCCAGTCAACACGCGCCATGGAGAATCAGAAAAGTCAAACAGGCTTGCAGCTTAATGGGCCTGGAAATTGACAAATGCACCCCAAAGCTGGCCCAAACCCCCTGAGTTTACCTCTTTATTTTTCTTTCATTATTTTTTATTTTACTTATTTAATTTTAATTCTTAATTAACTATTAACTAAATAATTATTATTTTTCATAATAAATTCAGAAAACATAAAAAACATAATATTTATATTTATTTATTAAATTCACCCTTAATTTATTATTTTTTGTAGATAAATGCTAGTGTAATTAATTTAGTTAATTAGGTTAATTTTAATACTTTCACAATAATTTAAAATTAATATAGAATTAGGTTTTAATAACTTTTGACCATCTTTTTCTTTTTTTTTCCTTAAAAACATAAAAACTCAAAAAATATTTCTTTTTATTAATTAATTAGTTTTAGGTAATTTAATTAAATGCAAAATAACCAAAACTTCTTTCTTTCTCAAAAAAAGGGTCAAAACCCTAGGACTTCTCCGATTCAATTTTCTCTCGCGCGTATGTTTATTTTTTATTCCTATTGTTTTTGATTCATTATTATATAATTGCTCCGAGGATGTAATAGCTTTAATTAGGACTTTTTATCGCTTTCTTTTATTTCCCGCAATTTACTTTTCCAAGGGTTGTTTTTGGCGATGTAAATACCCGACGCCTTGTAATAGCGTAGATTTATTTTCCGCAACTATTAACTGCTAGATGTATGTTAACTAGGCTATGCATGACAAGACTTATCTCTGAAATTAAAATCAACTCGTAGCTCACCATAACATGTACAAAGATAACATAAACTGAATCCTGACACACTCGCACATGCCACTCCTAGGGTACGCCTCACTTGGTTGCCTCGACGTGGTCATTGAGTATAGGGTGTTTTAGAGGTCCCCCTCCTGTCTAAAGATCAAAGTTGCCTCGAAATGGTTGCCTCGGATAAAAAGGATCTAGGACATTAGGGTTACCGCTAAGGCGTCCTACCATTGCTTTAGTGACCACATGTCCCTATAATCGAATTGACCCGAATAACTCCAATGACGGTGCTACCTACTTCTCAATAGTGGGATAGTACTGTCTAAAGGACATTTACACAACTTAATTTCTTTTGAGTAGGTAGAGGTTCTCAGGTACTTGCTCTTTAAAAAAAACAAAAATACTTTTCGCACCTACACTTTTCTGACAAAAGTTTTCAAACAAACACTTCATACACTCTTGGGAACAGATACAAGAGTTAAATTGAAGTTTTCAAACAAACTTTTTCAAAACCCACAAACACAAGAAAAGCAAAACATTTTTGAAAAACATAGTGAGCAAGTACCTAAGAGCCCGTGGATAACCACAGATAGAAAGGGTGCTAACACCTTCCCTTTCTATAATCTACCTCCCGAACCGAGAAACATCTCGAAAAGGAATTTTGCTGTGCTTTTGTCCTTTCCTTGTTGGAGAAAATAAAAGACGGTGGCGACTCTTGCTTACCGCGACATTTCGCGAACCAGCATTTCAAAACAGTCAGTTCTATTTCCACCGATCACACATGGCAAACAGCAGTAAGTCGTTTTTCATCAATCAAGTTAAGTTGATCAAGCCAGGTCTGAATCCAATCGTCTTCACTCAAACCAGCATCCTTCATGATTCTCAAGGAGGGAATCTGAACCTCGATAGGTAAGACATCTTCCATGCCGTATACCAAAGAATAGGGTGTTGCCCCAGTTGATGTTCGTGCCGTGGTACGGTACCCGTGCAGAGCAAATGGTAACATCTCATGCCAGTCTTTGTAGGTGACTGTCATCTTTTGGATGATCTTCTTAATATTTTTGTTCGCAACTTCGACAACACCGTTCATCTTAGGCCGATAGGGAGATGAATTGGGATGTTGAATCTGGAACTGCTCGCACAAGGTGGTAATCATGGTATTGTTCAAATTTGTACCATTATCAGTGATGATCCTGTCGGGGATACCATACCGGAAAATGAGGTTCTGCTTGATGAAGCGGGCAACCACATTCTTTGTAACGGAGGCGAAGGAAGCTGCTTCAACCCACTTGGTAAAGTAATCAATGGCTACCAAGATAAAGCGGTGTCCATTGGATGTTGTAGGCTTGATCTATCTAATTATGTTTATTCCCCACATAGCAAATGTCCAAGGAGCTGTTAGGACATTGAGAGGAACTGGAGGAATATGTACCTTGTCAGTATATATTTGGCATTTGTGACAAGTACAGGAATGTTGATGACAATCAGCTTCCATGGTAGAATCTTCTTAGCCATCGTATGACCGCTCGAGTGGGTGCCAAATGTACCATTGTGTAGTTCAGCCATGATCTGCTCAGCTTCAACCTTGTCCACACAACGGAGCAGGATGAAATCGTGATTGCGCTTGTATAAGATACTATTGCTCAAGAAGAACTTAGCTGAGAACCTCCTTAGAAACTTTTTGTCGTTGACTGAAGCTCCTTCGGGGTATTCTTGTGCTTCGAGATACCTTTTGACGTCATGAAACCATGGTCGGTCCACTACTTCCTCGGTATTAATCTCGTGACAATGTGCGGGTTCGTCCATCCGTTCAATGGTGATCTTGGGAGCCTCATTATCCCAGTTAAGTTTAAACATGGATGACATTGTAGCTAGCGCATCTGCTAGCTGATTCTCTTCTCGCGGGAAGTGCTCGAAGGTAATCTGCTCGAAATGTGGTAACAATGTCAAGACATGTTCTTTGTAAGGGATGAGGTTTGGATGTTTAGTATCACACTCTCCTTTGATTTGACTGATAACCAAAGCTGAGTCCCCAAATACAATCAAAGATTTGATCCCCAAGTTAATTACAGCCTTGAGTCCAAAGATACAAGCTTCATACTCGGCCATGTTGTTGGTGCAACTGAAGCAGAGTCTGGCATTGAAAGGTATATGGCAACCTTCTGGAGAGATAAGTATCGCGCCGATACCGTTGCCAAGTGTATTGGAGGCACCATCAAAGTACAGGGTCCATCGGGATCCTTGTTCAGGTCTGTCATACGGTCTGTTCTCTTCAATGTTTCTCAAAGTCATGATATCCTCGTCGGGGAAGTCGAATCTCATGGATTGGTAATCTTCGACAGCTTGATGAGCCAGATGATCGGCTAGTACACTCCCCTTTATAGCTTTTTGGGTCGTGTACTGTATATCATATTCGGTGAGGATCATCTGCCATCTAGCGATTCTTAGGGATAGAGCAGGCTTCTCGAAGATGTACCTTATCAGGTCCATCTTAGAGATCAACAAAGTGGTATATGTCAACATATACTGCCTTAGCCGGCGAGCAGCCCATACCAAAGCGCAACAAGTTTTCTCGAGCAGTGAGTATCGAGTCTCACAATCGGTAAAAATTTTTATTAGGTAATAAATGGAATGCTCTTTTCGGCCAGACTCGTCATGTTGGCCCAATACGCACCCCATTGAATTCTCCAAGACAGTCAGATACATGATTAACGACCTTCCTTCGACGAGTGGCATCAAGATAGGAGGTTCCAGTAAATACTCCTTGATTTTATCGAAAGCAACTTGACAGCCATCATTCCATTTAACCACCTGATCTTTCTTCAACAACTTGAAGATTGGTTCACAGGTAGATGTTAGGTGAGAAATGAACCTTGTAATGTAGTTTAGGTGTCCCAAGAAACCTCTGACCTCCTTTTCAGTGCGAGGGGCAGGAATTTCTTGTGTAGATTTGACTTTGGCAAGATCAACCTCAATGCCTTTGTTACTGACGATGAATCCCAAAAGTTTAACAGACCTGACTCCGAAAGTGCACTTGTTAGGGTTCAGTCTGAGCTTGTACTCTTTCAATCTGACAAACAACTTTTGCATATGGTCGAGGTGTTCTTCTTCTGTCTGTGAACGGGCTATCATGTCGTCTACGTAGACTTCAATCTCATGATGTATCATTTCATGAAACAAAGCTACCATGGCTCGCTGATAGGTTGCCCCGACATTCTTCAGTCCGGATGGCATCACTTTATTGCAGAAGGTACCCCACTGTGTAACAAAGGTAGTTTTCTCCATGTCTTCAGGGGCCATTTTGATCTGGTTGTACCCTGAAAATCCATCCATGAAAGAAACTACCTTATGCTGAGCTGTATTGTCAACCAAGATGTCAATGTGCGGTAGTGGAAAGTCATCTTTAGGGCTAGCCCTGTTTAAGTCTCTGTAATCCACACACATTCTGACTTTGCCGTCCTTCTTAAGCACGGGCACAATGTTAGCAACCCATTGTAGATAGGAGGAAGTAACAGCAAGGAAGCCAGCATTGAACTGCTTCATCACTTCAGCTTTGATCTTTTCAGACATGTCGGGCCTCATGTGGCGAACTTTCTGTTTAATTGGTGGACAGTCTTCTCTTGTAGGGAGACAGTGAACCAGAATATCTGTATCAAGCCCCGACATGTCTTCGTAGGACCAGGCGAAGATCTCAACATATTCATTCAACAGCTGAACTAAGCGCTCCTTGACATTCGACTCTAGGTTGGCACCCACTTTAACTTCTTTTCTGTCTACCTCTGTTCCCAAGTTGATAGTCTCTAACAACTCCTCGTGAGGTAGAATAGCCCTTTCTTCCTGTTGCAGCAGTCTAGCCAACTCTCTAGGCACTTCACAGTCTTCATCACCTTCGTATTCGGCATGATTGACCAGATCTTCAGAGTCACTGAAGGCCAAAGCAGAATTGTTACCCATGGAATCCGGAATGGATGGGTACCTGTATTGGTGAGTGTGGGTGTATGTAAGGGATATCCACCTTTAAAAAAATAAAATGTAAAAAATAAAGAGAATTGTTGTACCCCAAAATTTGCCCTCCCATATTCCTCAATACATGTCAAGAATAATCTTCAAGTTGCTCAAGTTGGCTCAAGGTTTGGACAGTCAAATCACCTCCTAAGGCAGTCAAGTCAAAATTAGGGTTTTGTGTTACATCAAGGTCCTTACATCCAAATTTCCTCAAGTGCTTCCCATTGTCTTAATATGTTCTTAAGTTCATCCATGTCAAATTTCAAGCCTTGCAGAGAAAGTTTGGTCAGTCAATTGCTCAAGAGACCCAAAAATCGACTGTGCTAGGGCAAAAGTCAACTGTGACCTACAGACAGTCAAACCTCAAGATTTTTTGTCAACATTCTCATTTTGAAGGATAATTCATCATTTGATCAAGGGTTGATCATGATTCATCAAGGATTGCTCAAGATTCAAAAGTTGCTAAATTAGGGTTTTGCACGAAAAGTCAACTCAACTTTGATCAAGCATAACTTTCTCATACTTTATGAGAAATGACCCATCCAAAGCTCATTTTGAATAGGATGAAATTTCCTACAATCCATCTTCACACCCTAAGATAAATAAATTCTCTCACAAAAAGTTACTAATTTGGACATTATAGGTCATTTTTGAAAGTCAACAAAAACACCTTTTTTTTCCAAAGCTTATAACTTGAGCATGGAATATCAAAATGAGATGAGACCAAAAGGGTTGATTATAGGACATCTCAAGGTTTCTAAAAAGTCCAAGAACACTTCCAAAAGTTCAAAATTGAAGAAGTTGTGCATTGTTGAAGTTGGGCATTTTTCCAAATTTGCCAAAAGTCAACTATCCTCAAAACTCCAATTTTTGACAAAAGGGCCCACTTTTTCCACTTGATATGGTCTTGTCATGCCACACACGTGTTCCATCTTTAATTTCATGACAAAACATTTATTTTTCTATTTTATTTCATTTTTATTGATTTAATTCATTATTAATCAATATTAAATCAAATAAAATCTAAAAATTGATGTAAGGGGTTTCTTGTGATCATTACAGCTTGCAAATATCATGTGCAACTCAATCAAACTCGTGCCAAGTCAAAACATGCACAAAATCTCAGATTTGATGCAATTTTGGAAAGCTTATCAATGGTGGTCAAACAAATCTTCCATCTTCAATGCACTTGGATTATAGCCCATGTTTTGACCTAAATTCATTCCATTATATGCACACAAGCCACACAAACCTAAAACACGCACAAAGCTCTGCAGAAACGGCAAAAGCAAGTTTGTGAAAAACCTTGAAAAAGTGGAGATCGAATTTTGGTTTAGAGGCATTTTCCAACCAAAAGCTCAACACATCTATCTTCCCTGACATCTCCTGAAACTGTAGCAATCAAAACCAGTCCTTTAGACGCCACCAATTGCACTGTAAGTCTCCATGAATCTTGCTCTGAACATGATATCGTGAAACCACTTCCTTGCATCCTCTTGCCAATATTTTTGTATAATCATGCTTGCCTTTAAATTTCCATTCGCTCTGCATCATTCAATTGCTTTTTTGTAGCCTATAACTCACTACCCGAACCTAGGGTTTTGGAGGTTTCCATTTAGGGTTTCGTTTTGCAGGGACAATTAGGATGAATCTTGGCCATGGTTGAACTCAGGAGGAAGAGGCAACTACGTCCATGTGCTTGGATGGGATTGTTATGGCCTAAAACATATTTTTGAATCGCCCCACGAATCTTCCTGCGGATAAAAATCCGCAGGTAATAAAACCAGAGTTTCGTTGGAGAAGACGACCAGACGTCGCCCTCCCATTGGCCCATTTGAAATTACGCGCTTTTATTTTATTGTTTCAGGCATATTAGTTTGTTTCATATATAATAGTTGCTTCTTATTATTATAACAATTAAGCAATGTAGTTGGGTTGGTGAGCGCGTTGGCATGTGAGCAATGGGACTTGGGTTCGAATCCCAGGTCCCCCAAAACTTTGTTATAATTTTTCCTCAGGTATTCATGTGTAGCATTCCAGGCGTGGATTACCATATGCCCCAGAGATCAACATGCCAAGTGGCTTCAGGCCAAGATCCAGTGGCCAAAATTGAAAGACCACCATACTCCCTGGTCAACAAGCATGTGTTGGATCCCAAAGGTCAAAGCAGGCTGGATGTTTTGGGCCAAGAATTACGGATCATACTCCCTTTTTTAAGCCCAACACCCCCCTGAGTTTGTTCTTCTTTTTATTTTCTTTTATTATTTTTCTATTTTCTATTTTATTATTATCTCAATTAATTTAATTAACCAATTAACATTTTTTTGATAAAAAATCAGAAACCACCAAAATAATATTTTTATTAATTCCATTAATTTTATTATTTATTTTTGTAAATAACAATTAATTAATTAATTAATTTAGTTTAATTAGGTACAATTTTAATATCTTTTGCATTAAATTAAAATTAATATAGAACTAGGATTTTTATTAACTTTTCAATCATTCTTATTTTATTTCCTTAATTAAAATAAAAAAACCAAAAATATTTTTCATTTAATTAATTAATTCAATTATTAATTTAGACTAATTTTTAATTTAAAAATAACAAAAATGTGCTTTATTTAATAAAAAGGGTCAAAACCCTAGGACACCCCGATTTAATTTTCTCGCGCGCGAATTATCTTTGATCCATATATTGTAACTGCTTCGGGAATGTAATAGTTTTAATTAGGATTTTATTTATTTATTTATCGCTTTTATTTACTTTTCGCAATTTAATTTTTAAGGGTTTGTCTTTGGCGATGTAAATACCCGATGCCTTGTAATAGCTTAGATTTATCTTCCGCAATTTAATTTCTGCAACCATTAACTGTTAGATGTTTGAATAATAGGCAATGCATGACAAGATCAATTTTAATTTAAAATCAACAGTAGCGTACCATAACATGTACAAAGATAAATAACTGAAAAACAATACACTCGCACATGCCACTCTTAGGGTACACCTCAATTGGTTGCCTCGAACGTGGTCATTGAGTATAGGAAGTTTTAGAGGTCGCCCTCTTGTCCAAAGATCATAGTTGCCTCGGATAAAATGATCTAAGACATTAGGGTTACCACTAAGGCGTCCTAACATTGCTTTAGTGACCACACGTCCCTTAATCGAGTTGACCCGAAAACTCCAACAACGATGCTACCTACTCCTCAATAGTGGGATAGCGTTGTCTAAAGGACATTTGCACGGTCTAATTCTTTTTGAGTAGGTAGATGCTCTTAAGTACTTGCTCCTTTTAAAAACAAAATAAAACTTTTCGCACTTACACTCCTTTCAAACAAAAAACTCTTTTCAAACCCACAATCATAAAGAAAAGAAAACTTTTGAAAACACAATGAGCAAGTACCTAAGAGCCCGTGGATAACCACAGATAGAAAGGGTGCTAACACCTTCCCTTTTTATAATCTACCTCCCGAACCCGAGAAACATCTCAAAAAGGAATTTTTCTATGCTTTTGTCCTTTCCTTGTTGGATAAAATAAAAGACGGTGGCGACTCTTGCTTACCGCGACATTTTGCAAACACAAAACGCAAACGCGAACCAGCATTCCAAAATAGTCAGTTCTCATTCCCACCGATCACAGAACTGGAGACTCTGCTGGGGAATCTATAAGTGAGGTGTACCTTAGGATTAGATCACTATGTTTTCAATTGTATGCTTTGTATGCTTTAATTTTGTGGGCTTGTATCGGAGTTCTATAGATCCTAACCCGGATCTAGGGATACCCTTTAGGTAAGTAGCAATAAACTGTGAGGGATCTGTCCGGCGTAGACCGACACAGATGAAGCAGTAGCTACGTTGGTGTGGCACCTTAGTCTGTAATGATATCCCTTATGTTGGAACGAGGAAAATATGGGTCTTCTAAGGAGTCATTAAGCACCAACTGACCTTAGAACCTTAAATTGACCAACTTGACCATAGAACAGTAGCAGTATGCTACACTCATTGAGACTAAACTCTCGCGATGATTCCGGCCGCAAGAAAAGGTTGCTAAACTGGAATTATGACCGATTGAGGGTAGTCAGTGATATTGAGATCCTCTAGAACCCGGTTACTATTTTTAGGACAGGTTTAAACCAACTGAATTGAAAGAGGGTAGTACCTAAGCTCCATGCCAGCCTGAAATCTAAGGGCTCTCAGTGTGACTTGTGTGCCTTTACCATGTTTTCTTTTTGTGGATACTTGTGGTGTGCCTTTATCATGACATCATGACATCATAACATTGCATACATCTTGCATAAGGACTAACCTATTTCAAAGACAAGAGGGTTTCATCTTTGCTCTGTTTTGTAGGTCATCATGATGCCCATGCGTAGGAATACTATCTGAATCAACTTTGTCCAAGTACCTACCCTGCTTAAAGATTTGGTTGTCAGGATTCCAGACACTACTTCCTTCATCAGGAGGCATGGTTCTCTGCTCAGTTTGGTCACCTCAAAATTGGACGAACAAATGATGAGTGTTCTGGTCCAATTCTATGATCCATTGTACCATTGTTTTACTTTCCAGGACTTCCAGCTGGTTCCTACTCTAGAAGAGTTCTCTGAGCTACTCGGTATCTCCGTCTTGGAACAGATCCCGTTTACTGGATGGGAGAAGACCCTCAGGCCTGAAGAGATTGCTGCAGCCCTTCACTTGACCAAAGAGGAGGTAATGGCTAACTGGGAGACTAGAAGTGGAGCTAAGGGTTTTCTGACTAAGTTCTTGGTTGACAAGGCCAATTACTTCTGGGACAATTTAGACTTCAAGGCGTTCGAGGATATTCTGGCTCTCTTGATTTATGGTTTGGTATTGTTTCCGAATCCTGATACTTTTGTTGATATTAATGCCATAAAGATCTTCATCTCTCAGAACCCGATACCCACTCTCTTGGGTGACGTCCTTCATCAGCTCTATGCTCGTACTGCTTGAAAGCGGGGAACTTTGATATGCTGTGCTCCTTTATTGTCGAGGTGGTTTATTTCGCACCTCCCTAAGTCTGTACTGAAGAACAAAGAAGGAATTGGCTGGGCTTATAGGGTGATGTCTCTTTCTAATAATGACATTATCTGGACTCTCAAAGGTATGGATGAGGTGACTGTCATTGACCGCTGTGGAGAGTATCCTAATGTTCCATTGATCGGAACCCATGGAGGGATTTCTTACAACCCATGCTTAGCTCTCTGTCAGTTTGGAAGAGCTAGAAGAGAAGGGCCTCATGAGATGTTGATGCCTCATATCATCTTTGATTTTCAGGGAGATAGCGACGAGCTGCGTCGTAGATTCATAAGGGCTTGGGACAGAGTTCACCAATTTGATCCACGTGAATTAGGTCCAAAGACTTCTCTGCCAATGGAGCCATATCTCAGATGGGTCCGCATCCGTGCCCAGAAGCTAGGTATACCATATGAAGCTGTCAGGTCTGTTACTCTTGAAGTTGCTAATGAGGAAGGGGTTCTTCCAACTATTCTCCATCCTTATATGCCCACTGACATTGGGGCACTGAAGAGATCTTGGATGCAACTGCGGGATGAACGGGATTCTTACAGAGAGAGGTTCAACGAGCAAGAACAAAAGATCCAGAAGCTGACTAGGCAATTGGAGAACGAGCGGATCCTGAATGATTATGTCCGCACTGAGAAGAAGATACCATGGGAGCATTGACTGACCTTTGATGATTTCCTTTCCAGTTTTTATTCACTTTTCAGTATTTCCATTCTTGTAACGCCCTGAGGGCATCAGTTGAACAATTTGAATTTTGAAATTTAAATCTAATAAAGTGTGTTTCCTTTCTTGTTTACAAATTTGAATCCCGATTGTCTTTGAAATCATAATCATATGCATTGCATCTCATGCACTTCATAAACAGGTACCTTTTACAGGTCTCTCATGTTCTCGCTGTTTATTTCAGCAATGGCTCTCCAACAAGACAACCAAGATCTCCGGGCTCAAAACACCCAACTTCAAGAAATGTTCTTGAACCTATCCCAGGGGCAAGAAGAAATAAAAGCTCTCCTCACAAGGGGCTTGGTCCTAGGGAATCCAGGCGGCATCAGGAATGATCAGTTGGAAGGGCTACAAATCGAGTTGGCAACAATGAAGATCCAGATGATGGGACAGCTGGTGGGCCAGATGGCTCTCATTCAAGACTTAGCTCAAAGACAAGAAGAGCTCAGGGTCCTCGTCAACAAGCTGCTTCAAAATAACCAAGTGGGGAAAACAACTAGGGTTGAAGATCAAATCACCATTCAACCTCCTTTGAGACAAGAAGACAAAGGAAAAGCTCCCCAGCTTGCTTCAGGGTCACAAGCCCAGCAAGAACCTCGCCAGCGTCAACGGGGTAATCGGCGCAAGCAAAATGCATCTGGAAGACATTTCTCTGAGACCGATATACCCTCGTCTCTAATACTGAAACGCTTGTTGGAGGTCAATCTAATTGCTCTAAAGGATCCTCCCCGGAATCCCAATACCTCTTCTCTTGGCTATCGTCCCGACGCATTTTATGTATACCACTCCCATAGTCCTGGACATGACACCGACGACTGTTGGACTTTGAAAAACAAGATCCAAGACTTGATTAACGGAGGAGTGCTGGAATTCATGCCGGATGGCGAGATGAAAATCTTCCGCTGAAGGTTCTCCACTTGAGATGACTAGTTCAAACTAAGAGACTTTTGTTCATTTGAATTCTGAAGTTGTATTTTTCTTTGCTTATTCAAACAATTATTATCATGTCAAACTTTTTATTTCAATAATGCATTACACGTGTCTGTTTTGAATCAATCCATTCGTATTTCACTATATTCAAATTGCTTTCATTTTTTGTGATGATCAACTCTCGATTAAAAAATTCTAAGCCTTTAGAGGGAGGATGATGAAAATGATATCAAAATCTCTACAATATGCTTTTGAACAGACCCCGCTGACAAGGTACATGCTTTGTTTCAAATCCTAAACAGTGGAGTTATAAGGAAGATAATCCCTAGTCAACCCCTTTGAGCCAAAGAAGTTAGAGTTTTTCTTTTCACAAATTAAAACCCTTAATCACAACCTGGGGCAGGGTAGTTTTCTCAGTTGACCCAGGTGCACAATGAATGGCATCAAAGAAGTCCTTCCGAAACAAAAGACAGTGTTGGTTCCGTATAATCGTAAGGACATGCAGTCATTATCTCTCAAAAATAAAAGCCCATCAAGTCAAAACCTATGAAGGAGACTTACAAAACTGGGGCATCCCGCTGACTGTAATTACAAAAGAAACAGTTCAGGCAAAAGACAGGGATAATAAAATCAAAAAGAAGGAGGTCCTGCAAACTCTCAACAAAATGACTGTCTGTTCAAAATAAATTGTCAATATCCAAACCATCACTGGCATGTCAGAGCAAAGACTCAAACAAGATCTAATGCACGATTAGCTGAGTTTAGGATTGAAGAACATCACGAAGAATGGGTGGGTATAAATAAAATTTGAGCATTTATCCTTTGTTTCTTAAACCGTGAACCAGACCACGTTATAACCCTTAAAAGTCCTAGCTGAAGCACGGGTTAGTTCGAAAGCATAATGTTACAAAAGGTATCTCTTGTAGGGCTTGCTGTAAATCCTGAGTTGACGTCATATTTTACAAAATTTTCCTATCTTACTGAAAAAATGCATTTTCAAAAACTTCAAGACAGACATAATCTTTGCATTCTTAAAATAACATTGTTTGCATATGACTATTTGTTCAAACAGCAGAGAAGTTCTCACAAAGAATATCTAGTGAACAAAAATCTTCTCAATAAAAAAGGTCACCTCAAGTGAAAAAAAAACACTTCCAATCCAGGGGCACGGCATGAGCATTGTCCATCATCTAGGGCAGTTAAGTCAAGATTCAAGGAATCTCTCAAAATGCCAAATAGCCAGGGGCAAATCTCCATCTGAATCAATTGGGGCATTGGACGTGAATTCCAGCAACGAATCTTGCACGATCAAACGAATATCTTCTGGTAGTATAGTAACACAACACTACCAAACAGTGGCACCTCCCTACATCCTGAGAGCATGGACATAGTCAAAAAAGTACTACGCTGTGATCGGTGGAAATAGAACTGACTGTTTTGAAATGCTGGTTCGCGAAATGTCGCTGTAAGCAAGAGTCACCACCGTCTTTTATTTTCTCCAACAAGGAAAGGACAAAAGCACAGCAAAATTCCTTTTCGAGATGTTTCTCGGTTCGGGAGGTAGATTATAGAAAGGGAAGGTGTTAGCACCCTTTCTATCTGTGGTTATCCACGGGCTCTTAGGTACTTGCCCATTATGTTTTCAAAAATGTTTTCTTTTCTTGTGTTTGTGGGTTTTGAAAAGAGTTTTGTTTGAAAACTTCGTTTTGACTCTTGTATCAGTCCTCAAGAGTGTATGAAGTGTTCGTTTGAAAACTTTTGTCAGAAAAAGTGTAGGTGCGAAAAGTATTTTGTTTTTGAAAGAGCAAGTACCTTAGAACCTCTACCTACTCAAAAGAAATTAAGCTATGTAAATGTCCTTTAGACAGTACTATCCCACTATTGAGAAGTAGGTAGCACCATCGTTGGAGTTATTCGGGTCAATTCGATTATAGGGACTGTGATACGGTGGGAGAACTGACTTGGGTTTTGCGTTTGTTTTCGCAAATGTTTCGGTTGAGCAAGAGTCACCACCGACTTTTTATTTTATCCTAAGGAAAGGTTAAAAAGCACAGCAAAAACCTTTGAGATGTTTTCTTGGGTTCGGGGAGTAGATTATAGAAAGGGAAGGTATTAGCACCCTTTCTATCCATGGTTATCCATGGGCTCTTAGTTACTTGCTTAGATCAACTTGCCTTGATTTTCAATTGTTTGAAATGGTGCTTTCAATTGTTTGAAATGGTGCTTTGTGTGTGTGTGAAAAATGTTTTTGAAAAGAGGCCAATGTGGTGGCAACCTTTGTAATGATCCAGGTTTGAATGTATACAAAGGTGTATGTATTTTGAAAAGTTTTCAATATTTTTTGAAAGTTGTTTTGAAAGTGTTTGTGATGTGTGGTTTTGAAAAATAGGCAAGGGTTTTTGTTTTGCAAGTTGGCAAGTAACCAAGAACTATCTACCCTAAATTTCTCAAAGATCTTTGCTATGTTTTAACCCTTTTAACAATTTTGTTCCACCATTGTATTTGGTGGACAATCTTGTGTTAGGATGTGAACGGAACGGGCGTGGGTCATCGTTTAGACCATGATTGCAATGGTGCCAAGTATCTTTGGGCAATTTTTCCTTTAAGGGACTTGATCATTTTTAGGCAACTTTCGAAAGCGTCATCGAGGGACTATGATCATTTGAATTTGTTTTGTTTTGCCAAAGATACCTAACATGCAACATGGCCCATTATTGAAGGCAACAAGTGGAATACCCTAGGGGTGCAAGTGTGATTAGTGTTGTCCATTTTCATGCTTGCTTATCTTGAATTTAGGTTAAACTATTTGTTGTTTTTGATTTTCATACAAAACCCTAATTCTAACATGGCATAATTAGAAAGCTTCAAAAATGCGAAAAATAAAAGGTCCTAAGTTATTACAACACAATATATGGGATGGGGGGTACAAATGTTCAAATGGGGATATTTTAGCAAGAAATTAAAATCTAACTATTACATCCAAATTGAATCACACAAATTAATTAATTGCACAATACTCAAATAAAATAAAATAAATATGCAAGATGCAAAAATGATTTTTATGTGTATGTAAAAAGTATTTTTTATGTGTTAAATAAACAAAAATAAAATGAATTAATTTTTGGTATTTTTATGCATTTAGGGCAAAACCCTAATTTTATAAATAAAAGGTATTTATTATATAATATATGCAATATTTATTAATTATGTACAAAAAATAAATAAAAGAAGGTATATTGTAAAAAAAGTATTTTTGAGGTCGAAATATTAATAAAAAAGAAATGTATTAATTCTTTGTATTTTCCCTAAATATACTAATAAATCTATAAGTATTTACATTATTTATTAAATATATTAAATATGTACAAAAAATAAAATATTTAATATTATTAAAAAAAGTATATTTTTTATAAAATGTTTTCAAAGGTAAAATAAAATAAAAATCAGAAAATAAAAGTGTTTTGTATTATTTTTAATTATTTTAAATAAAATTATCTATATTTATTTATTTACATACATCAAGTTAGAACAAATAAATACCTAAAAATGCAAAAAAAAAGGTGAAAAAAATAATTTTAATATTTTTTATGTTTTGACAAAAATAAATAAGTCAGAAACAAAAATCAAAAGTAAAAAATAATGAAAATAAAATGCAATGGGCCAAGGAGGTGCAAATGTAAAAACATGGTGCAAAAAGGAAAAATGTCACAAGCCCAGCCCAATAGAGGTTGTCTTCAACCTCTAGCACAAAAATGTCAAAAACGCGCGCCTTAACTCCCTGGTTCAAACATCCTGATTCCTGGACTTTTAGCACAAACTTATAACATGAAAGATGTCAAGCATCAAGCCACGATTCCATACATATAAAAAACTCAACTTAACTCTCAGAAATGAGAGAGAATTTCTCCATCCCTAATTCTTAACCTAAGTTTTTGTCAATGTTCAGGTCTTAAATTCTCTCAGCATATGCAATATAAATGGAAAGTGAGGATATGTATAACTTCAGGGCCATGAGTAGAACATTTTCCATTCATAAACTTAAAGCTAACTCTTCCTAGATTGAGAGATAGAAGTCCATGAACTTACCTGTTCAGCTTGGATCGTGTCTGGCAATGGAGGTACTTTCAAGGCAAGGTGAGGATTGGTACAACTTGCTTGAAGTCCAGGGATGCTATTCCAACCTTTAGCTTGCTTTGAAACCAAGTGAATCAAGCTATGGCAATCAACCTGCAAAACATAAAAAGTGAAAATGGCAAATGGTGTTAGGGATGTTACAAGTCGTGTCCAATGCTTGGGACAGCTTCAGGGGGTGATAGGGAACGTGTTTGCAAAGGTTTTAGCCAAAACGCACGAGGGGAAATGTTTATGGAAGCCAAGTTGCAGGGATGCCCTGTTTTTGTGCAGTACAAAGGTGTTTTGAGGTTTGATGAGGTTTGGAAGGTGTTTGTGTCGTTCCTTAGCTCAGTTATGTTGTTTTGGATGTGTCTAACAAGTTTGTCTAAGCTAGTTCTTGCAGCAATGAGAGTTGGTGTGAGTTATGCAAGGTTTCTTCTATCTTAAGCAAGAAATGGCAAGTTGGTTTTCTAGACTTGTACAGGCCCCTCAAGTATGCTGCACACTTGAGCCTTGATCAGTGTGATATCTCCATGAATCTTGTGTCCAAAGATATGCATTGTACCACATAGATTGCAAAATTGACATAAAGTAACACTTTACAAAAATGGATAATATGCTTTTTCCAATTAAGGCTTAATCTAACATGTATTGCCCAAATGAATGAAATAACAACTTGGCACAATGGTTTAGCATTGAATTTTTGAGTAAGAAAGGGATTAGAGGCCTGTAACCTAGCTTATGCATGCTGATTTCAAAAATGCCCAAGTTATGAACATGTAAATTGGCCATGAACAAAGTGAGTTTTGCCCATATTGCCAAATTCAATTCTCCCTAACCACAAGGTTGTTTGATGAGTTCTTGGACATTTTGGAAAGCTTGGAATGTGTACTACAATCCATCTTTGTAATGCAAGTTGAAATTCCAAGTGGAAGTATGTGAAAAGTGGCCATGAAGTTAGGCAAAAATCCTGCCTAAAATAGGTCAAAATTTCTCTAAGTTAAGAATGTTTTGCACCCTTGTTCCAAAAATCATAACTTGAGCTACAAGCTTCTTTTGAGGAAACTTTGTGAATAAAAGTTGTAGATTTTGAAATGTACTACAACTTTCATGTTTTGACTTTTGTTTGAATCCAAATGCATCTTGATGAAACAATGGGACAAAGTTAGGAAAAAATTAGGGATTTTCATAACTTAGAAAATTTCTAAGTTATGAAAATTCTTCATTTCAAACCCTAATTTGTGATTTTTGATTTCTTGATGAACAAGTTTCATGATTTGGCATGTTTTGATGAAAAATGAATCTTGACACTTGATTTTGACCAAAAAGTCAAAGTTTGACTTTTCAGTATACAGTCAAATTTGGCTCAGTTGACTGGAAAATTCATTTGTCAATCTTGTGCATTTGGGATCTTTTGAACTTGTTGAACATGTCAAGACAATTACAAAGGGTCTTTGAGTCCATATGTGAGCTTGGTTTGCCATTGGCTAGGTCAAACAGTCAAAAATTTCCTTTGTGCAGTCAAAACCCTAAAAATGACCATTTTGCCCTTTTGGTGATCTGATCAAATTTCTTGTGGAATTGTGATCCAAACTTGACCAAATGGTTCAAATGAGTTCATAATGTTGATGTGGGTCAAATTTCATGAGGTTTAACTGTTAATTGACCATGGTTGACTTTTTCCCCAATACAGTTGATTTCTAGGTCAACTGTCCAATTGACTGGGCAAAGATTGGAATCAAGGCTTGAAACCTGGTATGGGTAAACTTGAGAGTCCAATATGAAGCATGAAAGTCATTTTGGGCACTTTAGGTCAAAACATCTTTGTGCAAACTCAAACCCTAATTTGGGTCAACAGTGCAAGGAGGAGTCTTGAGCAGAGCAAACCCTAACTTGATCTTGAGCTCCAAGGGTCTTGTGGTGAGAAAATATTGAAGAAAAGGGAGGGAAAATTTTGGGGTACAACAGTTGCCCCTTATCAATCTTCTTGCACCTGAAGAGTTAGATTGGCAGGTTTGCCTTTCACGTCTCGAAGGTAAAAGGAGATTGGACACTAGAGTGCCCTTAAATTTGCACTCATCAGAACTATGGATACAGGAATGGGCTTAGAGATGCCATTTGGAGATGGGATTAAAGATGCCATCTGAAGGGTGACAGAATTTTGTTGGAGATGGGCTTAAAGATGCCATCTGGAAGGTTTGTTGAACTGCAGCGCGATGGGTCAGAAGAATGAGGATCAAAATGGTATCCATGTCTGGAATGTATTTGAACTGCATCTAAGGACTGAGTTTGTATGAGCAGGAGAATGGCCTCCATGTCTGGGGCGTATCTGAGCTGTAATTGTGTTTGAATGTAGAACGAGTATCATAATGACTGTCGTGTCTGGAGTGTATCTGAAACTGTAACTGGGATTGATATCTGTATGAGTAATAGAATGACTTCTGTGGCGAACGCACTGGAGAGAATCAAACTGCTGTTTGTAAGGGTTAGAATGGTATTCGTGTTTGGAATGCATTGAACCTTGAGGTGGATAAATGAATCTGAATGAGAGATAGAATGGCTGTCGTGTCTGGAGCGTATCTAGTCTGTATCTGATTGCTGTAGTCCGAATGAGTAGTAGAATGACTGTCGTGTCTGGGATGTATCCATACTGTATCTGACTTGATATCCTGAATGAGTAATAGAATGACCGCCGTGTCTGGGGTGTATCCATACTGTATCTGACTTGAGATTCTAAATGAGTAATAGAATGACCGCCGTGTCTGGGGTGTATCCATACTGTATCTGAATAATTGTTAATGATAGCCTTTTAATTTTATCCTGAAAAGGGTGAAATGTTAGCTAAAACACAAGGTTATGTTGCATGATATGTATGACGCAAAATATGTTATATCAATGTTTATGATATGAATGTAAATGAATGCGCATGTAAGCTGAAGAGCTGTCTTTGCTGAGGATAAATGAATCCCGGAAACAAAGAATCTTGACTGCCGCAAGGAAAGTGAATATTTGATTGTTGCAGGGGAAGACAAGAATTTTGATTGCTGAGGATGAAACACCCTTGTGGACTACTGCTGGAGAATTAGGGGTTTTGGGTTGTATACCAATCTTCTAGGGATTCTTGTCTTGAGGAGATCTTCACCGGAGAACCTCTGACCATCCTGTGAGGGACTGAGAATGAGAGTCTCCACTCTACTTGGGGAGATGCAAAACCTTCAATTGTTGAGGGATCTTAGGGCCATTGCTGGAGAACTGGCATTTCTTGGTGACCTGCGGGGAATGAGAATTCCTGAAGATCTCTACTGGGGAAGTTCATAGTCTGATAGACTCATGCTGGAGAGATATGACTGAGAATCTTCAGTTTGGGTGGCAAGTATCTCTGTGAGGAGAAGGTTCACTAGCCTGGTTCAGCTGGGGATTGATGGCTGGAAATCTTAGCTCCGTTGGGGATTGGATTTTCAGATTTTTAAGGCTCCACTGGGGATTCTGAAACTTAACTCTGAGGGGAATCGAGTTCTAGAAGGCTCCCTGACTGGGGAAATCAGTGTTGGGAAAACTTTCTCTGTTGAGGATCCTGAAGTCTAAATCTGTTTAAGGAATTAAGTTCTGACTGAGGAACTTGGATTTCAAATCTGCTGGCGATTTCTTCTGAAAGGGCATCAAGATATCTATCTGTACCTTTAACCTATCAGTAATCGACTTTCTTGATTCATAAGGAAATGATTATTTTCAAATGCATATGCCTATTTAACAAAACATTGGACGTTTCTCAAAATAAAACATAAATGTAGAAAAGCAAGAGAAGACAAAGCAAATTTCTGTATTTGGAAAAGTATTTGTATTAACTTTCCATGAATATATTTGTACAAAGGAGACAGTCATCCTAGTAAGAGGATGCCGTCGTAAAAATTGAAAAATTTATACAAAAGAAAGATGGCTATGTGAAACAATTCCATGGGATTCCATTCTGCTATAGCCTTCACAACTCTGAATATCTGTCCGTTCAATGCTTCGTCTGCCGATGACTGGATTGATTAGAAGCTTGGAGCTGGTTGATGAAGAGATTGCCCTTAAGGTGATCCGACGAGACATAGTCATACGCTTTAATTCCCTAACTTTTTCCTGAATCGCCCTTTCGGGTTTTCAATCCACCGGGAAACCCCTTTTTGCCCAAGCCGCCCTTTCGGGTTTTCAACTTGCCGGGTGTACAGATTTTTTTTGTTTTATCCCTAATTTTTGCCAGAACCGCCCTTTCGGGTTTTCGATCCACCGGGATGCCCATTTTTGCCCAAGCCGCCCTTTCGGGTTTTCGACTTGTCGGGTTATTTTATGCGTAGTATCTTTTGACTATGTCCGCGTTCGCAGGGTGCGGCAAATCATCGCCGTCCCTGGTGGTCAGAATCATTGCACCACCAGAAAATATGCTCTTGATCACAAATGGTCCTTCGTATGTAGGAGTCCATTTGCCCCTGGGATCACTTTGCGGCAGGATAATCTGCTTGATTACAAGATCTCCGACTTGATATACTTGATGTCTGACTTTCTTGTTGAAAGCCTTGATCATCCGCTTTTGATACGTTTGACCATGGAAGACAGCAGCGAGTCGCTTCTCGTCGATCAAATTGAGTTGATCAAGTCGGGTTTGAATCCAATCATCTTCACTCAAACCAGAGTCCTTCATAATCCTTAAAGAAGGAATCTGAACTTCCATGGGCAGAACAACTTCCATGCCATATACCAAAGAAAATGCGGTTGCCCCGGTTGAAGTACGTGCCGTCGTACGGTATCCATGCAGAGCAAATGGTAACATCTCATGCCAGTCCTTGTAAGTGACTGTCATTTTCTGAATGATCTTCTTAATATTTTTGTTTGCAGCTTCAATAACACCGTTCATCTTCGGCCGATAAGGAGATGAATTATGATGATAAATCTTGAACTGTTCGCACAATGTAGTGATCATAGTATTATTCAGATTTGTACCGTTGTCTGTGATGATCCTGTCTGGAACACCATACCGGCATATAAGGTTTTGCTTGATGAAGCGGGCAACCACATTTTTAGTGACAGAGGCGAAAGAAGCTGCTTCGACCCATTTGGTGAAGTAGTCAATGGCGACCAGGATGAAGCGATGTCCGTTGGAAGCCGTGGGCTTGATCTCTCCAATCATGTCAATGCCCCACATTGCAAATGGCCAAGGAGCTGTCAGCACGTTGAGAGGAACCGGAGGAATATGAATCTTGTCAGCATAGACTTGACACTTGTGGCAAGTACGGGAGTGCTGATGGCAATCTGCTTCCATGGTAGACCAGTAATAGCCTGCCCTTAGGATCTTTTTAGCCATAGTATGCCCTTTCAAATGGGTTCCAAATGTACCGCTGTGCATCTCTGTCATGATTAACTCTGCTTCAGCTTTGTCAACACATCGGAGTAAAACACAATCATGGTTGCGCTTATAGAGGATGCCATTGCTCAGGAAGAACTTGGCAGCAAATTTCCTTAGGAACTTCTTGTCATTTACGGAAGCTCCTTCGGGATATTCTCTAGTCTGGAGATACCTTTTGATTTCGTGAAACCAGGGTTGTTCCACTACTTCTTCGGTATTAATCTCGTGACAATGCGCAGGTTCATCCATTCGCTCGATGGTGATTTGGGGAGCCTCGTTATCCCAGTTGAGTTTAAACATAGAAGACATTGTTTCCAGAGCATCTGCTAGCTGATTCTCTTCTCGCGGGAAATGCTCGAAGGTAATTTGCTCGAAATGAGGCAACAATGTTAGGACATGTTCTTTGTATGGGATAAGATTAGGATGTTTGGTATCCCACTCTACTTTGATTTGACTGGTAATCAAAGCCGAGTCCCCAAATACGATCAAAGATTTGATCCCCAAGTCTATAGCAGCCTTGAGACCGAAGATGCAAGCTTCATATTCTGCCATGTTGTTTGTGCAGCTGAAGCAAAGTCGGGCCGTGAAAGGAGTGTGACAACCTTACGGGGAAATGAGTACCGCACCAATACCGTTTCCAAGTGCATTTGAAGCACCATCAAAGTACAGGGTCCATCGGGATCCCTTTTCGGGTCCGTCATACGGTCTGTTACCTTCAATGTTGTCTAAATTCATGATGTCCTCGTCTGGGAAGTCAAATCTCATGGATTGATAATATTCGATAGCTTGATGAGCTAGATGATCAGCTAGTACACTCCCTTTTATAGCTTTTTGAGTGGTGTACTGGATGTCATACTCAATTAGGATCATTTGCCATCTAGCTATTCTTCCAGATAAAGCAGGCTTCTCGAAGATATACTTGATAGGATCCATTTTGGAAATCAACAAGGTGGTATGAGTCAGCATATACTGCCTTAGTCGGCGAGCAGCCCATACCAAAGCGCAGCAAGTTTTCTCGAGCAGCGAGTAGCGAGTCTCACAGTCGGTAAACTTTTTGCTAAGGTAATAAATAGCATGCTCTTTTCGACCAGACTCGTCATGTTGGCCCAAAACACACCCCATTGAGTTATCCAAGACGGTCAGATACATGATCAATGGTCTTCCTTCGACGGGAGGCATCAGAATAGGAGGTTCTAGCAAATACTCCTTGATCTTATCAAAAGCAGCTTGGCAATCGTCGTTCCATTCGACTACCTGATCTTTCTTTAATAATTTGAAAATTGGCTCACAGGTAGAAGTCAGATGAGAGATGAATCGGGCAATATAGTTCAAGCGCCCCAAGAACCCTCTAACTTCTTTTTCAGTACGAGGAGCGGGCATTTCTTGTATTGCTTTCACTTTTGCTGGATCGACCTCAATGCCTTTGTTGCTGACAATAAACCCTAGAAGTTTACCAGACCTAACTCCAAAAGTACACTTACTTGGATTCAGCCTGAGTTTGTACTTTTTCAACCTGGCAAACAGCTTTTCTAGATGTTCAAGGTGTTCCTCCTCTGTTTGTGACCGAGCTATCATATCATCTATGTAAACTTCGATCTCATGATGTATCATATCATGAAACAAAGCTACCATGGCGCGTTGATAAGTTGCCCCTGCGTTCTTCAGTCCGAACGGCATCACCTTGTAACAAAAAGTACCCCATTGTGTAACAAAGGTTGTTTTCTCCATGTCCTCGAGGGCCATTTTAATTTGATTGTAGCCCGAGAGTCCATCCATGAAGGAAAACACTTCGTGCTGAGCTGTGTTGTCAATCAGAATGTCAATGTGCGGTAGCGGAAAATCATCTTTGGGGCTGGCCCTATTCAAATCCCGGTAGTCTACACACATCCTGACTTTGCCATCTTTTTTAGGAACTGGAACGATGTTAGCAACCCATTGTGGATAGGATGTAACAGCCAGAAAGCCAACGTTGAATTGTTTCATCACTTCTGCTTTAATCTTCTCAGACATGTCGGGCCTCATTCAGCGGACCTTTTGCTTGATCGGGGGACAGTCCTCTCTGGTGGGGAGACGGTGAACCACGGTGTCTGTGTCTAAACCCGACATGTCTTCATAAGACCAGGCGAAGATTTCAACGTACTCATTTAAAAGTTGTATCTGGCGCTCCTTGACACTTGGTTCCAGATTGGCACCCACTTGCACTTCCTTCCGGTCTTCCTTTGTTCCTAGGTTGATAGTTTCCAACAACTCTTCGTGAGGTAAGATGGCCCTTTCCTCTTGCTGTAATAGTCTGGCTAGCTCTTCTGGTACTTCACAACCTTCGTCATCTTCATACTCAGCCTAATTGACCAGATCTTCAGAGTTATTGAAGGACATAGCAGAATAGTCATCCATAGAATCCAGAGTGGATGGGTACCTGCATTTGTGAGCGTGGGTGTGTGTAAGGGATAGCCATCCTTAAACAAGAAAATGCAAAAAGGAACGAAAATGAACACAGCAGTTTATCAATGAAAAACGTCCAATGAATCATTAAACATGGCATATGGATATGAAGATAATCAAAACCCTTACAAATGGACCTACATGCCCCGGGCAAGGCATGAGGTGAAAAAAGTAGTGTACGGATTGTTCAAAAGTAATTATTACAGACCAAAGGAAATGTTTGACAGATAATTACTGATTAATAAAAGTAATGGGGACAAAGTCCTTAGCCTCCCAGTTGCGTAGTCCCCCTTCGATGGTTGGGTAGATCCAATCTTCAATGTTGGCCTCTTCGTCGTCACCTTCCAAAGCATTGATCCCATAAGGAGAGATCTTGATGGGTGCTCTTTCAATCTTTGAGCGGCGCATAGCTTTCTGCCCCGCAGCAGTGAATCCTAAATCAAACTTGTCTGTTTTGTGAGGAATGTCCGACAACTGCCCCCATGTTGAGCTCTTCCCTTCCTTCATTGCAGCCTTAGCGTCTTTTAGTGATGCCATCCTGGCCATCTGCTTTGTACCTCCGCTATCACTTTTGCTACTTCCACCTCAGGAGAGACTTCCTCGAAGTGTTGGAATGGTGTCTCAATGAATTCACCTTCTACCTCCACATATCGGAAGGAGTTCAGGTGGCTGATCATATATTCCTCTTCACCATGGACGATTATGATCTTTCCTTTGATAGGGTACTTCAGCATTTGATGTAGGGAAGAGATGACTGCCCCAACATTGTGTATCCATGGTCTCCCCAATAAGCGAGAGTATGACGGACGGATGTCCATCACATAGAAAATTGAGGGGAACACCTCTGTGCCAACCTTAATGGGAATGTCTACCTCCCCATGTACCATTCTCTTTGACCCGTCAAATACCCTTACAATGATATTACTTGGCCTTAACTCCAAGCCTTCACAGTCTAAACGGTTGAGGGCCTTCTTAGGCAGCACGTTCAGAGAAGAACCAATGTCGACCAGAACATGGGCTAGAGTAGTTCCCTGACATTCTACTGACACATGTAATGCGTCGTTGTGTTTTCTTCCTTTTGAGGTTAGGTCAGCATCAGAGAAACCTAAACTGTTGTCTGCTGTAAGACTGGCTACACAGTTTTGGAATTGGTCGGCGGAGGTTTCCTATGGCACATGGGCTGTCTTCAGGAACTTTATCAATGCTTTGGCGTGCGCCTCTGAACAAAGTAGCAATGCTAACATGGAGATTTTCGAGGGGGTTTGCCCCAGTTGCTCTACCACGTCATAATCACTCTTTTTAATTATCTTCAAGATCTCCTCCATCTCTTTCTTATATGTTTCCGGGATGACCAAAGGTTGAGCCCTCGTCCTAACGAGCTCATCTTAGATCTCTTTACCCTTATCAGCAGAAGTAGGAGGGACAAAAACAGGAACATCAGCATTTTCAATCAATGGGGTTCTAGCGGAGAGTTTTATTGGTGCAGGAATAACTTTGGCGGAAGATGAGGGTCCAAAGATTGCCTTTGGGGGGGAAATCTCTGGAGAAAATATTCTCCCACTTCGGGTGATCTTGCTTATGCCGGCAATGTTTCCAGTGCTGGCATCTTCTTCATCAGAGCTTCCTTTGGTTACTTCAACTTGTTTAATACCATGGTAGTAGATTTCTCCACCGTAATTCCATGGTATTGACTTTTTAGAACTGTAGGGGACAGGCCCTGGCATAGTTATTTTCAGAGGAACAGACGTTGTAGCAGATGTAATCTTAACAGGCTTTCTGACGGCCTTGGAAAGATTGGCGTGAATGGTGATAATTGAAACATCTTCAGTAGGGGTTGGAATAGCAGGAACTTTTTCAAACAGAACTTGTTGACTGTCCATCAGGCCTTGGATTCCTTTCTTCAGTAACGGGCAGTCAATTGGCAGAGAGTAACAACAGTAACAATCTTCTTTGCATCCCGGGAAAATACTGGCCTTTAACAGATTTAACTTGATGGTTAACAGCGGAGTTATCAGGTCATTGACATCAGAAACATACAAATCTTCCTCAATAGCATGGACATTTCGACCGTGCTTCGGCATCGGAGCAGATATCACGTTCGGTTTCTCTGGAGCATCAAACTCCACCTCCTTTGCATCTATCAAGTCTTGAATTTTATTTTTCAGCGCCCAATAATTATTTGTGTCATGTCCGACGCTATCAGAATGGTAGGTGCATTTGGCATTGGCATTGTAAGCCGGTGAGGTCGTGTTCACATTTTTCGGCGCTTCTGTGATATTTGTGAGATTCAGCTTTAACAAGTGTGGAAGAACTTGCGCGAGCGTCATATTAATGCGGGTGAACTGTCGTGGTGGCCGTTCTCCCCATTGCTGTTTAGGTCTGGACGAGTTATTGCGAGGCTGATCATTTGGTGGATTTTGTATCATTACGGCCCCCACAGTCGGCCTGCGCTCACTTCTTCCTACTCCTCTTTGAGAATACACAACAGTCGTTTCCTTCTTTACCGGAAATGATTTCTTAGCAATCGTAGATGCAGAGGCATCCTTCTGAATCTTCCCATTCTTGATACCGGCTTCTACCCGCTCGCCAGTCAGAATTAATTCAGTAAACCCCGAGGAAGAGCTACCGATCAGATGATTAAAGAATGGACCAGACAGGGTCCCTAGGAACATATCAACAAGTTCTCTATCAGAAAGAGGTGGCTGCACTCTTCCAGCCAGATCGCGCCACTTCTGGGCGTATTCCTTGAATCCCTCACCTGAGGCCATTCCCATACTCTGTAGCTAAGTACGGGTTGGTGCCAGGTCAGAGTTATACTGATATTGGCAATAAAAAGCAGCTTCCAGATCCTCCCAACTACGTATCTCCGACCTTTCCAGCTTGTAAAACCAGTCTAGCTGAGTTCCAGACAGGCTATCTTGAAAGAAATGTACCCAAAGGTTTCTGTCAGATGTGTGAGGTTGGATTCTTCGGACATATGACCTTAGATGCATTTTTGGGCAGGACAGCCCGTCATATCTTGCAAAAATTGGCACTTTGAACTTCGGGGGGATCACAATTCCAGCAATTAATCCCAAATCTTCGAAATCCAAACCGGGAACTCTCTGCAACTCCATAGCTGCCAACCTGTCTTCCAAGCTTTTGTACTTATCATCGGCGGGCGGGTATTGTTACTCTGAGTAGTCTTCGTCTTCTTCAGCCTCTTCTCCCTCAGCTTCGGATTCGGAAGGTACCGCAGCCCCTTTTCCTTTACTGGTTTCTTCTTCGGATGCGGAAGGAAATTTAAGAACCCTTTTGGCTTCACCCTCAAACCTTCTCCCCAAGGTAGCCACCCCGACTCTCTTCTTCTTCTTTTTCACTTGGTCTTTGTTCCCCAGCAGGGCTTTCAGATCCTCCTGACCCTTAGCCAAGGTCATCAGGAGTTGTTGAAACTGTGCGTTCTGAGACTGCAAGTCTTTGACCGTCTGTTCGAGATCCATCTTACTGAAATAAACAGCAGAAAGATAAGGAAACCTGGTGTGGAGACCTGCTTATGCACATGATGAATGGTATGCTTATGTATGCAATGCATTCAAGGATTTAGAAAGTTCAAAATTGTTGCAAACAAAAAGAACGCACGTCATATTAATAAAAAGAAATTTGTCAGTACATAAATGCCCCATGGGCCAAATATTACAAAAACTTCTCAAGGTAAAAAGACGTTGCGCATCCTCTTTGGTGCGATGTAGGTGTTGAGGGTCTCTTCCTCATGGAGTCGGCGGGTAAGCTCCAAAACCTTCTTCTCACTGGCATAGAAGCTGGCTTCAAAAGTGTTTCGTTCCTCCTTGAGTTGGATCCAACTCTTTTGCATCTCCTCCCACGATATAGGCATGTCAGGATATAGGATGGTGTAGGGAACCTCTCCTTCCTTAACGGGCTCTTTAATCACAGGGAGAACATGAGGGTAAGGCATCATTAGACTCTGGGCTCGGGTTCGTACCCACTTGATATAAGGCTCAAGAGGGATGGAATTCTTGTGCCCCAGTGTCTTGCTGTCTACCTTGTTAGGAATCCTCCAAGCTCTGATGAATCTTTGGTGAAGTCCTTGCGCATTGTTGTCGAAGTCAAAGACTAGGTCAGGAATCAACATGTCATGAGGTCCATCCCTCCGTGCATATCCAAATTGTCTCAAAGCTAGGCAAGGGTTGTAGGTAATGCCTCCTCTAATGCCAAGTAATGGAACATTAGGGAACTCTCCACAACGATCGATGATGATGACATTTTCTCTGGACCGAGAACACCAATGTACATCAGAGTGAGTAAGGGTCATCAACCGTTGTGACCACCTTAAGCCTTGGTCATTCTTCAAGGCAGATTGTGGAAGGTGCGAAATAAACCACCTTGCAAGGAGAGGAGTACAGCACATGAGAACACCCCTCTTTCTCATTGTTCGAGTGTAAAATGAGTGAAGAATGTCCCCAAGCAATGTTGGTATTGGATTTCTGGATAAGAAGATTTTGACGGCGTTGACATCTACAAGCTGGTAAGGATTTGGGAACAAGACCAACCAATAAATGAGGAGTGCCACAATTTCTTCAAAGGCTTGTAGGTCCAATGAATTCCAACACTCTTGTGCCTTTTCAAACAAGAATTTTGCTAAGAAGCCTTTGACACCGCTTCTAGTTTCCCAATGCCCCTTGATGTCAGATGGTTGCAAGTGTAGTGCTTGAGCAACATCTTCAGGCTTTGGTTCCTTTTCCGTACCGTTGAAAGGTAGTTGATTAAGGATAGGAATTCTTAGGAGTTGAGAAAATTCCTCCAAAGTGGGCACCAACTGGTAGTCGGGGAAAGTGAAACAGTGGTGAAGGGGGTCAAAGAACTGGAACAACACCTTTACCATGTCCTCTTCAATGTTGGTGCTGACTAGGCTGAGCAGTCTACCATGTCTTTCACTGAAGGGAGAGCTTTCCGGAATTCTTGATGTGAGTTCCTTGAGTTGAGGAGGGATTCTCACAAGGTTGACTTGGATAGTTTTCCTGCGAAGAATTTCCATGACCTACAAAACAAGAGCAAAGATGAAGATCTAAACCCTTGAAATGGTTAGTGAATGCATATGATGCTTTATGATGTTTATGATGTATGCACAAAACATATGTACAAGCAAATCACACCAAACCCTAGTTTCAGGCTTGCATGGGGTTTCATAGGTAAGTACCCTCTTGAGTGTAGTTGGCTTAAAAACCTGTCCTATAAATAGTAACCGGGTTCTAAGGATCTCAATATCATTGGATTGTTTTCTATGTTCATCGTTTTGGTTTAGCCACTTAACTAGCGACCAAAATATTCCAAGAAAACAACCCTCAATGAGTGTAGTATCGAGTATCTACCAACTTCGGACTGCACCAAAGCCGGTCATCTCACTACCCCTAATGAAAGGCCAAGATGGTCAAGTAAGGTTCTAGGTTATTAGCGCTTAGTGACATCACTCAGCGGCCCCGTACTCTCCTTGATTGAACTCAAGGGTTACCGGTACTCACAAATATGTCGCACTAATATAGCTATTGCTTCGACCGTGTCAGTATACCCCGCACAGTTTCCACAACGTATTGCTATCTATGAATGTTTCCCCAAATCCGGGTGTAGGATTTCAAACCCAAACAAGAGAGCCAAGATATAAAGCAATCAAAGCAAACAATTAGTCATGCAAGAGGGTGATCTAAGCCCTAAGGTTACTCCACTTTAAAACAGTCCCCAACAGAGTCGCCAGTTCTGTGATACGGTGGGAGAACTGACTTGGGTTTTGCGTTTGTTTTTGCAAATGTTTCGATTGAGCAAGAGTCGCCACCGACTTTTTATTTTATCCTAAGGAAAGGTTAAAAAGCACAGCAAAAACCTTTGAGATGTTTTCTTGGGTTCAGGGAGTAGATTATAGAAAGGGAAGGTATTAGCACCCTTTCTATCCATGGTTATCCATGGGCTCTTAGTTACTTGCTTAGATCAACTTGCCTTGATTTTCAATTGTTTGAAATGGTGCTTTCAATTGTTTGAAATGGTGCTTTGTGTGTGTGTGAAAAATGTTTTTGAAAAGAGGCCAATGTGGTGGCAACCTTTGTAATGATCCATGTTTGAATGTATACAAAGGTGTATGTCTTTTGAAAAGTTTTCAATATTTTTTTAAAGTTGTTTTGAAAGTGTTTGTGATGTGTGGTTTTGAAAAATAGGCAAGGGTTTTTGTTTTGCAAGTTGGCAAGTAACCAAGAACTATCTACCCTAAATTTCTCAAAGATCTTTGCTATGTTTTAACCCTTTTAAAAATTTTGTTCCACCATTGTATTTGGTGGACAATCTTGTGTTAGGATGTGAACGGGACGGGCGTGGATCATCGTTTAGACCATGATTGCAATGGTGCCAAGTATCTTTGGGAAATTTTTCCTTTAAGGGACTTGATCATTTTTAGGCAACTTTCGAAAGCGTCATCGAGGGACTATGATCATTTGAATTTGTTTTGTTTTGCCAAAGATACCTAACATGCAACATGGCCCATTATTGAAGGCAACAAGTGGAATACCCTAGGGGTGCAAGTGTGATTAGTGTTGTCCATTTTCATGCTTGCTTATCTTGAATTTAGGTCAAGCTATTTGTTGTTTTTGATTTTCATACAAAACTCTAATTCTAACATGGCATAATTAGAAAGCTTCAAAAATGCGAAAAATAAAAGGTCTTAAGTTATTACAACACAATATATGGGATGGGGGGTACAAATGTTCAAATGGGGATATTTTAGCAAGAAATTAAAATCTAACTATTACATCCAAATTGAATCACACAAATTAATTAATTGCACAATACTTAAATAAAATAAAATAAATATGCAAGATGAAAAAATAATTTTTATGTGTATGTAAAAAGTATTTTTTTATGTGTTAAATAAACAAAAATAAAATGAATTAATTTTTGGTATTTTTATGCATTTAGGGCAAAACCCTAATTTTATAAATAAAAGGTATTTATTATATAATATATGCAATATTTATTAATTATGTACAAAAAATAAATAAAAGAAGGTATATTGTAAAAAAAGTATTTTTGAGGTCGAAATATTAATAAAAATAAAATGTATTAATTCTTTGTATTTTCCCTAAATATACTAATAAATCTATAAGTATTTACATTATTTATTAAATATATTAAATATGTACAAAAAATAAAATATTTAATATTATTAAAAAAATGTATATTTTTTATAAAATGTTTTCAAAGGTAAAATAAAATAAAAATCAGAAAATAAAAGTGTTTTGTATTATTTTTAATTATTTTAAATAAAAGTATCTATATTTATTTATTTACATACATCAAGTTAGAACAAATAAATACCTAAAAATGCAAAAAAAGGTGAAAAAAATAATTTTAATATTTTTTATGTTTTGACAAAAATAAATAAGTCAGAAACAAAAATCAAAAGTCAAAAATAATGAAAATAAAATGCAATGGGCCAAGGAGGTGCAAATGTAAAAACATGGTGCAAAAAGGAAAAATGTCACAAGCCCAACCTAATAGAGGTTTTCTTCAACCTCCAGCACAAAAATGTCAAAAACGCGCGCCTTAACTCCCTGGTTCAAACATCCTGATTCCTGGACTTTTAGCACAAACTTATAACATGAAAGATGTCAAGCATCAAGCCACGATTCCATACATATAAAAAACTCAACTTAACTCTCAGAAATGAGAGAGAATTTCTCCATCCCTAATTCTTAACCTAAGTTTTTGTCAATGTTCAGGTCTTAAATTCTCTCAGCATATGCAATATAAATGGAAAGTGAGGATATGTATAGCTTCAGGGACATGAGTAGAACATTTTTCATTCATAAACTTAAAGCTAACTCTTCCTAGATTGAGAGATAGAAGTCCATGAACTTACCTGTTCAGCTTGGATCGTGTCTGGCAATGGAGGTACTTTCAAGGCAAGGTGAGGATTGGTACAGCTTGTTTGAAGTCCAGGGATGCTATTCCAACCTTTAGCTTGCTTTGAAACCAAGTGAATCAAGCTATGGCAATCAACCTGCAAAACAGAAAAAGTGAAAATGGAAAATGGTGTTAGGGATGTTACAGGCCGTGTCCAATGCTTGGGACAGCTTCAGGGGGTGATAGGGAACGTGTTTGCAAAGGTTTTAGCCAAAACGCACGAGGGGAAATGTTTATGGAAGCCAAGTTGCAGGGATGCCCTGTTTTTGTGCAGTACAAAGGTGTTTTGAGGTTTGATGAGGTTTGGAAGGTGTTTTGGTCGTTCCTTAGCTCAGTTATGTTGTTTTGGATGTGTCTAACAAGTTTGTCTAAGCTAGTTCTTGCAGCAATGAGAGTTGGTGTGAGTTATGCAAGGTTTCTTCTATCTTAAGCAAGAAATGGCAAGTTGGTTTTCTAGACTTGTACAGGCCCCTCAAGTATGCTGCACACTTGAGCCTTGATCAGTGTGATATCTCCATGAATCTTGTGTCCAAAGATATGCATTGTACCACATAGATTGCAAAATTGACATAAAGTAACACTTTACAAAAATGGATAATATGCTTTTTCCAATTAAGGCTTAATCTAACATGTATTGCCCAAATGAATGAAATAACAACTTGGCACAATGGTTTAGAATTGAATTTTTGAGTAAGAAAGGGATTAGAGGCCTGTAACCTAGCTTATGCATGCTGATTTCAAAAATGCCCAAGTTATGAACATGTAAATTGGCCATGAACAAAGTGAGTTTTGCCCATATTGCCAAATTCGATTCTCCCTAACCACAAGGTTGTTTGATGAGTTCTTGGACATTTTGGAAAGCTTGGAATGTGTACTACAATCCATCTTTGTAATGCAAGTTGAAATTCCAAGTGGAAGTATGTGAAAAGTGGCCATGAAGTTAGGCAAAAATCCTGCCTAAAATAGGTCAAAATTTCTCTAAGTTAAGAATGTTTTGCACCCTTGTTCCAAAAATCATAACTTGAGCTACAAGCTTCTTTTGAGGAAACTTTGTGAATAAAAGTTGTAGATTTTGCAATGGACTACAACTTTCATGTTTTGACTTTTGTTTGAATCCAAATGCATCTTGATGAAAAAATGGGACAAAGTTAGGAAAAAATTAGGGATTTTCATAACTTAGAAAATTTCTAAGTTATGAAAATTCTTCATTTCAAACCCTAATTTGTGATTTTTGATTTCTTGATGAACAAGTTTCATGATTTGGCATGTTTTGATGAAAAATGAATCTTGACACTTGATTTTGACCAAAAAGTCAAAGTTTGACTTTTCAGTATACAGTCAAATTTGGCTCAGTTGACTGGAAAATTCATTTGTCAATCTTGTGCATTTGGGATCTTTTGAACTTGTTGAACATGTCAAGACAATTACAAGGGGTCTTTGAGTCCATATGTGAGCTTGGTTTGCCATTGGCTAGGTCAAACAGTCAAAAATTTCCTTTGTGCAGTCAAAACCCTAAAAATGACCATTTTGCCCTTTTGGTGATCTGATCAAATTTCTTGTGGAATTGTGATCCAAACTTGACCAAATGGTTCAAATGAGTTCATAATGTTGATGTGGGTCAAATTTCATGAGGTTTAACTATTAATTGACCATGGTTGACTTTTTCCCCAATACAGTTGATTTCTAGGTCAACTGTCCAATTGACTGGGCAAAGATTGGAATCAAGACTTGAAATCTGGTATGGGTAAACTTGAGAGTCCAATATGAAGCATGAAAGTCATTTTGGGCACTTTAGGTCAAAACATCTTTGTGCAAACTCAAACCCTAATTTGGGTCAACAGTGCAAGGAGGAGTCTTGAGCAGAGCAAACCCTAACTTGATCTTGAGCTCCAAGGGTCATGTGGTGAGAAAATATTGAAGAAAAGGGAGGGCAAATTTTGGGGTACAACAGGGACATGTGGTCACCAAAGCAATAGTAGGACGCCTTAGCGGTAACCCTAATGTCCTAGATCCTTTTTTATCCGAGGCAACCGTTTCGAGGCAACTTGGATCTTTAGACAGGAGGGCAACCTCTAAAACACCCTATACTCAATGACCACGTCGAGGCAACCAAGTGAGGCGTACCCTAGGAGTGGCATGTGCGAGTGTGTTAGGTTTCATGTTAAGTTATCTTTGCACATATTATGGTGAGCTACGAGTTGATTTTATTTTCATACAAGTCTTGTCATGCATAGTTAACAGTTAATGATTTGCGGAAAGTAAATTGCGGAAAGTAAATCTACGCTATTACAAGGCGTCGGGTATTTACATCGCCAAAAACATAACCCTTGAAAAGACAAATTGCGAGAAAATAAAGGAAAGCGATAAAATGGTCCTAATTAACGTTATTACATTCTCGGAGTAGTTACATAAATATGATCAAAAATATAATATGCGCACGATAAAGTTGAATCGGAGAAGTCCTAGGGTTTTGACCCTTTTGTTGTGAAAGAATGAATTTTTGGTTATTTTGCATTAAATTAAACCTAATTCTAATTAATTAAATAAAAGAAATGTTTTTTTTTATGTTTTTAATGAAACAAAAGAAAAGAAATTAAAATTGTCAAGAAAACCCTAATTCTAATTTATTTTATTTGTTATGAAAATAATTAAAGTTAACCTAATTAAAAAAGACTAAATTAATTAATTTACATTTATTTACAAAAATAATAATTTAAAGGTGAAATTAATAAATAATAATAATAAAAATATTTTTAGTTTTCTGATTTTTATTGTGAAAATAATTAATTTGTTAATTAAATACTAATAATAATAATAATTAATGAAAAGATTAAATGGAAATTAAAAAAGAAAAGAATAAAGAAACCAGGGGGTGCTGGGCCTAACAAAGGGGTACGTTTGGCAATTCTGGCCCATTAATCTCTCAAGCCCTTTTGACTTTCTGGATCGTCCAGGGCGCTGGTTGACTGGGAGCATGGTACTCATCATCTTTTGGCCACTGGATCTGCTTTGCCAGCCACTTGGCATGCTGAAGCGTGAGATACATGATGGAACACGTTGGGAAGCCTGCATGTGATTATGTTAGAAAAAACAATATAAGCGTTTGGGTGGACCTGGGATTCGAACCCAGGTCCCAATGATCATTTGCCAACGCACCATCCACTAAGCCATCTGCACGCCTTTGTTAATATACTAACAAACAATTATAATATTAAGAAATAATTAATATGCTGGACAAACAAATAAACGCGCGCCCTTTTTGAATGCTCCAATAGCACATCACCACGTACTCATCTTCTTCGCTGATGCCTGTGAAAAAACAAATAGATAGCGGGGGGTTTTAACCCCCACAACCTACAACAACGAAAAATAGCGATTAGCTCTAGGATTTATATAAATGTTTCACGAGTATGGCTTTGTGTTCGTCTGGATGCAACGGTTCCAACCATGGGTTTTAAGGGGCCTAATTTTTCCTGTACTGTAAATCCCCAATTTTAGAGTTCATGAACCCTAGAATCCATCAATGGCGTTTTACGATTCTGTGCATTTTAATCCAATTAAACTATACCAACAGCTTCATATGAGTTCAAACAATACAAAACAAACACAAAATCATGTTAATGATGCATGAAATAAGCAATTCGATTCTGGAGAAAAAAAACGCAAACCGTTAAACTGTTCTTGATGATTCTTGTAGCTTTAAGGCTTGGTTTTGATTGCAATGCGTTTCTGGGAACCCCTGCAATAGATTAGAACCAATAAAAGCCTTTGAATCACGTTAGAATATGGAAATCAGTTTTCAAGTTTCTTTGAATTTTCTTGAATGTTGTTATGGCTTTTCTGCAGAAAATTCACGTATGCATGAGTAGGGTTTGATTGTGTATATATAGTAGAAGGGAATTAGGTTACAATCTTGCACAAAAGATCCATGGAATGATGATTCAATATTTGATTGAAAATCAAATCTTTTTGGATCTTTTTGATTGAAGAAAGTTGCCAAACTTGGAGATTTTGATATCCTTGATTGATACACGAAATTGCCAGCATGATTAGGTCATTCTTGCTTTACAAAAAGATTGAAAAACCATATCTTTGAATTTCCTACAATTTAAATTAATTAAATGAATTAAAATCAATTAAAAATCCAATTAATTAATAAAAATAAGAAAATCAATTCAAATAGGCTTGATGGGTCGTGCATAAGTCATGGATAAAGTTTCAAGAAGAAATTTGAGGCCCATTAGCAAAAACAAGGTGTTTTGAGCAAAGTTGACATTTGCAAGTTCACAAAAATTTACCAACTTCTCCAATGCATATCTTGCTCAATTTTGATTATATGAACATGTTCTTGGACATTTTGGAATGGTATTGAAGTCCTCTAACCAATTCCTTTGGTCCCATGTCATTTGGATTTAACAATCTCAAGTTATGGCCTTTGACTTAAAGTGCATTTTTGTTGACTTTTGAAATTAACCTATAATGTAGAAATTGATAACTTTTTGTGAGAGCATTTCTTGGACTTGGAATGTGAAGATGAGTTGTAGGAAATGTCATCCCCTTAAAAATGAGCATTGGATGAGATTTTTCTGATGAACCATGAAAAAGTTATGCCCTGGTCAAGATACAATTGACTTTTTTGCTGTCCAAAAATAGAAACTTTTGCATCTTGATGATTTTTGAGCCATCCTTGTGGAATCATGATCAAGACTTGATCAAATGATGATTGTGGACTCAAAATAAGATGTTGACCAAAAATTCTGACTTTTGACTGCAAAATGACCATTTTACCCCTACAGTTGACTGTGGATCAAATAGGGCTTTTGATTGTGCAAATTGGCACTGTGAGTCTTGAGACTTGGCATGTAGGTGCTTGAGAATGTATATAGGCCCATGAGACTTGATTTAAGCATTGAAAACCTCAAATTCCTTGAAAGAAACAAAACCCTAATTTCAGCTGGCTTAGGAGGCATTTGAACTGTGCAACCCTTGAGTAGTCTTGAACCATTTGAAGATGATTCTTGACAAACCTTGAAGAATATGAGAGGGAAAATTTTGGGGTACAACAGTTGCCCCTGTTCAATCTTCTTAAACCTGAGGAAGTAGATTGGCTGGCGTGCCTTTCGTGATCTGAAGGTGGAAGATGATTGAACACTAGAGTGCCCAGAAATTTGCACTCGCATAGTGGAGTATCAGCAATGTGATGTCGGGGATGGGCTTACAGACGCCATTTGGAGAGATGATGGATAGGAGGATGGGCTTATATATGCCATCTGGAGATGTGACATAATCTTGCCGGGAATGGGCTTATAGATGCCATCTGGAGATTGTTGGTTAAATTGTGATCTTGTAAGTTGAACGAGGGAACCTGTGTAGGGTTGCCTGATGATGAGCTCGTGTAAAACTGCATCTTAGAAAGAAGTAAACCTGTGTAGGGTTTACTGATGATGAGCCTGTGTGAAACTGCATCTTTGAAGGAAGGAAACCTGTGTAGGGTTGACTGATGATGAGTCCGTGTGAAACTGCATCTTGGAATGAAGGAAACCTGTGTAGGGTTTCTTGATGACGAGTCCGTGTAAAACTGCATCTGAAATGGAGAAGGAACCTGTGTGGGGTTACTTTAATGATGAGCCCGTGTAAAACTGCATCTGGAAAGAGAAAGGGAACCGGGGTAGGGTCGCCTTATGATGAGTCAGTGTGAAACTGCATCTTGGAATGAACCTGTGTAGGGTTTCTTGATGACGAGTCTGTGTAAAACTGCGTCTTGAAGAGAGGGAACCGGTGTAGGGTTGCTTGATGAGGAGTCCGTGTAAAACTTCATCTGGAGTTGAGAAGGAAACCTGTGTAGGGTTACTTCGGGATAAGTTTGTGTAAAACTTCTGGATGAATCGGGGTAAGGTTATTTTGAGATAAGTTCGTGTAAAACTTCAGGAGGAACCGGGGTAAGGTTACTGTGAGATAAGTTCGTGTAAAACTTCTGGATGAACCGGGGTAAGGTTACTTTGAGATAAGTTCGTGTGAAACTTCAGGAGCAACCGGGGTAAGGTTACTGTGAGATAAGTTCGTGTAAAACTTCAGGATGAACCGGGGTAAGGTTATCTTGACGATGAGTTCGTGTAAAACTTCGTCTTGGAACTGATGAGGAACCGGTGTAGGGTTGCCTGAGGACGAGTCTGTGTAAGACTTCATCTTGGAGGGGAGGAGGAACCTGTGTAGGGTTACTTTGATGATGAGTCCGTGTAAAACTTCATCTTGGAAATGAGAAGGAACCGGTGTAGGGTTTCCTGATGATGAGTTCGTGTGAAACTTCATCTGAAACTGAGAAGGAACCTATGTAGGGTTTCCTGATGATGAGTCAGTGTGAAACTTCATCTGAAACTGAGAAGGAACCAGTGTAGGGTTTCCTGATGATGAGTCCGTGTAAAACTTCATCTGAAAGGGAGAAGGAACCTGTGTAGGGTTTCCTGAGGATGAGTCCGTGTAAAACTTCATCTGACATTGAGAAGGAACCGGTGTAGGGTTTCCCGACGATGAGTCCGTGTAAAACTGCATCTGAAAGGAGAAGGAACCGGTGTAGGGTTGCTTCATGTTGGTCAAGTAGATAATTGTCCTGTCTGGTTTCAAGTATTAACCCATGATCAGTCGTCCACAGAATTTTCTTGGCTTTTTACAGGTGTTGATCTGGAACTGCAAAGGTAGATGGTAATCATCTTTTGATTGACCTTTTCCTGAAAAGGCAAAACGTTAGTTGTACGCAATGTCATGATGCATGAACTGCATGATGTCAAGATGTTCTCAAGAATAAATGAGATTTGTGTTGTATGATGCGCATGTATGTCATGATGTATGAAGATGTGATGTTTTTAGCTGGGGAAAATAAATCCCGAAGCTGCTGGAGAATAGTGTTGAGTTCTTCATTTCCGCTGGGGATGATGAACGAAGATGGTTGCAAGAATAAACTTGTAGGAGAAGATAACTCCGTTGGGGAATAAACTTGATGAAGAGATTACTCTGCGGGAAATTACTCTGTGGGAAGAGATGCTTTGCTGAGATTTTGATGATAACTTCGCTGGGGATTCCGTTGATAAGCTATATTGAGGATTTTGATGATGAACTCCGCTGGGGGATAGAAAGAACTTTGCTGGGGATAATCTTTCCGTTGCAAATTGCTGAGGATAACCCAATTAGACTCTGGTGGGGGATAACCTCCTGAATATGGCTGGGGAGAGATTTTTGTACTCTGCAGGGGACAAGCTTCTAGACTCTACTGGGGAGATGATTCAACTCTCCTGGGGAAACTTTTGAGGAAATGGCTCCACTGGGGGGTGTCTTGTATTCCGCCGGGGAACATTCTTATACTCTGTTGAGGAATATTAAGAACGTCGGGGATGCTTGCTGAGGAATATCCGTATACTCTGATGGGGAATATTAAGATCTACTGGGGATACCCAACTTTTCAGGACTAATGGTAGACCAACTCTGCTTGGGGGAGAGTATTGCTGACTTGCTGGGGATACTGTGCCTTTTTAAGGCTGATGGGAGGCCAACTCTGCTTAGGGAGAGTATGGCTGATTTGTTCATAGTTGCAAGTCTCAGTGGGGAAGAGCTACCATTACTGTCTTAACCGGCGGGGAGTGAAGGTATCTTGGTCAATATTCTTCAGCTGAATTTACCTTGTACCGAGAGGACAGAGCAGCTTGCACAGTTCGGACAATTCTTATTGCCCCAGCTTCTGTGGAAGAAGGTACCTGTGGAGGAGCTTGATAACCGCCGATTGAAGTGACAAATCTTCTTCTAGTAGGCAAGTGACGAGATGACGGGACATAGTCGTACGCTTTAATCCCTAATTTTTTCCTGGACCGCCCTTTCGGGTTTTCAGTCCACCGGGATACCCATTTTTGCCCAAGCCGCCTTTTCAGGTTTTTGACTTGCCGGGTGTACAGATTTTTCATTTTCATCCCTTATTTTTGCCCGAACCCTTTTGGTTCGTCGGGAAGCCCTTATTTTTGCCTAGGCCAGTCGACCTAGCGGGTCTTTGATTATGCGTAGTATTTTTTCGACTATGTCCATGCTCTCAGGATGTAGAGAGTTGTCGCTGTCAGTAGCATTGTGTTGCTATACTACCCGAAGATGTCTGATCATGCAAGATTCGTTGCTGGAATTCATGTCCAATGCCCCAAGTGACTCAGGCGGAGATTTGCCCCTGGCTATTTGGCATTTTGAGAGATTCCTGGAATCTTGACTTGACTGGTTCAGATGATGCACCATGATCATGTCTGCCCCTTGGTTGGAAGTGTTTTTCCACTTGATGTGACTCTTCTTATTGAAAAGGTTTTTGTTCACAAGATATTCATCGTGCGAATTTCTCTGCTGTTTGAACAAATAGTCATATGCAAACAATGTTGTTTTAAAAATGCACAGCTTATGTCTGTTTTGACGTTTTTGAAAATAAGTGAATTTTTGTAAAATGTGATGTCAACTCAAGATTTTACAGCAAACCCTACAGGAGTCAGGATACCTTTTGTAACAGTATGCTTTCGAACTAACCCATGCTTCATCTAGGACTTTTAAGGGTTATAACGTGGCCTGGTTCACGGTTTAAGAAACAAAGGATAAAGGCTCAAAGTATATTTGTACCCACCCGCTCTTCGTGATGTTCTTCGATCCTAAACTCAGCTAATCGTGCGTTAGACCTTGTTTGAGTCTTTGCTCTGATATTCCGGTGATGGTTCGGATATTGACAGTTTATTTTGAATAGGCAGTCGATTTTTTTTTGTTGAGGGTTTGTAGGACCTCTTTCTTTTTTGATTTTGTTATCCCTATCTTTTGCCTGAACTGTTTCTTTTGTGATTACAGTCAGCGGGATGCCCCAGTTTTGTAAGTCTCCTTCATAGGTTTTGACTTATTGGGTTTTTTATTTTTGAAAGACAACGACTGCTTGTCTTGACGATTATAGGGAACCATCACCGTTCTTTTGTTTCGGAAAGACTTCTTTGATGCCATTTATTGTGCACCTGGATCAACTGAGAGAACTACCTTGCCCCAGGTTATGATTAAGGGTTTTAATTTTTTGTGAAAAGAAAAACTCCAACTTCTTTGGCTCAAAGGGGTTGACTAGGGATTATCTTCCTTATAACTCCACTATTTAGGATTTGAAACAATGCATGTACCTCATCAGTGGGGTCTGTTCAAAAGCATACTGTAAAGATCGTGGTATCGTTTTCGTCATCCTCCCTCAAAAGGCTTAGAACTTTTTAGTCGAGAGTTGAACATCAAAAAATGAAAGCAATTTTAAGCATAGTGAACACAATTACTTCAAAACAGACACGTGTGATGCATTAATGAAATAAGAGAGTTTGACATGATAATTGTTTGAATAAGCAAATAAAAATACAACTTGAAAATTCAAATAAACAAAAGCCGTCAATGATTTGGCATAGGAGCAGTGATCATGTTTGGCGTCTCTGGAGGGTCAAATTGGATTTCCTTAGCGTCAATCATATTATGAATCTTGTATTTAAGCACACAACAATCTTCGGTATCGTGCCCCGGGCTACCGGAATGATAAGCACACCTCGCATCTGGGTTGTAGTTGGGAGAAGAAGTCTTAGGGTTCACAGGAGGGTTTATCACCGCAATCAGGTTCATCTTCAACATGTGCTGCAGTGCTTGTGACAATGGCATGTTGATGTTGGTGAACTATCTTTTAGGCTCGTCTGGCCTTCGCTGATTTCCCTTTTGCTATTGTCGGCGTGTCGCAGAACCAGAGATCATGACTGCCCCTACGTGTTGGTCACGACGACTCTTTTGACTGTACGCAGCATTGGACTCTTTCTTCCCACTGTAAGGCTTTTTATGAGCATCAGAAGGTGTAGCTTCTTGGATCTTCCCACTTTTGATGTCGGCTTCAATTCTCTCCCCAGTCAAGATAAGGTCTGTAAACCCGGCTGAAGAGTTTCCAATCAGATGATTAAAGAATGGACCAGACAGGGTCCCCAGAAACATATCCACAAGTTCACGGTCAGTTAGAGGTGGTTGCACCTATCCAACAAGGTCTCTCCATTTTTAGGCATACTCTTTAAATCCTTCACCCGTCCCTAGTGACATACCCTGGAGTTGGGTACGCGTAGGAGCGAGGTCGGAATCATATTGATACTGCTTATAGAACGCAGTAGCCAAGTCTTCCCAGTTGCGGATACTGGCCCCATCCAGCTGATAGAACCATTCGAGTTGAGTCCCTGAAAGACTATCCTGGAAGAAATGGATCCACAAATTCTTGTCAGCTGTGTAAGGTTCGATCTTCCTTACATATGATCGGAGGTGCAGCTTTGGGCAGGAGGCTCCGTCATATTTGGCAAAGGCAGGTGCCTTGAATTTATGGGGAATCACCACCCCAAGGGATAAGCTTAGGTCTCCAAAGTCCAACCCGGGCACATTCTGAATTTCCATAGCACTTAAGCGGTCCTCCAGCTGTTTGTACTTGTCCTCAACAGGAGGGTACTGTTCATCATTATAATCCGTCTCGTTGTCAGAGACCACGGGACTAGGAACCCTTCTCTCTTGGGGACTGTCTTTCCCTACAGAGGAAGTAGTCAGATCAACCTCATTTTGTAGTCCATTCCCAAATCTGCGTCCAGTATTGAACAAGACAGTCCTCTTCTTCTTCTTCTTCTTCCTCTCTTTCAGAATCAGAGTCTTCAAATCCTGTTGACCCTGGGCTAGGCTCATAACCAACTCTTGGAACTGGGCATTCTGGGCCTGGAGGGCCTTGATAGCTTGTTCAGCGGAAGGTTCGGTAGACATGATGATTGCTGAAATAAACAGCGAAGAAGATAAGTGACCTGTAAAAGGGTACCTGTAATGCAATGATATGTATGATATGCATGCAATGTTTTCAAGGATCTCGCGGGGTAAACAGAGAAACTTGTTAGAATTTGAAATATGGTAGCTTGATTGAAGGAGCTTCACGTTGTTGAGAGTCCTTCTTCAAGAGTTAGGCTCACCATATCGAGTGGGTCATAGCCCCTGACTCAAGTTATCAACCTTGGCTAGAGGAAAATAAATCCCCTTTGCCCCTTGTTAGACATTTGGTTCATCATGACCTGCATCACAAACCCTTGAGATCCTTGAAATGGATTAGTCCTTATGCAGGATGCATGCAATGTTATGATGTTATGATGCGTGAAGTGATGTAAGTAAACCCTGCAATGAGTCCAAATTATTGGATAAGGACTGTAAGCAAAACCTGCAAGGAACCCATGTTGTCAGATAACAAGTAGTTCAAGTTTGAAAGCACACAAGTCACGCAAAGAGCCCTTAGATTTTAGGCTAGCATGGAGTTTAGATATTACCCTCTTGAAGTTGGTTGGTTAAGACCTGTCCTAGAAATAGTAACCGGGTTCTAGAGGATCTCAATATCATTGACTACCCTCAATCGGTCATAACTCCAGCTTCGCAACCTTTTCTTGCGGCCGGAACCATCGCGAGAGTTTAGCCTCAATGAGTGTAGCATACTGCTACTGTTCTATGGCCAAGTTGGGTCAATTTAAGGTTCTAAGGTCGGTTGGTGCTTAATGACTCCTCAGAAGACCCATATTCTCCTCGTTCCAACACAAGGGATATCGATACAGACCAAGGTGTCACACCAATGTAGCTACTGCTTCACCCGTTTCGGTCAACGCCGAACAGGTCCCTCACAGTTTATTGCTACCTAAAGGGTATCCCCCAGATCCGGGTTAGGATCTATGAAACTCCGATGCAAGCCCACAAAATTAAAGCAAACAAGGCATTCAATTGAAAACATAGAATGATCTAATCCTAAGGTGCACCTCACTTATTGAATCCCCAGCAGAGTCGCCAGTTCTGTGATCGGTGGAAATAGAACTGACTGTTTTGAAATGTTGGTTCGCAAAATGTCGCGGTAAGCAAGAGTCGCCACCGTCTTTTATTTTCTCCAACAACGAAAGGACAAAAGCACAGCAAAATTCCTTTTGTAGATGTTTCTCGGTTCGGGAGGTAGATTATAGAAAGGGAAGGTGTTAGCACCCTTTCTATCTGTGGTTATCCACGGGCTCTTAGGTACTTGCTCACTATGTTTTCAAAATGTTTGCTTTTCTTGTGTATGTGGGTTTTGAAAAGAGTTTTGTTTGAAAACTTCGTTTTGACTCTTGTATCAGTCCTCAAGAGTGTATGAAGTGTTCGTTTGAAAACTTTTGTCAGAAAAAGTGTAGGTGCGAAAAGTATTTTGTTTTTGAAAGAGCAAGTACCTTAGAACCTCTACCTACTCAAAAGAAATTAAGCTGTGTAAATGTCCTTTAGACATTACTATCCCACTATTGAGAAGTAGGTAGCACCGTCGTTGGAGTTATTCGGGTCAATTCGATTATAGGGACATGTGGTCACCAAAGCAATAGTAGGACGCCTTAGCGGTAACCCTAATGTCCTAGATCCTTTTTTATTCGAGGCAACTGTTTCGAGGCAACTTGGATCTTTAGACAGGAGGGCGACCTCTAAAACACCCTATACTCAATGACCACGTCGAGGCAACCAAGTGAGGCGTACCCTAGGAGTGGCATGTGCGAGTGTGTCAGGTTTCATGTTAAGTTATCTTTGCACATATTATGGTGAGCTACGGGTTGATTTTATTTTCATACAAGTCTTGTCATGCATAGTTAACAGTTAATGATTTGCGGAAAGTAAATTGCGGAAAGTAAATCTACGCTATTACAAGGCGTCAGGTATTTACATCGCCAAAAACATAACCCTTGAAAAGACAAATTGCGAGAAAATAAAGGAAAGCGATAAAATGGTCCTAATTAACACTATTACATTCTCGGAGCAGTTACATAAATATGATCAAAAATATAATATGTGCACGATAAAGTTGAATCAGAGAAGTCCTAGGGTTTTGACCCTTTTGTTGTGAAAGAATGAATTTTTGGTTATTTTGCATTAAATTAAACCTAATTCTAATTAATTAAATAAAAGAAATTTTTTTTATGTTTTTAATGAAACAAAAGAAAAGAAATTAAAATTGTCAAGAAAACCCTAATTCTAATTTATTTTATTTGTTATGAAAATAATTAAAGTTAACCTAATTAAAAAAGACTAAATTAATTAATTTACATTTATTTACAAAAATAATAATTTAAAGGTGGAATTAATAAATAATAATGAAAATGAAAATATTTTTAGTTTTCTGATTTTTATTGTGAAAATAATTAATTTGTTAATTAAATACTAATAATAATAATAATAATTAATGAAAAGATTAAATGGAAATTAAAAAAGAAAAGAATAAAGAAACCAGGGGGTGTTGGGCCTAACAAAGGGGTACGTTTGGCAATTATGGCCCATTAATCTCTCAAGCCCTTTTGACTTTCTGGATCGTCCAGGGCGCTGGTTGACTGGGAGCATGGTACTCATCATCTTTTGGCCACTGGATCTGCTTTGCCAGCCACTTGGCATGCTGAAGCGTGAGATACATGATGGAACACGTTGGGAAGCCTGCATGTGATTATGTTAGAAAAAACAATATAAGCGTTTGGGTGGACCTGGGATTCGAACCCAGGTCCCAATGATCATTTGCCAACGCACCATCCACTAAGCCATCTGCACGCCTTTGTTAATATACTAACAAACAATTATAATATTAAGAAACAATTAATATGCTGGACAAACAAATAAACGCGCGCCCTTTTTGAATGCTCCAATAACACATCACCACGTACTCATCTTCTTCGCCGATGCCTGTGAAAAAACAAATAGATAGCGGGGGTTTTTAACCCCCACAACCTACAACAACGAAAAATAGCGATTAGCTCTAGGATTTATATAAATGTTTCGCGAGTATGGCTTTGTGTTCGTCTGGATGCAACGGTTCCAACCATAGGTCTTAAGAGGCCTAATTTTTCCTGTACTGTAAATCCCCAATTTTAGAGTTCAAGAACCCTAGAATTCATCAATGGCGTTTTACGATTCTGTGCATTTTAATCCAATTAAACTATACCAACAACTTCATATGAGTTCAAACAATACAAAACAAACACAAAATCATGTTAATGATGCATGAAATAAGCAATTCGATTATGAAAAAAAACGCAAACCGTTAAACTGTTCTTGATGATTCTTGTAGCTTTAAGGCTTGGTTTTGATTGCAATGCGTTTCTAGGAACCCCTGCAATAGATTAGAACCAATAAAAGCCTTTGAATCACGTTAGAATATGGAAATCAGTTTTCAAGTTTCTTTGAATTTTCTTTAATGTTGTTATGGCTTTTCTGCAGCAAATTCACGTATGCATGAGTAGGGTTTGATTGTGTATATATAGTAGAAGGGAATTAGGTTACAATCTTGCACAAAAGATCCATGGAATGATGATTCAATATTTGATTGAAAATCAAATATTTTTGGATCTTTTTTATTGAAGAAAGTTGCCAAACTTGGAGATTTTGATATCCTTGATTGATACACGAAATTGCCAGCATGATTAGGTCATTCTTGCTTCACAAAAAGATTGAAAAACCATATCTTTGAATTTCCTACGATTTAAATTAATTAAATGAATTAAAATCAATTAAAAATCCAATTAATTAATAAAAATAAGAAAATAAATTCAAATAGGCTTGATGGGTCGTGCATAAGTCATGGATAAAGTTTCAAGAAGAAATTTGAGGCCCATTAGCAAAAACAAGGTGTTTTGAGCAAAGTTGACTTTTGCAAGTTCACAAAACTTTCCCAACTTCTCCAATGCATATCTTGCTCAATTTTGATCATATGAACATGTTATTTGACATTTAGGAAAGGTATTGAAGTCCTCTAACCAATGCCTTTGGTCCCATGTCATTTGGATTTACCAATCTCAAGTTATGGCCTTTGACTTAAAGTGCATTTTTGTTGACTTTTGAAATTGACCTATAATGTAGAAATTGATAACTTTTTGTGAGAGCATTTCTTGGACTTGGAATGTGAAGATTAGTTGTAGGAAATGTCATCCCCTTCAAAATGAGCATTGGATGGGATTTTTCTGATGAACCATGAAAAAGTTATGCCTTGGTCAAGATATAGTTGACTTTTTTGCTGTCCAAAAATAGTAACTTTTGCATCTTGATGATTTTTGAGCCATCCTTGTGGAATCATGATCAAGACTTGATCAAATGATGATTGTGGACTCAAAATAAGATGTTGACCAAAAATTCTGACTTTTGACTGCAAAATGACCATTTTACCCCTGCAGTTGACTGTGGATCAAATAGGGCTTTTGACTGTGCAAATTGGCACAGTGAGTCTTGAGACTTGGCATGTAGGTGCTTGAGATTGTATATAGGCCCATGAGACTTGATTGAAGCATTGAAAACCTCAAATTCCTTGAAAGAAACAAAACCCTAATTTCAGCTGGCTTAGGAGGCATTTGAACTGTGCAACCCTTGAGTAGTCTTGAACCATTTGAAGATGATTCTTGACAAACCTTGAAGAATATGGGAGGGCAAATTTTGGGGTACAACATACGCATAATCAAAGACCCGCTAGGTTGACTGGCCAAGGCAAAAATAAGGGATGAAAATGAAAAATTTGTACACCCGGCAAGTTGAAAACCTGAAAAGGCGGCTTGGGCAAAAAAGGGTATCCCGGTGAACTGAAAACCCGAAAGGGCGGTCCAGGTAAAAATTAGGGATCAAAGCATACGACTATGTCTCATCATACCGTCACTGGCCTACCAGAAGAAGACTTGTCATTTTGACCGAAAGATACCAAGCACCTCATAGGTGGGGATAATACTCGATCCACAGGGCCTCCGCAGGCACCTTCTCCCGCAAAAACTGGGGAAAATAAGAATTGTCCGAACTGTACAAGTTGCTCTGTCCACCAGGTACCAAGGTATATATTCAGCTGAAGAATATGGCTAAGATACTTTCACTCCCCGCAGAGTAAAACAGTAATGGTAGCTCTCCCCACTGAGACTTGCAACTATGAACGAATCAGTAATACTCTCCCCAAGAAGAGTTAATCTACCATCAGCCCCAAAAAGGCTGGGTATCCCCAGAAGGTCTTAATATTCCCCAACGGAGTATAAGAATATTCTCCAGCAAGTATCAGAGTATCCCCGACAGTCTTAACATTCCTCAACGAAGTATAAGAATGTTCTTCGGCGGAATACAACATACCCCAGCGGAGTCATTTCCCCAGCGCAGTCTAAAAAGGCTTCCCCGCCAGAGTTGAATCATCTTACCCAGTAGATTCTGGAAGCTTATCCCTGACAGAGCACAAATAAATCTCCCCAGCCAAATTCAAAAGGTTATCCTCACAAGAGTCTAACTGGGTTATCCTCAGTAAGTTGCAACTGAAGGATCATCCCCAGCGAAGTTCTTTCTATCCCCAGCGGAGTTCATCATTAAAATCCCCAACAGAGCTTATCAACAGAATCCCCAGCGGAGTTATCGTTAAAATCTTCAGCAGAACGTCTCTTCCCCACAGAGTAATTCCCCTCGGAGAAATTTCTTCATCAGTTTATTCCCCCAACAGAGTTCTTCTCTCCTACAAGTTTATCATCTTCGTTTATCATCCCCAGCAGAAATGAAGAACTCAACTCTATTCTCCAGCAGCTCCAGGATTTATTTTCCCCAGCTAAAACATCACATTTCCATACATCATGATACATGCATATACGCATCATACCATGCAATCTCATTTATGTTGAGAACATCATTGCTTGATCCATCTCATGCATTTCATGTGACTGACCTTTTACCTTTCAGGAAAGATGCAGTTAAGTCCCCAGCTTAGTCAAAAACCTGACCAGTTCTTAAATCTCAATTGATTTATCCTCGGTTGAATTTCGGATAAGGTTCTCAATTTCGGCAGTTTCCCTACGTCATAGTGTGGACGAGTACTATAACCTCAACGGTATACTCCATTGAGCACGATTCAGTTCCTAGATCTTGATGTTTTCCTCCATCATAGTGTGGACGAGTTCTATAACCTCAACGGTATACTCCATTGAGCACGAGACAGTTCCTAGATCTTGATGAAGATGTTTCCCTACGTCATAGTGTGGATGAGTACTATAACCTCAACGGTATACTCCATTGAGCACGAGTCAGTTCCTAGATCTTGATGTTTTCCTCCATCATAGTATGGACGAGTTCTATAACCTCAACGGTATACTCCATTGAGCACGAGACAGTTCCTAGATCTTGATGAAGATGATTCCCTATGTCATAGTGTGGACGAGTACTATAACCTCAACGGTATACTCCATTGAGCACGAGTCAGTTCCTAGATCTTGATGTTTTCCTCCGTCATAGTGTGGACGAGTTCTATAACCTCAACGGTATACTCCATTGAGCACGAGACAATTCCTAGATCTTGATGAAGATGTTTCCCTATGTTATAGTGTGGACGAGTACTATAACCTCAACGGTATACTCCATTGAGCACGAGTCAGTTCCTAGATCTTGATGTTTTCCTCCGTCATAGTGTGGACGAGTTCTATAACCTCAACCGTATACTTCATTGAGCACGAGACAGTTCCTAGATCTTGATGAAGATGTTTCCCTACGTCATAGTATGGACGAGTACTATAACCTCAACGGTATACTCCATTGAGCACGAGTCAGTTCCTAGATCTTGATGTTTTCCTCCGTCATAGTGTGGACAAGTTCTATAACCTCAACGGTATACTCCATTGAGCACGAGACAGTTCCTAGATCTTGATGAAGATGTTTCCCTATGTCATAGTGTGGACGAGTACTATAACCTCAACAGTATACTCCATTGAGCACGAGTCAGTTCCTAGATCTTGATGTTTTCCTCCGTCATAGTGTGGACAAGTTCTATAACCTCAACGGTACACTCCATTGAGCACGAGACAATTCCTAGATCTTTATGAAGATGTTTCCCCCCAGTTGAATCATGGACAGGTTCTTAAGACTCATCCGAGGCATTCTCTCAGTTGAAATACAAGCAAGTTCCTAAATCTCAACAAAAGTTAGACTTCCCCAGCGGAATCTTTTACAACAACAGGTATGCAAGCTCTCGCTAAGGAATCTCTTATGCGATCGACACTCCTGCAGATGGCATCTGTAAGCCCATCCTCCTACCAACAATCTCCAAATGGAATTTGTAAGCCCATTCCCGACATCACAACGTTGATACTACACCATGTGAGTGCAAATTTTTGGGCACTATAGTGTTCAATTATCTTCCACCCTCGGATCACGAAAGGCTCAAAAGCCAATCTATATCCTCAGGTTTAAGAAAATTGAACAGGGGCAACTGTTGTACCCCAAAATTTTCCCTCCCATATTCCTCAAGACATGTCAAGAATAATCTTCAAGTTGCTCAAGTTGGCTCAAGGTTTGGACAGTCAAATCACCTCCTAAGGCAGTCAAGTCAAAATTAGGGTTTTGTGTTACATCAAGGTCCTTACATCCAAATGGCCTCAAGTGCTTCCCAATGTCTTAATATGTTCTTAAGTTCATCCATGTCAAATTTCAAGCCTTGCAGAGAAAGTTTGGTCAGTCAATTGCTCAAGAGACCCAAAAATCGACTGTGCTAGGGCAAAAGTCAACTGTGACCTACAAACAGTAAAACCTCAAGATTTTTTGTCAACATTATCATTTTGAAGTATAATTCATCATTTTATCAAGGGTTGATCATGATTCATCAAGGATTGCTCAAGATTCATCAAGATTCAAAAGTTGCTAAATTAGGGTTTTGCACGAAAAGTCAACTCAACTTTGATCAAGCATAACTTTCTCATACTTTATGAGAAATGACCCATCCAAACCTCATTTTGAATAGGATGAAATTTACTACAATCCATCTTCACACCCCAAGATCAAGAAATGCTCTCACAAAAAGTTACTAATTTGGACATTATAGGTCATTTTTGAAAGTCAACAAAAACACATTTTTTTCCAAAGCTTATAACTTTAGCATGGAACATCAAAATGAGATTAGACCAAAAGGGTTGATTAGAGGACATCTCAAGGTTTCTAAAAAGTCCAAGAAAACTTCCAAAAGTTCAAAATTGAAGAAGTTGTGCATTGTTGAAGTTGGGCATCTTTCCAAATTTGCCAAAAGTCAACTATCCTCAAAACTCCAATTTTTGACAAAAGGGCCCACTTTTTCCACTTGATATGGTCTTTTCATGCCACGCACGTGTTCCATCTTTAATTTCATGACCAAACATTTATTTTTCTATTTTATTTCATTTTTATTGATTTAATTCATTATTAATCAATATTAAATCAAATAAAATCTAAAAATTGATGTAAGGGGATTCTTGTGATCATTACAGCTTGCAAATATCATGTTCAACTCAATCAAACTCGTGCCAAGTCAAAACATGCACAAAATATCAAATTTGATGCAATTTTGGAAAACTTATCAATGGTGGTCAAACAAATCTTCCATCTTTAATGCACTTGGATTATAGCCCATGTTTTGACCTAAATTCATTCCATTATATGAACACAAGCCACACAAACCTAAAACACGCACAAAGCTCTGCAGAAACGGCAAAAGAAAGTTTGTGAAAAACCTTGAAAAAGTGGAGATCGAATTTTGGTTTAGAGGTGTGATCGGTGGATATGGAACTGACTGTTTAACGCTGGTTCGCGAAATGTCGCGGAAGCAAGAGTCGCCACCGTCTTTTATTTTCTCCAAATGGAAAGGACAAAGCACATAAAAATTCCTTAAAGAGATTGCTCTCGGTTCGGGAGGTAGATTATAGAAAGGGAAGATGTTAGCACCCTTTCTATCCATGGTTATCCATGGGCTCTTAGATACTTGCTCATTGTGTTTTCAAAAATGGTTTGTTTGCTTTTCAACTATGGGTTTTAAAAAGTTTCTTTGAAAATTCCAGTTCAACTCTTGTATCGGTCCTCAAGAGTGTTTGAAAAATTGCTTTCGAAAGCTTTTTGAAAAGGTGTCGGTGTGAAAAGTATTTTTGAATTTGTTTTTGAAATTAGAGCAAGTATCTAGAGTCGTCTACCTACCCTAAGGAATTCGTCTGTGTAGATGTCCTTTATAGTAGTGCCATCCCACCATTGAGAGGTAGGTAGCACCACCGTTGGAGGTGTTCGGGTCAATTCGAGGTTCGGGATATGGTGATCACCGGAGCAATGGGAAGACACCTTAGAAGCTACCCTCATGCCAGGTTCCCGGATCATGAGGACTTACTAAGATATCCTCTACTCGACGATCACCTTTCGAGGCAAGGCAACAGTGAGGCGTACCCTAGGGGTGGTGTGTGATTTGTGTGTCAGATTCATTTATTTTTGTCTTGTCAGGTTATTGGTGATCTAACGTTTTGTTTTTATTTTTGTCATTCATTCTTGCATGCATTTATTTAACAGTTAAAAAGTGCGGAAAGATAAAATTCCTAAATTATTACAAAGGCGCGGGTCTACATCGCCAAATTAAACTAGGACCCGATTTGACATAAAATAAAGAAATAAAATGCGGGAAATATAAAATGTCCGAGTTACATGGCTTGAGCAATTACATAATATTTGAAAGAAAATAAATGTGCGAAAGAAATAAAAATAGAACGTTCGAGGACGTTGGACCCTTTAAAGAAATTAAATGAAATTAAAAATTAATTAATTATTTATTGAAATAAAAGAAGTGTTTTTTAGGTTTTTTTTGTATTTATAAAATAAGAAAATTAAAATTAAAATTAAAAGAAACCTTAATTCTAAGTTATTTTTAATTATTTGAGAAAAATGTTAAAGTTTAACTTAATTTACTAAAGAATTTATGTACATGTTTATTTACAAAATAAATTAGTAGTTAATAATAATAATAATGATGAGAAAATTATTTATTAAAAAAAATGATGAAAAAGTTAAAAACCCTAATTTCTACATATTTAATTTATTAAAAAAAATATTAAAGTTTTGAAACCTAAATTAATCTAATTAATTGTTTAAAGTTTATTTACGAAAATAATAATAGTAAAATTAATATTAATAAAATAAACAATTTTTTTTATTTTTCTGTATTTTATATTTATTATGAAAATTATTTTATGGAATTAAAAGAAAACAATTAAAAAACAATTAAAAGAATAAAAAGGAAAAACAAATAAAAATTAAAAATTGAGCAAACCATAGGGGGTGTCTGGCCCAAGGGGAGGTTTTTTGAAGTATTGACTCCTGAGTACCGTGGTCTGCATTCTTTGGCCATTGGATTGAGTTTCATGCATAAGTTATTCTACTTTGGCCATTTGGCTTTTGGCTTTTGGCTTTTGGCCATTTGTGTTCTGGCTTCAACGTTCCTTAATGTCTGGCTTAATGTCTGTCTCGCCATGTATTGGTGTCATGCATAAGTTTTTCTACTTTGACCATTTGACTTTTGGCTTTTGGCCATTTGGCTTTTGGCCTCAACGTTCCTTAATGAACCTGCATGGGATCCTGTCTAAATCTGCAGTGTTGAATCTCACGAACACATTAAATAAAAATCATAAAATGCAAATAAAGCCAATATATGAAGAAATTTAATGTTTAGGCACAATATGGCATGTATGAATGATTATACCCTTTTGATCATGGAGATCAAATCAACCTTACCCTTACTGGAAAAGTAGTGACATGAATGCTTTTATGCCCTTTGGATCATGGAGATCAAGCCAGTCTTACCCTTACTGGAGAAGTAGTGAGGTGTTGGTTTGTAACTGAGATGGCTTTGTTTGTAGTGAGAGAGGGATTTGTAATAAGGATTTCAAGGTTTTAGGGTTCTTGAAAGAGTTTGATATTCCAACAGTGTTGTGGCAAGGTTTTTTCTCTCTTTTTTCTCTTTTTCTCTTCTTTTTCTCCTCTCTGGTTTGTGTGAAAAGAAGGTGATTATATAATGAAAATTAGGGTAAAGCAAATGGGCTTTGAATGTGCAATTGGGCCTCCAATATTCACTTGAATTCGTCACTTTCCAAGCTAAATCGTAGGGACTTAAGTGCATTTTTTGAAGTCGAAATGTGAAAACAAAATGTAGCCTATATCGAGAACTAACTCCTGTCCGAAAATCGACTCAATCGGATAAACGGTGAATTAGTTATCAATTTTTGAAGTTTCAGCTCAGACAAACTTATTTTTGGCTTCAGTGTCGACTCTGACACGTTCTTCAATAAAAAACTGGTATTGATCGGTGCATAATCCGGTCTCGACTTTTGAAGCAAAGTTGTAGATCTATGAGTCAGTGGCCTTGTGTAAAAATATGAGTCCAATCCGATAAAAATTGACCGAGTTATGAATTTTCGAAGTTTCGGCTCAGATGAAATAATATTCAGCATTCAGGATTTTCAGCGTGTCACGCACTCTGAGCAAAAAACGAAGGCCTTTTGTATACCGTTTGAACTCAATACCTTCTGTGAAAATGTAGCCAACTCAATTTGTGAAATTTTGGCGCCAGAACCAGCTCGATACGATGAAAATCGACCAAGTTATGATTTTTTGAACATGACGCAAATAAACTTCTGTCACAAATTTTCTGCACGAAAATACTTGATAAATCCACATTTTTGAAGACCTTCTGATTGAAATTGGCTTCCATCCGTGAGAGATGAAAACGTAGATAATATCAAGACGGAATTTTGGCCACCGGAACGGGTTCAAAACGAGTCACGATCTTCAAGTTATGAATTTTTTAGCGCGTAAAAACTGCACTTTCAGCACACTTTTTCACTATATTTCTTCAAGAAAACTCACACATTCGGATACCTTCTTTAAAGAATTGACTCTTGAGCCGAACCTGAATTTGAGAATACGTTATCAGAGATATCTTGGCGAAAGAACACCTGAATATGATGCGCCGGGTTGGACTTGTGAATTTTTCTTGAAATGTTTTGAGAAATATGGGAGGGCAAATTTTGGGGTACAACAAGAGGCATTTTCCAACCAAAAGCTCAACACAGCTATCTTCCCTGACATCTCCTGAAACTGTAGCAATCAAAACCAGTCCTTTAGACGCCACCAATTTCATTGTAAGTCTCCATGAATCTTGCTCTGAACATGATATCGTGAAACCACTTCCTTGCATCCTCTTGCCAATATTTTTGTATAATCATGCTTGCCTTTAAATTTCCATTCGTTCTGCATCATTCAATTGCTTTTTTGTAGCCTATAACTCCTTACCCGAACCTAGGGTTTTGGAGGTTTCCATTTGGGGTTTCGTTTTGCAGGGACAATTAGGATGAATCTTGGCCATGGTTGAACTCAGGAGGAAGAGGCGACCACGTCCATGTGCTTGGATGGGATTGTTATGGCCTAAAACATATTTTTGAATCGCCCCACGAATCTTCCTGCGGATAAAAATCCACAGGTAATAAAACCAGAGTTTCGTTGGAGAAGACGACCAGACGTCACCCTCCCATTGGCCCATTTGAAATTACGCGCTTTTATTTTATCATTTCAGGCATATTAGTTTGTTTCATATATAATAGTTGCTTCTTATTATTATAACAATTAAGCAATGCAGTTGGGTTGGTGAGCGCGTTGGCATGTGAGCAATGGGACCTGGGTTCGAATCCCAAGTCCCCCAAAACTTTGTTACAATTTTTCCTCAGGTATTCATGTGTAGCATTCCAGGCGTGGATTGCCATATGCCTTAGAGATCAACATGCCAAGTGGCTTCAAGCCAAGATCCAGTGGCTAAAATTGAAGGACCACCATACTCCCTGGTCAACAAGCATGCGTTGGATCCCAAAGGTCAAAGCAGGCTGTATGTTTTGGGCCAAGAATTACTGATCATACTCCCTTTTTTAAGCCCAGCACCCCCCTGAGTTTGTTCTTCTTTTTATTTTCTTTTATTATTTTTCTATTTTCTATTTTATTATTATCTCAATTAATTTAATTAACCAATTAACATTTTTTTGATAAAAAATCAGAAACCACCAAAATAATATTTTTATTAATTCCATTAATTTTATTATTTATTTTTGTAAATAACAATTAATTTATTTATTTAGTTTAATTAGGTACAATTTTAATATCTTTTGCATTAAATTAAAATTAATATAGAACTAGGATTTTTATTAACTTTTCAATCATTCTTATTTTATTTCCTTAATTAAAATAAAAAAACCAAAAATATTTTTCATTTAATTAATTAATTCAATTATTAATTTAGACTAATTTTTAATTTAAAAATAACAAAAATATGCTTTATTTAATAAAAAGGGTCAAAACCCTAGGACACCCCGATTTAATTTTCTCGCGCGCGAATTATCTTTGATCCATATATTGTAACTGCTTCGAGAATGTAATAGTTTTAATTAGGATTTTATTTATTTATTTATCGCTTTTATTTACTTTTCGTAATTTAATTTTTAAGGGTTTGTCTTTGGCGATGTAAATACCCGACGCCTTGTAATAGCTTAGATTTATCTTCCGCAATTTAATTTCCGCAACCATTAACTGTTAGATGTTTGAATAGTAGGCAATGCATGACAAGATCAATTTTAATTTAAAATCAACAGTAGCGCACCATAACATGTACAAAGATAAATAACTGAAAAACAACACACTCGCACATGCCACTCTTAGGGTACACCTCACTTTGTTGCCTCGAATGTGGTCATTAAGTATAGGAAGTTTTAGAAGTCGCCCTCTTGTCCAAAGTTCATAGTTGCCTCGAAACGGTTGCCTCGGATAAAATGATCTAAGACATTAGGGTTACCACTAAGGAGTCCTAACATTGCTTTAGTGACCACACGTCCCTTAATCGAATTGACCCGAAAACTCTAACGACGATGCTACCTACTCCTCAATAGTGGGATAGCGTTGTCTAAAGGACATTTGCACAGTCTAATTCTTTTTGAGTAGGTAGATGCTCTTAAGTACTTGCTCCTTTTAAAAACAAAACAAAACTTTTCGCACTTACACTCCTTTCAAACAAAAAACTCTTTTCAAACCCACAATCATAAAGAAAAGCAAACTTTTCAAAACACAATGAGCAAGTACCTAAGAGCCCGTGGATAACTACAGATAGAAAGGGTGCTAACACCTTCCCTTTCTATAATCTACCTCCCGAACCCGAGAAACATCTCAAAAAGGAATTTTTCCGTGCTTTTGTCCTTTCCTTGTTGGATAAAATAAAAGACGGTGGCGACTCTTGCTTACCGCGACATTTTGCAAACACAAAACGCCAACACGAACCAGCATTCCAAAACAGTCAGTTCTCATTCCCACCGATCACAAAAATGAACACAAAAGTTTATATATGAAAACGTCCATGATTCATTAAAAATGGCATATGAAGATGAAAAATCAAACCCTTACAAATGGACCGATGTACCTCGGGTAAGGCAGATGGTTAAAAGTGTACGAATTGTTTAGGAATTATTACAAACCAACAGAAATGTTCGAAAGATAAATTACTGATTGATGAAAGTAATGGGAACAAAATCCTTTGTCTCCCAATTGCATAGTCCTCCTTCAACAGTCGGAAAGATCCAGTCTTCAAAGTTTCTCTCATCTTCACCATCCTCCAAAGCATGAACTCCGTGATGGGTGATCTTCAATGGTGGCCCTCCATCCCGGGAGAGGTGCACAGCCTTTTGAGCAGAAGCAGTGAAACCCAGGCCGAATTTATCTGTCTTGTAAGGAAAATCTGGCAATTAACCCCATAATGTGCTTCCTCCTTCCTCAATCACAACCTTCGCATCTTTAAGGGATGACATTCGGGACACAGGTTTGGTAATGATGGGTACAGAAGGCACTGTTGCAATTTCCTGAACTACCTCCTCAAAATGCTGAAAGGGGGTTTCGATGAATTCACCATCCAATTCCACATAGCCGAAAGAATTAAGATGGCTTATCATGTATTCCTCCTCACCTTGAACTGTCACAATTTTCCCCTGGACATGGTACTTAAGCTTCTGATGCATAGTAGATGTAACGGCTCCAGCATGATGAATCCAGGGCCTTCCCAACAAGCAAGAGTAGGAGGGAAGGATGTCCATGACATAAAATGTGTAGTTGAAAGTTTCCGTTCCCACTTTAATCGGGATGTCCACCTCCCCGTGGACCATCCGCTTAGAACCATCAAAGGCTCTGACAATGATATTGCTGGGCTTCAAAATTATACCTTTACAATCTAGTCTATCCAATGCCTTCTTTGGCAAGACATTTAAAGACGACCCGGTATCAACCAGAACGTGAGCTAAAGTAGTCCCTCTACATTCCATCGAGAGATGCAGAGCGTTATTATGCTTTCTCCCTTTGGATGTTAAATCAACATCGGAGAACCCAAGACCGTTATCGGCTGTTAGGCTAGCTACACACTCCTGGAACTGGTCCGCGGAGGTTTCCTGAGGCACGTGGGCCATCTTCAAGAATTTGATCAAAGCTTTGGCATGAGCTTCGGAATAGAGCAATATAGCCAGCATAGAGATTTTTGAAGGGGTTTGCCCCAGCTGTTCTACGACATCATAGTCGCTTTTCTTAATTATTTTTAAAATCTCCTCCATTTCCTTTTGAGTGGTCTCGAGGATGACCAAAGGCTTAGCCCTCGTCCTGACGGGTGCTTCTTGGATCCCTTTACCTTTATCAGCAGCAACAACATAGGGTACAACTACGGGAGTAACAATTTCTTCAATGACTGGAGTTCGCACATATATGTTGACCGGCACAGGAGTAACCTTAGGAGCATTTAAGGGTCCGAGGATTTCCCTTGGAGGAGTAATCTCTGGAGAGAAAATTCTTCCACTACGGGTGATTTTACTCGTCCCAGCAATATTTCCTACGTCAGAAGTCTCTTCATCGGAACTTTCTTCAATTGATTCAATCTTCTTAACACCGTGGTGGAAGATATCTCCTCCATAATTCCACGGTATTGTTTTGTTGGACTTGTATGGGATAGGCCCCGACATAGTTATCTTCAGAGGTACAATCTTTGGATCATATGTAATCTTAACAGGTCTTTTGGATACCTTGGAAAGGCTGGAGGAAATGGTAATTATAGCAACATCTTTGACAAGAGTTTGAGTAACAGGAGTTTTCTCAAAGAGGATTTCTTGATTATCCATTAGGTGTTGGATGCCTAACTTCCACAACGGACAGTCGGATTGTAAGGACGAACAAAGGTAGCAATCTTTTTCATAGCCCGGGAAAATCCCGGCTTTCAACAGATTCATCTTAATTATTGGTAATGGAGTCATTAAGTCATCAACAGTAGCAACATAAAGATTCTCTTCAATAGCATGAACATTGTGGTCGTGCTTTGGCATTGGGGCAGAGATCACATTCGGCTTCTCGGGGGCATCGAATTCCACTTCCTTAGCATCTATCAAGTCCTGGATCTTATTTTTGAGGGCCCAACAATTGTTGGTGTCGTGCCCCACGCTATCTGAATGATAGGCACACTTGGCGTTGACATGGTAAAAAGGAGAAGTTGTATTCGGATTTTGCGGTGCCTCTCTCAAGGTTGTAAGGTTTAACTTCAAGAGATGGGGGAGAACCTGAGCAGGCGTCATGTTTATTTTGGTGAACTGCCTACCAGGCCTTTCCGCTCTTTGTTGGTTGGTTCTGGGTTGATTGCTTCTAGGATGATCCGTTGCAGTCTTTTGAATCATTACAGCCCCCACCATTGGTCGGCGCTCAACTCTTACTCGACCTCTTTGAGAGTAGACAGCTGATACCTCTTTCTTGGCTGGAAAGGTCTTCTTGATAACAGCGGAAGCAGATGCATCCTTTCTAATTTTACCGCTCTTGATTCCGGCTTCAACTCGTTCACCAGTCAGAATTAACTCGGTGAACCCCACAGACGAACTCCCGATCAAGTGATTAAAGAATGGACCTGACAGGGTCCCCAAAACCATATCCACAAGCTCTCTCTCAGACAATGGTGGTTGTACCCTTCCAGCCAAGTCCCTCCATTTATGGGCATACTCTTTAAAGCCTTCATTAGAAACCATACCCATACTCTGTAATTGAGTACGAGCATGGGCTAAGTCGGTATTATATTGATATTGTCTGTAGAAGGAAGCCGCCAAATCCTCCCAATTATGCACATAAGATCTCTCAAGCTGATAGAACCAATCTAATTGTATACCCGACAAACTATCTTGAAAAAAATGGACCCACAGATCCTTATTAGAAGAATGAGGTTGGATCTTTCTGACGTAAGACCGTAGGTGCATATTTGGACAAGACAAACCATCGTATTTAGAAAATGTAGGCACCTTGAATTTAGGGGGAATCACAATCCCAGCAACCAACCCTAGCTCCTCGAAATCCAGCCCAGACACTCTTTGTACCTCCATAGCTGCCAGACGCTCTTCCAGATTCTTGTACTTGTCGTCTGCAGGAGGGTACTGCTGCTTAGAGTAGTCTTCATCCTCTTCTTCTTCTTCTTCCTCAGAATCGGAGGGCACTGCAACTCTCTTTCCTTTTCCTACCCCTTCATCAGATGTTGAGGGGAAATCCAGGACCCTTCTAGCTTGGTTCTCAAATCTTCTTCCCAAAGTAGCCACACCAACTCTTTTCTTTTTCTTTTTCTCCTTTTCCTTTTCCTTTTCCTTTTCCAGCAGTGCTTTAAGATCCTCCTGACCCTTTGCCAAGGTCATGAGTAGTTGTTGGAACTGTAAATTCTGCGCTTGTAGGTCTTTGACCGTCTGCTCTATATCCATCTTGCTGAAATAAACAGCAGAGAGATAAGGAAACCTGGTGTGAAGACCTGTTTATGCATATGATAAATGAAATTTATTCATGTAATGCATTCAAGGATTCAGAAATTCAAATTTGTTGTAAACAAAAAAGAACGCACGTCATATTAATAAGATAGAATTGTTAGTACATAAATGCCCCATGGGCAAAATAATACAAAATTCTAAGGTAAAAAGACGTTGTGCATCCTCTTCGGTGTGATGTAGGTGTTGAGAGTCTACTCTTCGTGGAGTTGACGAGTTAGTTCCAAAACCTTCTTCTCACTGGCATAGAATTGGGCTTCAAAAGTATTGCGTTCTCCCTTGAGCTGTATCCAACTCCTTTGCAAATCTTCAAGTGATGTTGGCATGTCAGGATGTAGGAGGGTGTATGGAACCTCTCCTTCCATAATAAGCTCTTTGATCACAGGTAAAATGTAAGGGTAAGGCATCATAAGACTTTGGGCGCGGGTTCGTACCCACTTGAGGTAAGGCTCAAGGGGGATGGAATTCTTGTGTCCCAGTGTCTTACTGTCTACCTTGTTGGGCATCCTCCAAGCTCAGATAAACCTTTGTCGAAGTCCTTGAGCATCGTTGTCGAAGTCAAAAACCAAGTATGGAATCAGCATGTCATGTGGGTCATCCCTTCGGGCATACCCAAATTGTCTTAGAGCCAGGCAGGGGTTGTAGGTAATGCCTCCCCTAATGCCAAGTAATGGGACATTAGGGAATTCCCCACAACGATCAATGATGATGACATTTTCTCTGGACCGAGAACACCAATGAACATCAGAATGTGTAAGAGTCATCAATCATTGTGACCACCTCAGGCCTTGCTCATTCTTCAAGACTGACCAGGGAAGGTGAGAAATAAACCACCTTGCTAGAAGAGGAGTACAGAACATGAGAACACCTCTTTTCCTTATTGTTCGTGTGTAAAATGAGGGGAGGATGTCCCCAAGCAATGTAGGCACATGATTCCGAGATATGAAAATCTTGACAGCATTCACATCTATAAGCTGATCAGGGTTTGGGAACAAGACCAACCTATTGATGAGAAGTGCTACAATTTCCTCAAAAGCTTGCAGATCTAGAGAATTCCAGCAGTCTTGTGCCTTCTCAAACAGAAAATTTGCCAAGAAACCCTTGACACCACTTCTGGTTTCCCAATGACCTTTGATATCAGATGGTTGCAAGTGTAAGGCTTGAGCAACATTTTCAGGCTTTGGCTCTCTTTCCGTACCGTTGTAGGGTAATTGATGGAGAATAGGAATCCTCAGGAGTTGAGAAAATTCCTCCAAAGTAGGCACTAATTGGTAATCAGGAAATGTGAAGCAGTGGTGTAGGGGGTCAAAGAACTGGAAGAGAACTTTCACCATGTCTTCTTAAATGTTGGAGTTGACCAAGTTGAGAAGTCTACCATGTCTTTCAGTGAAGGGAGAATTCTCTGGAATCTTGGAAGCAAGCTCCTTGAGCTGAGGAGGGATTCTCACAAGGTTGACCTGGATTGTTTTCCTGCGGAGTGATTCCATAACCTACAAAACAGGAACAAAGATGAAAATCCAAACCCTTGAAATGGTTAGTGGATGCATATGATGCTTCATGATGTTCATGATGTATGCACAAGTATATGTACAAGCAAGTCACACAAGTTCCTAGTTTCAGGCTTGCATGGGGTTTCATAGGTAAGTACCCTCTTGAAGTCTAGTTGGCTCAACCTGTCCTATAAATAGTAACCGGGTTATAAGGAGCTCAATATCACTGGATTATTTTCTGTGTTCATTGTTTCAGTTTAGCCACTTTACTGGTGACCGAAATATTCCAAGAAAAAAACCCTCAATGAGTGTAGTATCGAGTATCTACCAACTTCGGACTGCACCAAAGCCGGTCATCTCACTACCCCTAAAAAGGCCAAGATGGTCAAGTAAAGGTTCTAAAAGTCCATTAGTGCTTCATGACATCACTCAGCGGCCCTGTATTCTCTTTGATTAACTCAAAGGCTACCGGTACCCACAAATATGTCCCACTAATATAGCTATTGCTTCAACCATGTCGGTATACCCCGCACAGTTTCCACAACGTATTGTTATTTACCTATGAATGTTTCCCAAATCCGGGTAGAGGATTTCAAACCCAAACAATAGAACCAAATGTAAAGCAATCAAAGAAAACAAGATAAGCATGTAAAGGTGATCTAAACCCTAAGGTAACCCACTTTCATCCAGATTCCCCAGCAGAGTCTCCAGTTCTGTGATGCGGTGGGAGAACTGACTTGAGGTTTTGCATTTATGTTCGCAAATGTTTCAGTTTAGCAAGAGTCGCCATCGACTTTTTATTTTATCCAAAGGAAAGTTCAAAAAGCACAGGAAAGACCTTTGAGATGTTTTCTTGGGTTCGGGGGGGTAGATTATGAAAAAGGAAGGTGCTAGCACCCTTTTCATCCATGGTTTTCCATGGGCTCTTAGTTACTTGTTTAGATCACTTGCTTTTGCTTTTCAATTGTTTGAAATGGTGCTTTGTGTGTGGTTTTGAAAATGTTTTGAAAAGAGGTCATCATTGTGACAACCTTTGTAATGATTCTTGTTTGAATGTATACAAAGGTGTTTGTCTTTTGAAAAAAATTTCAATGTTTGAAAGTTTGTTTTGGGAAATGTTTTGAAATTATGTTGTGATGTGTGTTTGAAAATAGCAAGGATGTTTGCAAGTTTGTTCAAGTAACTAAGAGTTGTCTATCCTATCTACTCAAAGATCTTTCCTACACATTTTTAACCCTTTTACATTGTTGTTTTACCATTGTATTTGGTAAATAATCTTGTATTTAAATGTTAAACGAGACAAGCGCGAGTCATCGTATTGACCATGATAGCAATTGTGCTAAGTATCTTTAGCAAGTTTTTGTTTGAGGGACTAGATCATTTTGTATAGGCAACCGAGGTAGCGTCAGCGAGGGACTATGATCTTTTGTTTTGTTTTTGTTTTGCCAAGATACTCAACATGCATACCATGGCCATTTTGAAGGCAACAAGTGGATGAAACCTTAGGGGTGCATGTGTGCATTGTGTTGTCAATATACATGCTTTTATGTCTTGTATTAGGTCTAGATATTTGTTTTGATTTTGGATATTGCATACAAACCCTAATCTCTATCATGGCATATTTGAAAGCAATAAATGCGTAAAAGTAATCTAAACTATTACAACATTGATATGGGGAGGGGGATACAATTTTGAATAGGGGATTATTTGCAAGAAATTAAAACCCTAAGATTATTACAACCAAATTGAATTCTTTGTTCAAATAATAAATTGACAATATTTAAATGGGCAATCAAATAAATATGCAATATATTATAAATATGCAAAAAAATGTTTTTGTATTATTTTTATATATGTAAAAATAAACTATTTAATGCATTAAAAATAATAAAAATATTATTTTTATTAAGGGTGGAAACCCTAATTTGTTTTAAGAAATTATATATATTATGTATTATTTATTTATGTACAATAAAATAAAAAAATAAAAAATATATACAAATGTCAAAAAATAAAAATATGTTAGAAAAATATTATTTAAGTATATAAATAATAAAAAATAAAAATATAAGATTTTTTATTGTAGTATTTACAAGCTTTTTTTAATTAATAAAATAAATGTATATATCATTTAATAATTATTTCTATGTCCAAAAAAAATAATAATAATAAAATAAAATATGAAAATTTATGAAAATATTTTTGGTATTTTTAATGTTTAAGAAAAATAAAATAAAGTCAGAAACTAAAAATGAAATTCAAAAATATAAAAAATAATGAAAATGGGTCGGGGGGTGCAAAGAGCACAAAGGAGGGTGCAAATAGTGAGAAATAGCCAGGCTCAGCCCAAGTCCAGCTTCGTCTTCAACCTCTGTTCAAAAAAACGCACGCCTCCTGTACAAATGGCTAACTCCTGCATACGTGCTCTAAAGCAAAAACTCACAACACAAAAGTTATAGCATTTTCCAACATGATTCCAACCATGTAAAAAACTTAATCTAACTCTCAAAGACCAGAGAGAATTTCTCTGGCCCTAATTTCTAACCTAACTTTTTCAGAATGTTCATCAATCAAATTCTCTCAACACAGTTAACTTAAATGAAATCTAAGCATATGTACAACTTAAGGGCAATGAGTACTACATTTTTTATTCACAAACCTAAGCCTAATGATTCCTAAATAGAGAGATAGAAAGTTGGAAAATACCTGCTTCAGTTGAACTCGAGTATGGCAATGTGGAGGTTTTCAATGAGGCCTGAGATGCTTGTGAGCTTGCTTGAACTTCCTTTGACCTTCCCCAATGCTTAGTTTGCTTTGAGTTTGCTTGAATAAGCCTGTAGAAGTCAACCTGCACAAGAAGAATTTAAAAATGGTGAAGCTTGTAAATGGAGTTACAGTCACTGGCCAATGGTTGGGAGGGCTTAGATGGGTTGTATGGAGTGTGTTGGAAGAGGTTTGGGACAAAACGCACGAGTGGTTTGTGAGATGGAGGTGAAACTGCAGGGACTGCCCTATTTTGCAAGAAGATGGTGTTTTGGTGTTTTGGAAGGCATGAGAAGTGGTTAGCTCGTGCTTCTGACTTAAGGCAATATGCAAAACTTGTTTTGAATGGTTACAAGAGTTGGTTTTATCAGATACAAGAGTTCTCTTTGTTTTTGCAAGTTGACTTGGCTTTTAAGAAAAGTGTGAAATGACAAAAGGCAGGCATGTACAGGCTAGCTTCAAGCATGCACAAGATTTTTGTACCTTTGCCTAAGTTTATGGAGCTTGTTTGCTGCAAAGAGATGGGTTCAAGGCTCAAGGGAAACAAGTTGACATAAAGTTGTGCTTTATGAAAATAACATTGTTGCCTTTTTGCCAAAAATGGATTAAAACCTTGTGTAAACTTCCATTGATCAGAATAATGCCTTAAACCATTGAGTTTGCATTCAATTTTTGAGTGTGGAAGGGTTTAAAGACCTGGGAGCAAGTACAAGTAAGGCTGGATAGAATTTGCAATTTGTAGCAACATGAAAAATGCCATGGATCAAAGTGACTTTTTGCCAAATTCAAACCTTCGATTCTCCCTAACCATAAATGATTTTGGAGAGTTCTTGGACATTTTGGAAAGCTTGTAACATGCTCTACAATCCATCTTTGAAATTTATTTTTAAATTCCAATGGGAACTAGGTGAAAAATGGCCATGAAGATAGGTCAAAATCCTGCCTAAACTAGGGCAAAATTTCACTAAGTTAGAAAGTTTTTGGACCCTTATTCCAAAAATCATAACATGAGATCCAAGCATCTTTTAGGAAAACTTTGTGAATAAAAGTTGTATATTTTGTGGAGGAATACAACTTTCATGTTGGAAGTTTTGTTTGAATCCAATTGCATCATGGTGAAAATATTGGGCAAAGTTGGGAAAAAATAAGAAAATTTCATAACTTAGAAAAATTCTAAGTTATGAAATTTTTCAATCTTAAACCCTAATTTGCAAAATTAGGTTTCTTGATGAAAAAGTTTCAAGTTTTGACACATCTTGATGAAAAATGACCCTTGGCACTTGATTTTGACCAAAAAGTCAAAGTTTGACTTTTTAGTGTACAGTTGATTTTTGATCAGTTGACTGGAAAATTCATCTGTCAATCCAATGCTTTTGAGATCTTTTGAACCTTGTGATTAGGTCAATATGATGCCATTTAGTCCTTGAATCCATGCTTGAACCCAATTTGCCATTGGCTAGGTGAAAAATCAGAAATTGCCCTTCTACAGTCAAAACCCTAATTTTGACCATTTTGCCCTTGTGCTGATCTGATCAAATTTCTTGAGGAGTTGTGGTCCAAACTTGATCAAATGGTTCATATGATCCTATAATGTTGATTTGGATAAAAAATTGTGAGGTTTGACTGTAAATTGGCCACAGTTGACTTTTTCCCCAATACAGCTGATTTTTAGGTCAATTGTCCAATTAACGGGGCAAAAATTTGATTTAGGGCTTGAAACTTGGTAGGGGCAATATTATAAGTCCAACATGAAGTATGAAAGTCACTTTGAGCATTGGAAGTCCAAAAATCCTTGTGCAAACTCAAACCCTAATTTCAGGTCAACAGTGCAAGGAGATGTCTTGAGCAGAGCAAACCCTAGCTTGGTCTTGAGTTCAAAGAGTCTTGTGAGGGGAAATATTGATAAAATAAGAGGGAAAATTTTGGGGTACAACGATAAGTGAGATAACCCACTCACCTATCACCTTAAAGTTTTAGGTGGACAAATTGTGTTTCTCTCACAAAGGTGCCTAGTCCTACACTATATATCAATGATCCCTAGTGAACTCCCCCAACAATCTTTACGGCTGTGATATGTAAGAAAATGAGGATATAACTTAGCCTGTGAGGTAGATATATATAATTATTTTGAACTATTTAAATATGTAGAATCTCGAGGCTACAATCTTGGGCACTACTCACACGACCCTGTCCCATTAGAGAGCATGTTTGATGACTCGTCACCAAAGATATATCAAGATACGCCCAGCGAAACATGGTAAGCATTGAGGTTATAATCTCAGTTATGACTCACACAACCCTGCTTCACTAGGTAGCATGGTGGACGACTCATAATTGAGGATGTATAAGGATGTGATGAGTTCGACTTAACGCTTGACACATGTGTTACCTCACCTAATCTAATTTATGTCCTTTTTATTCATCTCATATGGTCGAAGGCAAGTGAGTCAAGGTTGTTCAACTGTGTTGGCTTGGGTTCCAATATTTCATAACAATCCACATCTACCAAGCACGAGGCATGTAGTGGCGTAGTGTTTGAGGGATCACATAACACTCACTCCCCACAAGCACGAGGCCTATATGGCGAAGTGGTTAAGGGAGGCAAGCACTACTATGGAAAACACCTTTCGTAAAACAATATTACAATATCCTCTATGTTAACTATGGTAATAACTCATTTTTGGATGCTTTTTTTTTGTATTTACTAAAATACATTTCACTACAGTCATAGTTAAACCCCGTAGTGAAATGTACCAAGAGTTACAGGATTCGAATCCTAACTCCTTCAATTTTTTATTTTATCGTCACAAAATAAGATTATCCTTTTATATAACAACGATTCTTTTAGTCCACTGTGGTGTAAAGTTCAATAATTTCATCACAGACAGTCTTATCAACCGTGATGAAAAATGATATTTATTTGTATATAAGTGAAATCATCTCTCGCTCAGAACATAACAACCATTTCTCTCAAAAGAAAACCTTAACATATTTCACTCTTCTCTCTCAAAACATAACCCTAAGATTCTGTTGGTGTAAGCCCTAGAGGCCAATACTTTTAGTACTTGTATCAAATTATTTATTAATAATAAAAGGAATTTCTTTATTATGTTTTCTTTTACAAAATAATAAAGTCCACATAATAGTTCGTCTGTTTAATGAAATGTTAAGTGTGACTTAATCATGAGATCCCATTAAACATAAGGACAATATTCTTAAAGTATCCATAGTCGAACTTTATTATGAAATGGGATAACATTAAAGCATTAAAGTTATTATGTAGATAGACTGCTGATCACATCTCATGGATCATGTATAATGAGTTATCAAGTCTTGACATAGGTATGAATATTAGGATTAATATTCATACTAGATTGAACCGCTATGAGAATACTACATATAATGTTATGTAAAGTGTCATAAGTTATTCTCATGGTGATAAGTGATGTATACCACCCTTCGACCTGAAACCACTATGGATCCTAGATGTAGAGTCAAATGCTTTATTGTTGATCAAACATTATCCGTAACTAGATTACCATAAAGACAGTTGATGGGTACTTCATAAAGCATGCTGAGGGACATGAGTGACCTAGATGGAATTTTCCTATCCTGCGTAACAGGATAAATGTCTAAGGGCCCAATATTGAACTGGACAAGAGTGACATGGTCTATTCCTTGTTTTCAATATAGATATAAAGGCCAAAGGGTAATTGTACAGACAAGTATTATCACAGAAAGATTTTGTCATATCACATGACATTTCCGTGACTTGGATAACAGTGATGTGTTGCTAGATACTGTTCATTGTTTATTATGTTAAATGTGTAATTTAATATAATTTCCAACATCGCGAAAGCTTACAGGGTCCCACACATAAGGACGGATTTATGAGAGATGGAGTAAATAAGGAACACCATAAAGTACGGTGCACTTAAGTGAATTGTAGAACACCGTAAGGTATGATACTCTTAAGTGGAATACAAAATATGGTAAGGTACCACATGCTTAAGTGATATACGATACATCATAAGGTATGATGCCCGTATGCTTAATTGGGCTTTTAGCTTACAACTTTATTTGGGCTTTTAGCTTGCATCTCACACAAGTGGTCCTATAAATAGAACCGTTGTGCTAAAGCATTTTCACTTGATGAAATTTAAATCTTGAAACCCTAGCCATATTTTGTCTTACTCTCTCACTCAAAGTTTTTGTTCGTAAGTAGCTAACATTGTGACAGAAAGCGACCTGTTTGTTTGGATTTAGTAGAGACATTGTTCTTCATCAACGCTCGTGATCATAACATTGAAGGTCTGAATCTCCACAAGAGGTAATAGTTTCTATTACTTACCATGCTTATTTGTAAGGATCACTAAAGGAAATTTGTAATTTCTGCTGCGTTTTGGATCGCAATTTTCCTTCAGTGGTATCAGAGCCACTTACAAAACCATGGATCTGATAGTTGTTTATTTTCTGTATGTTCTGTATTAATCGGATTAAAATACATAATGAATTTAATAATAACTGAGTAAATTAAACTTTGGCATCATGGTGTGTACAATTTGGGAGAATTGATGTTGACTATGTTTTGGAATCCGACACTAGTATGGTGAAGCAGCAATACATCGGTCGTCCATAAGTTACACTAATATGATCAAACAATTTATGTATGACATAAATAATTCTGGTGCAAAGATGGTATATTAGATATACTTTTTTAACTTCTTCCATTCAATCATATAATGATTATTATTCTTTTAAAATATCACTATTCATTCACTTCGGAAGCCGACAATAGTATGGTGAAGCAATGGTATATTGATCAATCATACTGAATTATCAATTGAGTTATGTTTGAAGGTATGAAATTATTTGTATTAGGGTTCATGATGACACAAGGGTTGTGCTGTCAGAGAGTTATACGGATTATGATTGTAACAACGCAAGAGTTGTGCAAAAAATGATGCTGATTTCAAACGGGCAACAAAACCCCCGACTAACTTTGCGTAGTGTGATCAATTTCCGAAATTTAATTTGATTTATTTAATAAATAGAATTTAAATTAATAATAATAATAAAAAAGTGTTTATTATTGTTCTCTTATGGTGATCAGTTATGGCCTTAGATTCCTTTATTTTGTTTTTGAGATTTTAAAATACGACCTGCGTGTCGTGTCTTTCTCTTAATCTCTTGATGTAACTTATTTTCTCATCTCATTCCTTCGTATGTAAAATGAGTATTCTTTTATATAATGTAATGTGATTAAGAAAAGGAAGAAGACAAGGTTGAAGGAAGACAACCATAGAAATCTAGCTTGGAGAAGTTAAGATCGTTATTAGGTTAGCTTAGGTTCTCTCATTAGCTTGGGAGAACAATTGCGCTAGGGGCCATAACTGTACCTTTTTATATGTATGTTGATGCATGTGTTTGTATGTTGATGCATGTAAGAGACGATTTGCATGTTAAGCCGGTGAGATCAAACTAATAACAAATTCCATCAAAAAGAATATTAAGTTAATGCTTTCCATCTTTTAGAACTCATCAAGACTAGTATCAAACAATGTAGGTTTCGCCTAACGCGAGGTGCATGTTCTATATTATTAAGGTGTGATGGGATAAATGTAATATCCAATTGCTAAAACATTGGGTCAAACTTAACTAAACATATTATAATAAGATTATACATGTTTAGAAGCAAGAGTTGGGTATGGTTCATATGATGGATTAGAATAAGGAATTATTCACCCAACTGAAATATTCAAGAATTGTATGAGATACAATTGGAAGGAGTTCCTACCTAAATAACCTAGTTTTGTGTAATTATCCTAACACTGACTTAAAACAAAGTGAAATGTAGATCTCGACCTACTAGAAAATCTTCCAACGGGATTTTCCGAATCAAATGATGTGAGTTATTTGGTTTGAGTAAAATAGTGGGAGCATATTTGATTAAAGGCCTAATTAAATATGTTATTTTAATGATACTTATATTTTCATATTTTTCTTATAGATTACCATGACAATAAACACCTCTAACAACATTATGCAATCAATCCTTGATAAGAAAAAATTGTCTTGGACAAATTTTTTGGATTGACACCGAAATCTGAGGATTATCCTCAAGCATGATAAGAAGTTGTATGTCTTGGAGGCACCTGATCCTGAAGAGGAACCTCCTAGTTCTGCACCTAAGGCAGAAAGAGTTGCTTATAAGAATCATGTCAATGATGCTAATGAAACCGCTTGCCTTATGCTAGCTACCATGAACTATGATTTTCAAAACCAACATGAGAACATGGCAGCGTTCAATATGATCAGACATTTAAAGATGCTCTATCAAGAGAAGGCAAGGAATGAGAGGTTTCAGATTTCAAAAGCCCTTTTTAATAGAAAGTTAGCTGAGGGAACCCCCATAGGTCCCCATGTAGTCAAGATAATTGGGTATGTGGAGAACCTTGAAAGGTTAGGGTTTCCCTTTGGAAAGGAATTTGTGACTGATTTGATCTTACAATTGTTTCTAGAGAGCTTCAGTCAATTTGTCATTAATTTCAACGTGAATGACATAGACAAAAGTCTTCCAGAACTACTGAGCAAAATGTGAATTCAAAAGGGAAGTCCATTCTGATGGTCAGTAATGGAAAGAAGCTTAACAAAAGGCCCACCAAGCAAGTTGGTAAAGGGAAAGGCAAGGAAGCTGCCAAAAGAAAGGAAGTTGCCAAACTCAAACTTACTTCTCCTGTTTTGAAGCCTAGTGGAGGCATAGCAAAAGAGGACACTTGCTTCCATTGCGGTAAGATCAGACACTGGAAGAGAAACTTCCCAAAGTGCCTGGAAGATAAGAAGAATGAATTAGAGACTTCAAATTCAGATATTTTTGTTATATACATTAATTTATGTACTTCTGCATCATGGGTATTAGATACTGGATGCGGTTCTCACATTTGTACCAATGTGCAGGGGCTTAAAAGGAGTAGAGATTTGGCAAAAGGTGAAGTTGACCTACGAGTTGGAAATGGAGCAAAGGTTGTTGCTTTAGCCGTAGGAACTTATGTTTTGACTTTACCTAGTGGTTTAATAACTCAGTTAGAGAAATTTTATTATGTACCTGTAATTAGCAGGGATATTATTTCCGTTTCTTGTTTGGACAAGTTTATTTTTTCATTCATAATAAAGAACAATTTTTGCTCCATTTATTTGAATGATATATTCTATGCTTCTGCACAAATGAACAATAGATTGTATGTCCTTGATCTTGAAATGCGAATTTATAACATTAATACTAAAAGGATTAAACCTAATGAGTTAAATCCAAGTTACCTTTGGCATTGTTGTTTAGGTCACATAAATGAGAAACACATTTCCAAACTCCATAAAGATGGACTCTTGGACTCTTTTGATTATGAATCATATGAGACATGTTGATCTTGTTTAATTGGAAAGATGACAACGTCCCTATTCACATGAATATGTGAAAGGGATAATGATCTTTTGGACCTCATACATACTAATGTTTATGGACGATTGAACTTACCAGCCAAAGGAGGTTTTCAATACTTCATCACATTTACTCATTATTTCAGTAGATATGGTTATGTGTATTTAATGAAACACAAATTTGAAAGCTTTGAAAATTTCAAAGAATTCAAGAATGAAGTACAAAACCAACTAGGTAAGAATATTAAAGTTCTTCAATCTGATTGAGGCGGTGAATATTTGTTGGATGCGGTGTAGCGGCAAGCAACAAAAGTTTTGGAAATATTTATCCGGGAATTTATCATATCCATAGAGATTAGTTATTGAATTTCCGTTCGATAATTTCTCGCGTTTATCAGTTTGGTTTTAAATGGGTTTCTTTGTAAGGAAAGGGTAAAAACTATTGACAAGAAAATAAATACATTAAATAGAAAGGAGAAACCTAACAGGCAGGAATTTACACTACTTGTCACAAACTTAAACCTATTGATCAGTTGCACTCAACCTACTGTACTCATCAAAATCATCACGGACACCACGAGATGTACCCACAACGAAGGTTATGTCTAACGCCAAGTCGCAAGACCAACCGTATTACACTATCGACAATGTCTTACGGGCTACAACAACACGGAGGCATTAAGCTTTAGCACCCAAAGTGAATATTAGCTCTAAATCTATCTCTAGAATCTAGAAACTAATAGATATCCATCCTTAATCAATATTTGGGAGGTATATGTCTATAACAACATAAATCTAGACATAAAGCAAAAAGATCAAAGAAGACATCAAGATTAATTTGTAAAGCAAGCTTTATACAACACCATGATCAACAAATATACATATGTTCAAAGTAAATATACAAACATACCCAACAAATAGAGAAATAAATAGAGAAGAAATGGAGAAAAACCAAACATCTCACAGATTGTTAGCGCCGATTGATGAGAAATCCGACTCCGAATCATCAAGATGCAAGCTCCAATGTTGTTTTATAACTTCTCAAGACCAAAAATAGAGGTTTGATGAATTGGGACCAAAAATACCCAAAATATAACCTAAAAAAATGTGTTTTTTGCCCTAAATATGCATTTATGACTGTCCAAGATCGCCCGACGACCAAAAAGCATCGCCCGGCGACAGCCGACAGTAAGTTGAAAAACCAGCACAACATTATGCACTGTTTCGGTCATAACTTTTGAACTGTAACTCTGATTCGTTCCCGGTTCGAAGCATTGGAAATCTTATTCAATTCTCTTTCTAACAAAGAAAAAATATAAACCAAATGTATGATTTCTTATTCTTTGATTTTGAGCCTTATTCGTTGACGAGTTGCTCAAAATCACACGTTTGAAGTCGTGTCTTCGACACTTTATTGCTCATGCTCCAAATACGCATCAATACCTACAAAATGAATGGAAAAACATCAAACGGTACCCTATATACAGAAAAACATTAATAAACACAAACTAAATGTATTTACACAAAAGTTGGGCTTATTCAACGATATTAACAATAAAAAGTCGATAAGTGCAACAAAAAGTATATACAAAAATAGCTACAATTTCGACTTATTAATATTTAAGCCTAGAGTTTGATGACCATCTAAAGGAATATGGGATTCTATCCCAACTTACTCCTCCAGGAACACCATAATGGAATGGTGTATCTGAGAGAAGAAATTGAACCTTGTAAGACATGGTCTGATCCATGATGAGTCACGCTGATCTTTCAAACTCCTTTTGGGGACATGCACTATTAACAACAACTTACACACTTAGTTGTGTTCCATCCAAAAAGGTTTAGAAGACACCACATGAGATATGGAGTGGTAAGAAACCACAAATGTCTTACATGAAGTGTGATACGGTGGGAGAGAACTGACTGTTTTTTGGAATGCTGGTTCACGTTTTGCGTTTGTTTTTGCAAAATGTCGCGGTAAGCAAGAGTCGCCACTGTCTTTTATTTTATCCAACAAGGAAAGGAAAAAAGCATAGAAAAATCCCTTTTTCAAGATGTTTCTCGGGTCCGGGGGGTAGATTATAGAAAGGTAAGGTATTAGCACCCTTTCTAACCGTGGTTATCCACGGGCTCTTAGGTACTTGCTCAAAGTGTTTTCAAAAGTTTGGTTTTTTTTATGTTTGTGGGTTTGAAAGAAGTTTTTGTTTGAAAGGTGTAAGTGCGAAAAGTTTTGTTTTGTTTTGAGAGAGCAAGTACTTAAGAACCATCTACCTACTCGAAAAAAGAATCAATCTGTGCTAATGTCCTTTAGACAATGCTATCCCACTATTGATGAGTAGGTAGCGTCGTCGTTGGAGTTTTAAGGGTCAATTCAATTAAGGGACGTGCGGTCACTAAAGCAATATTAGGACGCCTTAGCGGTAACCCTAATGTCTTAGATCATTTTTCCGAGGAAACCGTTTCGAGGCAACCGTTTCGAGGCAACTATGATCTTTGGACAAGAGGGCGACCTCTAAAACTTCCTATACTCAATGACCACGTTCGAAGGCAACCAAGTGAGGTGTACCCTAAGAGTGCGCATGTGCGAGTGTGTTGTTTCGGTTAATTTTATCTTTATACATGTCAATGGTTATCTATGTTGATTTTAAGTTCATACATTCGATCTTGTCATGTATTCCCTATTACCAAACATCAAACAGTTTATAGATTGCGGAAATTAAATTGCGGAAATTAAATCTAATTATTACAAGGCGTCGGGTATTTACATCGCCAAAATCACCCTTGAATTTAAAGTGCGGAAAATAAATAAAGCGATAAATAAATTAAATAGTCCTAATTAAAGCTATTACATTTCGGGAAACAATTACATTAATATGGTAAAATGGATCGCGTGCGAGAAATTAAATCGGGCAAGTTTTTTAGGGTTTTGACCCTTTTTTGAAAGAAAACTTTTTTTTTGGTTATTTTTGAATTAAAAGGAGATTAAATTAAGTTAATTAAATTAATTAATTAATTAATTAGAAAAAAGATATTTTTGGATTTTGATATTTAGAGAAATAAAAATAAATTTGATCAAAGTTAGTAAAACCTAATTGTCTACATTCATTTTAATTATTGCAAAAATATTAAAAGTTATACCCTAATTAAACTAAATTAATTAAATTAATTTATTTACAAAAATAAAATGCTGAATTTAATTTTAATAAATAAAATATATTTTTTGGTTTTTTTTGTATTTTATTAAGAAAAAGATTAATTGGTAAGTTTAAATAATAGAAGTAATTAATAAAAAACAAATAAATAAACAAAATGAAAAGAAAGAAAAAGAAATAAACCAAAGGGGTGTTGGGCCTGATCAGGGGGTAAGATGGCAATTCAAAGCCCATTTGCACGCAGGCCTAGGTTGACTTTCTGATTCCCTATGCATTGGTTGACTTGAGAGCATGATGGTCATCACATCTGGACCACCAGATCTGGCCTAGGGCCATCTGGCAAGCATTTGGGTGATGGTGTATGATGGACCATAATTGCTGAAGCGCGCCTGAACACTTGAAGAAAAATAATACAAAGCTTTTGGGGGACCTGGGATTCGAACCCAGGTCCTGTAGGCCAATGCAAACGCTCCAGTACCACTCAGCCAACGTGTTTTATTTGTTAGTGGAATAAATAATAATTAATATATTGGAAACAAATTAATATGCCTGAACAAAAAGAAAAAAAGCGTGAATATTTGAATGGTTCAATGGGATGGGGACACGATGTCGTCCCTGTCCTCAGAATTATACAGGGATTACCTGCGGATTTAAATCCGCAGCAAAAGGCATAGATCCATTCCAAGATTCATCCCAAGCTATATAAATTCCATCCAATGCCATGGTTGTGATTGCCTCTTCATCCCGGTCTCAACCATATCCATCAATAGGCCTAATTTCACCTGCATCAAAAACCCCTAAAAAAGGACCTAGGAAACTCTACAATGGTGTTTCTCGATACAAAGCATGAAAACAAAATTGGTTATTACAGAAAGTTCATAAATGATATGAGGAATCAGAATATGCAATCGTTTTTGAGAATGGATGCAAGAATAGAGATTTGAGAATCCATGAACATGGCGGATCTGAGGGACGCTTACAGTGCTTTAGGGCGCGTATGAAGGCTGGTTAGGAGTTGGTTTCGCTTCAGTGGATGTCCAGCAACTGGTTCACGTTGAGTTTTTGCCTTGAAAACACCTCTATGCTCGATTCCAGTTTCAAGCTTTTCCACCTTTTTTCCAAGTTTTGTTCTTCTGATTTTGCAGCCTCCAACCCTCAATTCTCGTGCCTTTAGCTTGTATATGTAATGAGCATTGGATTAGGTTAACATTGTGGACTCAATCTTTGTGTATTGATGTTTTAGGATTTGATTTGATCCTCCATGAAAAACCTTCCAAAATTTTCCAAATTCCATCTTTTTGTTCATGATATGGTGAGATACGAGTTTGATCATGTCCATGATGACAATTAAGACCTATGACAATCAAAAAGATCTTAAATGATCAATATTTAGATTTTATATGATTTAAATTGATTTAAAACGAATTAATTCAATAAAAATCAAATAAAATAGAAAAATTAATAAATGGACACAAGGCTGAAGCTAGGACACGTGTGTAGTGTGACAAGACCAAATCAAGTGGAAAAGAGTGGGCCAATTTGATAAAATTTGAAGTTTTAGGGATAGTTGACTTTTGGCAATTTTGCAAAAATTTCCAACTTCAACAATGCATAACTTCTTCAATTTTGAACTTTTGGAAGTGTTATTTGACTTTTTGGAAAGCTTGAGATGTCCTCTAACCAACCCTTTTAGTCTCATCTCATTTTGATATTCCATGCTCAAGTTATAAGCTTTGGCAAAAAAGGTTTTTTTGTTGAGTGCATTTCTTGATCTTGGGGTATGAAGATGGATTGTAGAAAATTGCATCCTCTTCAAAATGAGCTTTGGATGGATCATTTCTCATAAAGTATGAGAAAGTTATGCTTGGTTAAAGTTGAGTTGACTTTTCTTGCAAAACCCTAATTTAGCAACTTTTGAGTCTTGATGAATTTTGAGCAATCCTTGATGAATCATGATCAAACCTTGATCAAATGATGAAATATCCTTCAAAATGAGAATGTTGACAAAAAATCTTGAGGTTTGACTATATGAAGGTCACAGTTGACTTTTGCCCTAGCACAGTCGATTTTTGGACCTCTTGAGCAATTGACTGACCAAACTTCCTCTGCAAGGCTTGAAATTTGACATGGATGAACTTGAGAAAATATTATGACATTGGGGAGCACATGAGGTCATTTGGATGTGAGGACCTTGATGCAACACAAAACCCTAATTTGAGGTTGACTACCTTAGGAGATGACTTGACTGTCCAACCCTTGAGCTACTTGGAGATTTCTCTTGCAATGTCTTGAGAAATATGGGAGGGAAGATTTTGGGGTACAACAGCTGCCCCTGTTCAATTTTCTTAAACCTGAGGATATAGATTGGCTTTCGGGCCTTTCGTGATCCGAAGGTGGAAGATGATTGAACACTAAAGTGCCCAGAAATTTGCACTCGCATGAACTGGTATCAGCATTGTGACGTCGGGAATGGGCTTACAAATGCCATTTGGAGACTGTTGATAGATGGTCTGAACTTCAACTGGAATACGAATCAGGGAGATCTTATCGGCGATCTGACTGAACCAGAGGAGGTCATGGATTAACTTTGACTGGATCGGTCATCAGAAAAATCTTTAGGAATCGATTTAACTGGACCAGACAAGGTCTTTGAATAACTTTGACTGGATCGGCATCAGAAAAATCTTTAGGAATCGATTTAACTGGACCAGACAAGGTCTTTGACTGGATCGACATCAGAAAAATATTTAGGAATCGATTTAACTGGACCAGACAAGGTCTTGGAATAACTTCAACTGGATCGGCATCAGAAAAATCTTTAGGAATAGATTTAACTGGACCAGAGAAGGCCTTTGACTGGATCGGAATCAGAAAAATCTTTAGGAATCGATTTAACTGGACCAGGCAAGGTCTTGGAACAACTTCAACTGGATCGGCATCAGAAAAATCTTTAGGAATCGATTTAACTGGACCAGAGAAGGCCTTTGACTGGATCGGCATCAGAAAAATCTTTAGGAATCGATTTAACTGGACCAGACAAGGTCTTAGGATAACTTCAGCTGGATCGGCATCAGAAAAATCTTTAGGAATCGATTTGACTAGACCAGAGAAGGCCTTTGACTGGATCAGCATCAGAAAAATCTTTAGGAATCGATTTAACTAGATCAGACAAGGTCTTGGAATAACTTCAACTGGATCGGCATCAGAAAAATCTTTAGGAATCGATTTGACTGGACCAGAGAAGGCCTTTGACTAGATCGGCATCAGAAAAATCTTTAGGAATCGATTTAACTGGACCAGACAAGGTCATGGAATAACTTCAACTGGATCGGCATCAGAAAAATCTTTAGGAATCGATTTGACTGGACCAGAGAAGGTCTTTTGATATAGCTGAGAATTTAACTGCATCTTTCCTGAAAGGTAAAGGTCAGTCATATGCAGTGCATGATATGGATCAAGCAATGATGTTCTCAACATAAATGAGATTGTATGGTATGATGCATTTATGCATGTACCATGATGTATGGAAATGTAATGTTTTAGCCGGGGAAAATAAATCCCGGATAGCTGCTGGAGAATAGAGTTGAATTCTTCGTTTCCGTTGGGGATGACGAACGAAGATGATTGTAAGAATAAACCTGTAGGAGAGGATGACTCCGTTGGGGGGAGTAAACTGATGAGGAGATTAATCTATGGGGAAGAGATGCTCTGCTGCGGATTCCATTGATAAACTCCGTTGGGGATGGATTACCGTTGCTGGTGATACTAAATCTGTTGAGGATTGAACTCCTGTTTGTGAAAGGAAAGAACTTCGCTGGGGGGATGATCTTTCAGTTGCAACTTACTGGGGATGACCCTGTTAGACTTTTGTGGGGATAAACCTCTGAATTCTGTTGGGAATGATCCTTTGAACTCGGCTGGGGAGATTTATTGTGTACTCCGCTGGGGATAAACTTCCAGAGTCTACTGGGGATGATTCTTCAACTCCGTTGGGGAAGATTTTTCAGACCATGCTGGGGAAATATTGACTCCACCGGGGGTATCTTGTATTCTATCGGGGAACATTCTTATAATCCGCTAGGGAATATTAAGACTACCAGGGATATCAAGCCTTTTTAGTGCTGATGGTAGATAAACTCTACTTGGGGAGAGCATCGCCGATTCGTTCATAGTTGCAGGTCTCAGCTGGGAGAGCTACCATTACTGTCTTACTCTGCGGGGAGTGGAGGTACCTTAGCCATATTCTTCAGCTGAATCTACCTTTGTACCTAGTGGACAGAATAACTATACAGCTTGGACAATTCTTATTGCCCCTGTTTCTGATATTACCCGTGATTCGTCTTTCATTTCGCATGTAAATATTTATGAGCAGCAATCAATGTCAAATGCATATATCAAAAATGAACATTGGACGTTTTTTTGCAAAACAAAACAGATAAAGGAAAAACAGTTTGAAATTTATCTGAAAATGAATTTGTATTGATTTTGAAGTTTGGCCCGTAAATAGGCGTTTTTGTACAAGAGGCTGACGTCCTAGTAAGAGAACGCCGCTAAATAATAGAATTTACACAATTTGTGAAAGACTAAACAAAACAGCTATAGTAATGATCCCACTGGGTTCCAACTCTGCTATTGCCTTTATATCCTCGAGCATCTCATCGCTTTGCTACTGGTTGAAGGTGAATCAGATTGATTAGTGTCGTTCGAGCTTGATAGTCGATACCGAAGTCTGGATGCAAGGTGATCCAATGAGGCATAGTGTTACGCTTTGATCCCTAATTTTTTCCTGAACCTCCCTTTCGGGTTTTCAGTCCACCGGGATACCCTTTTTTGCCCAAGCCGCCTTTTCAGGTTTTCGACTTGCCGGGTGTACAAATTTTTTTCATTTTCATCCCTTATTTTTTCCCGAACCCTTTTGGTTCGCCGGGAAGCCCTTATTTTTGCCTAGGCCAGTCAACCTAGCGGGTCTTTGATTATGCGTAGTATCTTTTCACTATGTCTGCATTAACGGGGTGAGGAAAGTCGTCACCATCCATGGTGGTTAAAATCATAGCTCCTCTTGAGAAAATGTTCTTAACCACAAATGGCCCTTCGTAAGTAGGGGTCCATTTGCCCCTGGGATCACCTTGAGGTAGAATAATGCGCTTGATTACTAGATCCCCAACTTGATACTCTTGTCGTCTAACTTTCTTGTTAAATGCCTTGATCATCCATTTTTGATACGTTTGACCATGACAAATAGCAGTAAGTCTCTTTTCGTAGATTAAATTCAGTTGATCAAGCCGAGTCTGAATCCAGTCATCCTCACTCAAACCTGCATCTTTCATGATCCGAAGAGAGGGTATATGAACTTCAATGGGCAAGACTGCCTCCATACCATATACCAAGGAATAGGGTGTTGCCCCTGTTGACGTCCGCACTGAGGTACGATACCCATGAAGAGCAAATGGTAACATCTCATGCCAGTCTTTGTAGGTCATTGTCATCTTCTGCACAATCTTCTTAATGTTCTTATTAGCCTCTTCTACAACCTCATTCATCTTCGGCCGGTAGGGAGAAGAGTTATGATGTTGTATCTTGAATTGCTCGCAGAGCTCGGTGATCATCTTATTGTTGAGATTGGTACCATTGTCCATAATGATCCTCTCTGGTACACCATATCGACAGATCAGATTGTGTCGAATGAACCGTGCCACGACGTTCTTGGTTACGGTAGCAAAGGAAGCTGCTTCAACCCACTTCATAAAATAATCAATAGCTACCAAAATGAAACGATGCCCGTTGGATGACGTAGGTCTGATCTCGTCGATCATATCAATACCCCACATTGCAAAAGGCCAAGGTGCCGTCAAGACGTTCAGAGGTACTGGAGGTATGTGCACCTTATCAGCATAGACTTGACACTTGTAACATGTACGAGAATGCTGATAACAGTCAGCTTCCATTGTGGACCAGTAATATCCTGCCCGAAGGATTTTCTTTTCCATGGTGTGTCCACTAGAATGAGTTCCGAAAGTACCTTCATGCAACTCTACCATAATCCTTTCTGCTTCGTTCTTATCCATACAACGCAGTAAGGTTGAATCATGGTTACGCTTGTAAAGAATGCCATTAATGATGAAGAACTTTGCTGCAAACCTCCTCAGAAACTTCTTGTCATTAACAGATGCACCCTCGGGGTACTCCTGAGCCTCAAGATACCTTTTTACTTCATGAAACCAGGGTTTTTCTGTTACCTCTCCAGTCTCAATATCACAGCAATGTGCAGGTTCATCCAATCTTTCAATGATGATCCGGGGAGCTTCGCTGTCCCAATTGACTTTGAACATAGAAGACATCGTAGCTAGCGCGTCCGCCAACTGATTCTCCTCTCTAGGGAAGTGTTCAAAGGTTATCTCCTCGAAATAGGGAAGCAACGTCAATACATACTCCTTGTAAGGAATAAGATTTGGGTGTTTCATATCCCACTCACCTTTGATCTGACTGATCACGAGAGCGGAATCTCCGAAGACACTTAGAAACTTAATCCTTAGGTCAATTGTTGCTCGAAGACCCATGATGCACGCTTCATACTCCGCCATATTGTTGGTGTAGTTGAAACATAGTCGGGCGGTAAATGGAGTATGAGAGCCTTTAGGAGATATGATCACGGCGCCAATTCCATTACCCAAAGCATTCGAAGCTCCATCAAAGTACATAGACCATCGGGATCCTTTCTCAGGTCCTTCATCTGGTCCAAGTGTCTCACAATCAGTTACCAACATGATATTCTCATCCGGAAATTCAAAGTTCATAGACTAGTAATCATCCACTGCCTGTTGTGCCAAATGGTCTGCCAACACACTTCCCTTGATTGCTCTTTTCGACCAGACTCGTCATGTTGACCCAGCACACACCCCATTGAGTTGTTGAGTACTGTCAAGTATAAGATCAGAGGTCTCCCTTCAACTGGTGGCATCAGAATAGGTGGCTCCTGGAGATACTCTTTAATCCTTTCAAAAGCGGCCTGGAATTCATCGTTCCAACGTACCACTTGATCTTTCTTCATCAACTTGAAGATTGGATCACAAGTAGCAGTCAGGTGCGAGATGAATCGGGCAATGTAATTCAGACGTCCCAGAAAGCCTCTGACTTCTTTCTCTATTATGGGAGCTGGAATTTCCTGTATGTCCTTTGCTTTTGCAGGATCCACTTGAATACCTTTTTCGCTCACGACGAAACCCAGTAGCTTACCAGACCTTGCCCTGAAGGTGCACTTGTTCGGGTTTAACCTCAGCTTGTACAACTTCAATCTGTCAAACAGCTTTTGCAGATGGTCAAGGTGTTCTTCCTCAGTCTGGGACCTGGAAATCATATCGTCGACATATACTTCAATCTCATGATGGATCATGTCATGGAACAAAGCAACCATGGCACGCTGATACGTTGCCCCAGCATTCTTCAGTCCAAATGGCATGACCTTGTAGCAAAAGGTACCCCACTGAGTAACAAAGGTTGTCTTCTCCATGTCTTCGGGAGCCATTTTAATCTGATTATAACCGGAGAAACCATCCATAAAGGAGAATACCTTATGCTGAGCAGTATTGTCAACCAGAACGTCGATGTGAGGTAGAGGGAAGTCATCCTTAGGGCTCGCCCTGTTCAGATCCCTATAGTCAACACACATGCGGACCTTACCATCCTTCTTCGGCACAGGAACCACATTGGCCACCCACTGAGGGTAAGAGGTAACTGCTAGAAAACCAGCGTCAAACTATTTCATAACCTCGGCCTTGATCTTCTAAGACATCTCTGGGCGCATTCGGTGGACCTTCTGTTTTACTAGAGGACAGTCTTCCTTGGTAGGCAGGCGATGAACCACAATATCAGTATCCAAATCAGGCATGTCTTCATAAGACCAGGCAAAGATCTCAACGTAGTCATGCAGCATCTGAATCAACCGTTGCTTCACACTAAGCTCCAGATTGGCACCAACCTTGACTTCCTTCTTGTCTGTCTCAGTACCCAGATTCATTGTTTCCACTGGCTCTTCATGTGGCTGAATGGCCCTCTCTTCTTGGAGTAACTGTCTTGCAAGTTCAACAGGCACTTCGCAATCATCTTCACCTTCGTCTTCGGCTAAGTTGATCGGATTTTCAAAGTCATAACTGGTAGTAGTAGAGTCGTTACCAGTAGGATCCAGAGTGGATGGAGACCTGTATATGTGAGTGTGTGTGTAAAATAGCTTTTTTGCAATATATAATAAAGAAAAACAAGGAGCGAAAAATTTGAAATGCAAGAACATCCAATGCTTTTATTAATGATATATGAAAATGACACACATAAAGCCCTCACAAATGAAGCCACAGTGCCCCGGCTAAGGCACCGGGCCATAAAGTTTAAAACATTGTCTGTTACATATTCAAAACAAAAAGTTTCATTACTGGGTAACAAAAGAAATAGGGATGAAGTCTTTTGTTGTCCAGTTGCTTGGTCCACCGTCGGTCGTAGGATAGATCCAGATGTCGAATTCAGACTCTTCCACATCGTCTTCAATGGAATTCACTCCCGAGTTGCTGATGAACACGGGAGGTCTTCCGATCCGTGCATTCTGAACCGCCCTTTGAGCTTCTACAGTGAAACCCAAACCAAACTTGTTAGTCTTCTGTGTAAAATCAGGGAGTCGGCCCCAATTTGCACACCCACCTTTCTCGACAACAGCCCGATCATGCTTAAGAGAAGCCATCTTCATAGGGGAATCTTCAACAACAGTCTCAGTTGACGCCAGTGTCTGGGGAACCTCTTCAAAATGTTGAAATGGGGTCTCAATGAACTCCCCATCCATCTCTACATATCAGAAAGAGTTGAGGTGGCTAACTATGTATTCTTCCTCTCCTTGTACTGTCACAATCTTCCCTTTGACCGGGTACTTCAACTTCTGATGGAGCGTTGAGGTTACGGCCCCAGCTTTGTGGATCCATGGACGACCCAGCAAACAAGAATAGGATGGCCGAACGTCCATCACATAGAATGTAGAGTTGAAAACCTGAGAACCAACCTTGATCAGAATATCAACTTCTCCGTGCACCATCCTCTTAGACCCATCAAAGGCCCTGACGACAATGTTGCTTGGTTTCAACTCTAACCCTTCACAGTCCAACCGGTCCAGAGCTTTCTTCGGTAAAACATTCAATGAAGAACCAGTATCCACAAATACATGAGCAAGAGTAGTTCCTCTGCATTCAATGGAGACATGCAGGGCATCATTGTGATTCTTCCCCTTAGCAGTAAAGTCGGTGTCCAAGAAACCCAACCCATTATCAACAGTCAAATTGGCCACGCAATCTGTAAACTGATCAGCTGATGTCTCTTGCGGTACGTGGGCAGTCTTCAAAAAGGTAATTAGAGCCTTGGCATGGGCCTCTGAGCATAACAACAGTGACAACATAGAAATCTTGGATGGGGTTTGCCCCAGCTGCTCAACTACATTGTAGTCACTCTTTTTGATGATTTTCAGAATTTCTTCCATCTCTTGTTTAGAAGCTTCAACAGTAATCGTCTATGGTGCCTCCATCTGGGCAGGCACATCAGTGGTGATCCCTTTGCCCCGAGTGTCATATGACTCGGCGACAGGGGTAAGAATAGCAACTTGAAGGAATGGTAGCAGGTACATTGGCAGGTGTAATAACAACAGGTCTTCGGGCAGTTGGTGGAGAGATATCAGGTGAGAAAAGTCTTCCGTTGCGGGTGACTTTAGCAGGTCCAACAATGTTGCTGATGTCAGTATCAGCATCCAACTCTTGCTTAACTCCATGAAAATAAACATCAGCCCCATAGTGCCAAGGGACAGCTTTATCAGAGGTATAGGGGATGGGCCCCAGAACAGTGATGATCACAGGTGCGATTCTTGGAACAGATGTAATTCTAACAGGCTTCCTCGAGGGAGCCTTGGAAGAATCGTCGAAAATGGTAATAATGGCAACTTCTTCAATATGGACTACAGGAACAATAGTCTTCTCAAATAGAATTTCTTTACTATCCATCAGGCATTGGACACCTGACTTCAAGAGATGGCAACCGGTAGGTAGAACAGCACACATACGGCAACCTTCGCCACAACCCGGAAATAAACCGGCTAGCAAAAGGTTCTTCTTGACAGTCATCAAAGGGGTAGCAATATCATTCACAGAAACCACAAATGAGTCTTCATCTATAGCATTCACTCCATGCTTGGGCATAAGAGCAATCACAACATTAGGTCTTTCGTACGCCTCAAACTCAATCTCCTTAGCATCAATTAAGTCCTGTATCTTATTCTTCAAAGTCCAACAATCATCTGTATTATGCCCCGGGCTATCAGAGTGATAAGCACAGTGGGCATTAGGGTTATACTTCAGTGATGTTGTATTTGGATTCTTTGGGGCTTCCCTTGGAATCACCAGACTGGTCTTCAGCAACTGTGGCAGAATCTGAGATAAGGTCATGTTGAGACGGGTAAATTGCCTTCGAGGTCTCTCGTCCTTCTGTTGATTGTTGTGCTAAGGAGCACCAGCAGGTTTTGAAATAACAACCGCATTAACAGCTTGGCAGTGTTCAGGTCTATTCTGTCTTCTCGAACTGTAGACAACATTTGACTCTTTCTTAAAGGGCTTCTTCTCGGTGCTTGATGAGGCACCCTTTTGTATCTTACCAGCCTTAATACCAGCCTCAATCCTTTCACCGGTCATAATTAGCTCCGTAAATCCAAACGAAGAGCTTCCAATCAGATGGTTGAAAAATGGACCAGATAAGGTCCCCAGAAACATATCCACAAGCTCCCGATCAGCCAAGGGTGGTTGTACTCTTCCGGCGAGGTCCCTCCACTTCTGAGCATAATCTTTGAATCCTTCACCTGTTCCCATTGATATACCCTGGAGTTGGGTACTGTGATCGGTGGAAATAGAACTGATTGTTTAACGCTGGTTCGCGAAATGTCGCGGAAGCAAGAGTCGCCACCGTCTTTTATTTTCTCCAATGTGGACAGGACAAAAGCACAGCAAAATTCCTTATGAGATAGTTTCTCGGTTCGGGAGGTAGATTTATAGAAAGGGAAGGTGTTAGCACCCTTTCTATCCATGGTTATCCATGGGCTCTTAGATACTTGCTCATTGTGTTTTCAAAAGTGTTTTGCTTTTCAATTGTGAGTGGGTTTTGAAAAAGTTTCGTTTAAAAATTTCAGAATGACTCTTGTATCTGTCCTCAAGAGTGTTTGAAAAATTGTTTTGAAAGCTTTTTGAAAGTGTCGGTGTGAAAAGAGTTTTGATTTGTTTTTAAATAGAGCAAGTATCTATGAGTCATCTACCTACCCTAAGGAATTAGGCTGTGTAAAAGTTCTTAAGGTAGTGCCATCCCACCATTGAGAGGTAGGTAGCACCACCGTTGGAGGTGTTCAGGTCAATTCGTTTGTAGGGACAGTGTGGTCACCAGAGCAACAGTAAGACACCTTAGAAGCTACCCTTATGCCCTTGATCCTTTTTTAATCCGAGGCAACCGTTTCGAGGCAACTGGATCATGGACATAAGGACTTACTAAAACGTCATATACTCGACAACCACGTTTCGAAGGTAAGGCAACAGGTGAGGCGTACCCTAAGAGTGGTGTGTGAATTTGTGTGTTGTTTTCATGTTATATTATCTTGTACATGTATCATGGTGATCTACGCATTGTTTTTAATTAGCCATACATTCTTTCATGCAATTAGAATTTAAAAGTGCTGAAACTTAAATGCGGAAAGATAAATCCTACGCTATTACAAGGCGCGGGTCTATACATCGCCAAATTACAAAGACCCGTTTTAATAAAAATGTAGAAAGTAAAAAAGTCCTAATTACTATTACAAGCCTTGAGCAGTTACATAATATTTGAAAGAAAATAAATGCGCGAAAAGAACTTGAAATTGAATGTCCGAGGGTTTTGACCCTTTTGAAATTAAATTGAAATTAAAAGCTAATTAATTATTTAATTAAAGAAAAGAAATTGTTTTTTATGTTTTTGTATTTATGAAAATAAAGAAAATTGAAAATCAAGAGAAACCCTAATTCTAAGTTATTTTTAATCATTAATGAAAAATATTAAAGTTAACCTAATTTACACTAATTAATTATTTACATATTTATTTACAAAAATAAAGAGTAATTAATAATAATAATTATAATGAGAGAAAATTATTTATTTAATAAAAAAGATGAAAAATATCAAAAACCTTAATTCTACTTATTTTATTTATTTAAGAAAAGATTCAAATTTTAACCCTAAATTAAACTAAATTAATTGTTAAAGTTTATTTACAAAATAAATTAATGGTGAAATAATAATAATTAAATATATTGTATTTTTGTTTTTATTATGAAAAGAAAATTATTCTAAGTGAATTAAATAAAAATAATTAAAAGAATTAGAAAAGAGAAACGAAAAGAAAATTAAGAAATATAATACAAACATTGGGGGGTGTCTGGCCCATTTAGGAGGTTCTTTGAAGTAGTTTGGCCCATGAAACAAAGGCCTTATTTGACTTTTTGCGCCTGCGTGTGGGATGGTTGACTGAGTGTACCATGGACTGCATTATCTGGCCATTAGATTAATCAACGTGAGTGCGTGGCAAGCTAACATGTGAGGACGCATGATAGACTTTGGGGCGTGCACTGCATGGGAAAGGATTAGAAAAAATAACAACAATTATATGATGGACCTGGGAATCGAACCCAGGTCCCAAGGCTTGCAACACATGTCCACTACCAACTGAGCTGCTGTACGCGTTTGTTATGTTAATGGAAAACAAATAATGTAAAAGAAAACAACGTTAATGATATAAAAACGCGCCAGATTTTGAATTGCCCAACCACATAGTGACACGCCAGGCTTCTTCTTCGTTGTTCCTGAAAATACAAAACCAGTAGCGGGGGTTTTAAACCCCCACTAAGTGCAACCTGCAAAAATAGCGAATAGAACATGCTTCAATATAAAAAGGGCGCGATATCATCAATGGATTCGTCTGGTTGCCACGAATTCAACTGTGTAAGTCTGGTAGTCTAATTTTTCCATATCAAGAAAGCCCTAATTGGAAGCTTCCTGAAAACCTGTGTTCTTCAATTCCTTGCACGTTTTGACTCGTTCTCGATTGCAAATGCTTCCTAGATGTTTTGGCAATGTATTGGAATGCTTTTGAAGCTTTGAATTATGCTCTAACTGTGAAATCAGTTTTCAAATTTTTGGTGAAAAGTTGCAACTTTTTTCTTAGCTTTTGAGCAGTCTTTCGTGTCCATGTGCATTAGGTTTGGTTGTGCATAAGTACATGGATGAAATTAGGTAAAAAACAAGCCCATGGATTCATGCATTTATGTTTTGAATATTTGATTTTTGTCACATCTTTTTCAATCTTTTTTCATGCAAATCCTTGCCAATTGTGGAAGATATTGTCCCCTTGAGATGGTGCACGAAATCTCTAGCATGTGTGGAAGATATTTGCTGCACAAAAAAGATTTAAAACCATGATTTGATATTTTTCTCATATTTAAATCTAATTAAATGAATTAATAAGATTAAAAATTCAATTAATTAATTAAAAATAAGAAAATAAATCCCTTTGAGCTTAATGGGTCGTGCATATGCTTTGGGTAATAATTCAAGGAAGAATTTGAGGTCCATTAGCATTTTTGAAGCTTTTGAAGCAAAGTTGACTTTTCAAAATTCCCAAAAATTTCCCAACTTCTCCAAGGCATATCTTGCTCAATTTTGAAGCTATGATCATGTTCTTGGACATTTTGGAAAGGTCTTGAAGTCCTATAACCAATGTCTTGGGTCCCATGTCATTTTTATTTACCAATCTCAAGTTATGGTCTTTGACTTAAAGTGCCTTTTTGTTGACTTTTGAAAATGACCTATAATGTTGAAATTGATAACTTTTTGTGAGAGCATTTCTTGGACTTGAAGTGTGAAGATGAGTTGTATGAAATGTCATTCTCTTAAAAATGAGTTTTGGATGGAATTTTTATGATAAACCATGAGGAAGTTATGCCCTGGTCAATTTGCAGTTGACTTTTCAACTGTCCAAAAATAGAAACTTTTGCATCTTGAGACTTTTTGAGCCATGCTTTGAGAATCATGATCAAGAATTGATCAAATGATGTTTGTGGCTTCAAAATAAGATGTTGACCAAAAATTTTGACTTTTGACTGCCAAATGACCATTTTACCCCTATAGTTGATTGTGCAGCATTTAGGGTTTTTGACTGTGCAACTTGATGCTGTGAGTCTTGAAACTTGACATATGGATGCTTGACAATGTATATGGGCATGTGGGACTTGATTGGACCCTTGAAAACTTCAATTTTTTGCCAGAACCAAAACCCTAATTTTGACTGTGTTAGGAGGCAATTGGACTGTGCAACCCTTGAGAGATTTTGAATCTTGATCTTGACAAATCTTGAAGAATATGGGAGGGAAAATTTTGGGGTACAACAGTTGCCCCTGTTCAATCTTCTTAGATCTGAGGATGTAGATTGGCTGGCGTGCCTTTCGTAATCCGAAGGTGGAAGATGATTGAACACTAGAGTGCCCAGAAATTTGCACTCACATAGTAGAGTGTCAGCAGTGTGATGTAAGGAATGGGCTTATGGATGCCATTTGGAGACTGATGGATAGGAGGATGGTCTTATAGATGCCATCTGGAAGTGTGACAATACCTTGCCGGGAATGGGCTTATAGATGCCATTTGGAGACTATTGGTATGTGGATGGGCTTATAGATGCCATCTAGGTGTCGATCGCGTAAGAGATTCCTTAGCGAGAACTTGCGTACCTGAGAAAGAAAATAATTACCTGGTTTGTTACAGGAGTTGATCTTCAAACTCTTTATGTAGATGTGCCCTGGCTGGATACAGATATCGAATCTTTAAATTCTTCAGACGTGCCCTGGCAAGATACAGGAATCGAGTCCGGAGAATATAGTTGTCAATAGATACACCCTGGCAAGATACAGGAATCAGATCTTCGAACTCTTCAGACGTGCCCTGGCAGGATACAGGAATCGAGTCTGGAATTAGTCGTCAACAGATACACCCTGGCAAGATACAGGAATCGGATCTTCGAACTCTTCAGATATGCCCTGGCACGATACAGGAATCGAGTCTGGTAATTAGTCATCAACAGATACACCCTGGGAAGATACAGGAATCGGATCTGGAGTTGCGACAGTTGATAGGTAATTTTTGTAAGTTGAAAGAGGGAACCTGTGTAGGGTTGCCTGGTGATGAGCTCATGTAAAACTGCATTTTGGGAAGGAGGACACCTGTGTAGGGCTGATTGATGATGAGCTCGTGTAAAACTGCATCTTGATGATGAGCCCATGTAAAACTGCATCTTTGGAAAGAGAGAACCTGTGTAGGGTTTCTTTGACGACGAGCCCATGTAAAACTACGTCCGGAGAGATAGAACCTGTGTAGGGTTTCTTTGGGATAAGTTCGTGTAAAACTTCTGGAGGAACCGGGGTAAGGTTACTTCGGGATAAGTCCGTGTAAGACTTGTAGAGGAACCGGGGTAAGGTTACTACAGGATAAGTCCGTGTAAGACTTCTGGATGAACCGGGGTAAGGTCACTTCGAGATAAGTCCGTGTAAGACTTCTGGAGGAACCAGGGTAAGGTTACTGCAGGATAAGTTCGTGTAAAACTTCTGGATGAACCGGGGTAAGGTCATCTTGTGATTAGTCCGTGTAGGACTTCTTCTGAAATAAAAGGAACCGGTGTAGGGTTACTTTGGTGATAAGTCTGTGTAAGACTTCTTCTGAAAATTGAGAAGGAACCGGTGTAAGGTTGCCTGATGATGAGTTCGTGCAAAACTACATCTGAGGTTGAGAAGGAACCTGTGTAGGGTTGCCTGTTGATGAGCCCGTGTAAGACTTCTTTTGAAAGAAAAGGAACCGGTGTAGGGTTGCCCGAGGATGATCAGGTAGATAATTGTCCTGTTTGGTTTCGGATATTAGCCCATGATCAGTCGTCTATAGAATTTTCCTAGCTTGTTACCGGTATTGATCTGGAACTGTAAAGGTAGATGGTAATCATCTTTTGATTGACTTTTTCCTGAAAAGGCAAAGTATTAGTCGTATGCAATGTCATGATGCATGAACTGCATGATTTTAAGATGTTCTCAAAGATAAATGAGATTTGTGTTGTATGATGCGTATGCATGCTATAATGTATGAAGATGTGATATTTATGGATGTATTTTCGTCTAGGAAAGTAAATCCTTGACGTGTGCCGGGAAGTTGAATCCTGGGCTGATGTTGAAGAATAGAGTTTTTGTTTCCGCTGGGGATGACGGTTGCAAGAATACCGGTAGGAGAAGATGACTCAGTTGAGGAATAAACTTGGCGAATAGATTACTCTGCGGGGAATGAACTCTGTGGGGAAGAGATGTACTTTGCTGAAATGATGATAACTCCGCTGGGGATACCATTGATAGATTTTGTTGGGAAATGAACTCCGCTGGGGATAGGAAGGCTTCGTCGGGGACGATCTTTCCGTGGCAATTGGCTGAGGATAACCCAGTTATATCCTGGTGGGGTAATAACCTTTAAATAAAACCGGGAGACGCGTTCGTGCTATGCGGGTGACAAGCTTCCAGAATCTACTGGGGATAAGCTTCAAGACCTGCTGGGGATATGGATTCCACTCTCCTGGGGGACTTTTCAGATTGGACTGGGGAAGTGGCTCCACTGGATGTCTGATATACCGCCGGGGAACAATCTTAGATTAAGACTGTCGGGGATGCTTGTTAAGAATGTCTGTATACTCCGTTGGGGAATAAACTTGTTGGAGATATTTGCTGGGGAATAATCCAACTTCCTTAAGGCTGACAGAGGATAACTCTGCTCGGGGAGAGTATTGCTGACTTGCTGGCTCACTCTCTAGGGAATTAAGGCATCTTGGTTATGTTCTTCAGCTGAACTTACCTTGGTACCTCGATGGACAGAGCAACTAGATCACTTGGACAACCCATTATTGCCCCGGTTTCTGATGTGGGAGAAGAAGATACCTTGTAGAGGTGCTTGATAACTGCTGATTGACAAATCTTCTTCTGGTGGATAGGTGACGAAGTGCCGGGACATAGTCGTACACTTTGTTCCCTAACTTTTGCCTGGACCGCCCTTTTGGGTTTTCAGTCCACCGGGATACCCATTTTTACTCAAACCGCCTTTTCAGGTTTTCGACTTGCCGGGTGTACAAATTTTTTCATTTCATCCCTTATTTTGCCCGAACACTTTTGGTTCGTCGGGAAGCCCTTGTTTTTGCCTAGGTGTGTCAACCTAGCGGGTCTTTGATTATGCGTAGTATTTTTTCGACTATGTCCACGTTCTAAGAATGTAGGGAGTTGCCCCTGTCAGAAGTGTTTTGTCGTGTTACCAGAAGATCTTCGTTTGATCGTCCAATGTCCCTGGTGATCCAGATGGAGATTTGCCCCAAGTTGGTTGGCCTTTTGAGAGATTCTCCGAATCTTGACTTAACTGCCCCAGAAGATAGACAATGATCATGCCATGCCCCTTGATTGGAGGTGCTTTTGTTCACTAGATATTCTTCGTGCGAACTTCTATGCTGTTCAAACAAAAGGTCATATGTGCAAGCAATGTTATTTCAAAAATGCAAAGCTTATGTCTGTCTTGAAGTTTTTGAAAATGCATTTCATAAAAAACAAGTGAATTTTGTAAATTGTGATGTCAACTCGTTATTTTACCGCAAGCCTTAAGGAGTCAGGATACCTTTCGCAACAGTATGCTTTCGAACTAACCCATGCTTCAGCTAGGACTTTTAAGGGTTATAACGTGGCCTGGTTCATGGTTTAAGAAACAAAGGATAAAGGCTCAAAATTTATTTGTACCCACCCGTTCTTCGTGATGTTCTTCGATCCTAAACTCAACTAATCATGCATTAGATCTTGTTTGAGTCTTTGCTCTGATATTCCGGTGATGGTTCGGACGTTGATAGTTTATTTTGAATAGGCAGCCATTTCTTTTTTTGTCGAGGGTTTGTAGGACCTCTTTCTTTTTTATTCTTATTATCCCTATTTTTTTGACTGAACTGTTTCTTTTGTGATTACAGTCAGCGGGATGCCCCTGTTTTGTAAGTCTCCTTCATAGGTTTTGACTTGTTGGGCCTTTATTTTGAGAAATGATGATTGCCTGTCTTTATGATTATTCAGAACCATCGCTGTCTTTTGTTTTGTACGGACTCCTTTGGTGCCATTCGTTGTGCACCTGGATCAACTGAGAGAACTACCCTGCCCCAGGTTATGATTAAGGGTTTTAAATTTCGAAAAGAAAAAACTCCTACTTCTTTGGATCAGAGGGGTTGACGAGGGATTATCTTCCTTATAACTCCAGTGTTTAGGGATTGAAACAATGCCTGTACCTCATCAGCGGGGTCTGTTCAAAAGCATACTGTAGATTGCGGTATTGTTTTCATCATCCTCCCTCAAGAGGCTTAGAATTATTAGTCGAGAGTTGAACATCAAAAAATAAAAGCAATTTTAAGCATAGTAAACATAATTACTTCAAAACAGACACGTAGAATGCATTAATGAAATAACCAAGTTTGACATGAAATAAAATATTTGAACAATCAAAAGAAAATTACAACTTGAACATTCGAATGAACAAAAATTTCCAATCCTAGCCATGTTTTGGCAAGGGAGCGTTGATCACATTGGGAGTCTCAGCAGGCTCGAATTCGATCTCCTTGGCGTCGATCATATTCTGGATCTTGTATTTTAGCGCCCAACAATCCTCAGTATCGTGCCCTGGACTATCGGAATGATAAGCACACCTCACATATGGGTTGTAATTTGGAGAAGAGGTCTTGGGTTTTGCAGGAGGGTTGATCACCGCAATCAGATTCATCTTCAACATGTGCTGCAATGCTTGTGACAATGGCATGTTGATGTTGGTGAATTGTCTTTTAGGCTCGTCCGGCCTTCGCTGATTTCCCTTTTGTGGTTGTCGGCGTGACGCATCACCAGAGATCATGACTGCCCCTGCATGTTGGTCACGACGACTCTTTTGGCTATATGCAGCATTGGACTCTTTCTTCCCCGTGTAAGGCTTTTTATGAGTATCAGGAGGTGTGGCCTCTTGAATCTTCCCACTTTTGATGCCCGCTTCAATTCTCTCTCCCGTCAAGATAAGGTCTGTAAACCCGGCCGAAGAGTTGCCAATCAGATGGTTGAAGAAAGGTCCAGACAGGGTTCCCAAGAACATGTCCACAAGTTCACGGTCAGTTAGAGGTGGCTGCACCCTTCCAGCAATGTCTCTCCACTTCTGCGCATACTCTTTAAAGCCTTCGCCTGCACCCATAGACATTCCCTAAAGCTGAGTGCGCCTGGGAGCCAGGTCGGCATTATACTGGTACTGCTTGTAGAATGCAGTGGCCAAGTCCTCCCAACTGCGGATGTTGGCTCCATTCAGTTGATATAACCAGTCGAGTTGAGTTCCTGACAGACTATCCTGAAAGAAGTGAATCCATAAATTCTTGTCAGCCGTGTAGGGCTGGATCCTCCTTATGTAAGACCTGAGATGCAGCTTAGGACAGGATGCCCCGTCGTACTTTGCAAAGGCATGTGCCTTGAATTTTTGTGGGATTACTACCCTAGAAGACAGACCTAGATCTTCGAAGTCCAGGCCGGGCACCTTTTGTATCTCCATAGCACTTAATCGGTCTTCGAGCTGTTTATACCTGTCCTCAGCTGGAGGGTATTGTTCATCATTGAACTCTGTCTCGTTGTCGGAGACCACTAGACTAGGAACCTCCCTTTCTTGGGGACTGTCTTTCCCAACAGATGGGGTAGTCTGCCCAACTTCATTTAGTGACCCATTCCCAGATTTGCGTCTCGGGTTGAACAACACCGTTCTCTTCTTCTTCTTCTTCTTCGAGAGCAGAGTCTTCAAATCCTGTTGACCCTGGGCTAGACTCTTAATCAACTCCTGGAACTGGGCGTTCTGAGCCTGGAGGGCCTTGATGGATTGCTCAGTAGATGATTCAAGATTCATGATGAGACAGCTGAAATAAACAGCGAAGAAGGTAAGTGACCTGTCAAAAGGGTACCTGTAATGCAATGATGTGTATGTATGCATGCGATGTTTTCAAGGACCTCGCGGGGTAGACAAGAAAATTTGTTAGAACTTGAATCCGGTAGCTTGATTGAAAGAACTTCATGTTGTTGAGAGTCCTTCTTCAAGGGTCAAGGCTCACCATATCTAGTGGGTCATAGCCCCTGACAACCTTGGCTAGAGGAAATGAATCCCTTTTGCCCCTTGCTGGACAGTTGGTTCATCATGACCTGCATCACAAACCCTTGAGATCCTTGAAATGGATTAGTCTTTATGCAGGATGCATGCGATGGTATGATGTCATGCTATGCATGGAGTGATATATGTAACCCTGTTATGAGTCCAGATTAAGGACTGTAAATAAAACCTGCAAGAAACTCAAGTGTCAGATAACAAGCATGCAAATAGTCAAGTTGGAAGGCACACAAGTCACACAAGAGAGCCCTTAGAGTTTAGGCCAGCATGGGGTCTAGATATTACCCTCTTTCAGTTTGTTGGTTAAGCCTTGTCCTATCAGAAGTAACCGGGTTCTAGAGGATCCCGATATCACTGACTACCCTCAATCGGTCATAACTCCAGCATCGCAATCTTTTCTTGCGGCCAGAACCATCACGAGAGTTTAGCCTCAATGGGCGTAGCATACTGCTACTGTTCTATTGGCCAAGTTGGGTCATTTAAGGTTCTAAGGTCAGTTGGTGCTTAATGACTCCTCAGAAGACCCATATTCTCCTCGTTGCAACACAAGGGATATCGGTACAGACCAAGGTGCCACACCAACGTAGCCACTGCTTCACCCATGTCGGTCTACGCCGGACAGGTCCCTCACAACTTATGCTACCTAACAGGGTATCCCCAGATCCGGGTTTTGGATCTATGTAACTCCGATGCAACCCACAATAATAAAGCAAACAAACACAGTAATTGAAAACACAAGTGATCTTAGTCCTAAGGTACACCTCACTTTAATAGTTGTCCCCAGCAGAGTCTCCAGTTCTGTGATCGGTGGAAATAGAACTGACTGTTTAACGCTGGTTCGCGAAATGTCGCGGAAGCAAGAGTCGCCACCGTCTTTTATTTTCTCCAATATGGACAGGACAAAAGCACAACAAAATTCCTTATGAGATAGTTTCTCGGTTCGGGAGGTAGATTTATAGAAAGGGAAGGTGTTAGCACCCTTTCTATCCATGGTTATCCATGGGCTCTTAGATACTTGCTCATTGTGTTTTCAAAAGTGTTTTGCTTTTCAATTGTGAGTGGGTTTTGAAAAAGTTTCGTTTAAAAATTTCAGAATGACTCTTGTATCTGTCCTCAAGAGTGTTTGAAAAATTGTTTTGAAAGCTTTTTGAAAGTGTCGGTGTGAAAAGAGTTTTGATTTGTTTTTAAATAGAGCAAGTATCTATGAGTCATCTACCTACCCTAAGGAATTAGGCTGTGTAAAAGTTCTTAAGGTAGTGCCATCCCACCATTGAGAGGTAGGTAGCACCACCGTTGGAGGTGTTCGGGTCAATTCGTTTGTAGGGACAGTATGGTCACCGGAGCAACAGTAAGACACCTTAGAAGCTACCCTTATGCCCTTGATCCTTTTTTAATCCGAGGCAACCGTTTCGAGGCAACTGGATCATGGACATAAGGACTTACTAAAACGTCCTATACTCGACAACCACGTTTCGAAGGTAAGGCAACAGGTGAGGCGTACCCTAAGAGTGGTGTGTGAATTTGTGTGTTGTTTTCATGTTATATTATCTTGTACATGTATCATGGTGATCTACGCATTGTTTTTAATTAGCCATACATTCTTTCATGCAATTAGAATTTAAAAGTGCTGAAACTTAAATGCGGAAAGATAAATCCTACGCTATTACAAGGCGCGGGTCTATACATCACCAAATTACAAAGACCCGTTTTAATAAAATTGAAGAAAGTAAAAAAGTCCTAATTACTATTACAAGCCTTGAGCAGTTACATAATATTTGAAAGAAAATAAATGCGCGAAAAGAACTTGAAATTGAATGTCCGAGGGTTTTGACCCTTTTGAAATTAAATTGAAATTAAAAGCTAATTAATTATTTAATTAAAGAAAAGAAATTGTTTTTTATGTTTTTGTATTTATGAAAATAAAGAAAATTGAAAATCAAGAGAAACCCTAATTCTAAGTTATTTTTAATCATTAATGAAAAATATTAAAGTTAACCTAATTTACACTAATTAATTATTTACATATTTATTTACAAAAATAAAGAGTAATTAATAATAATAATTATAATGAGAGAAAATTATTTATTTAAGAAAAAAGATGAAAAATGTCAAAAACCCTAATTCTACTTATTTTATTTATTTAAGAAAAGATTCAAATTTTAACCCTAAATTAAACTAAATTAATTGTTAAAGTTTATTTACAAAATAAATTAATGGTGAAATAATAATAATTAAATATATTGTATTTTTGTTTTTATTATGAAAAGAAAATTATTCTAAGTGAATTAAATAAAAATAATTAAAAGAATTAGAAAAGAGAAAAGAAAAGAAAATTAAGAAATATAATACAAACATTGGGGGGTGTCTGGCCCATTTAGGAGGTTCTTTGAAGTAGTTTGGCCCATGAAACAAATGCCTTATTTGACTTTTTGCGCCTGCGTGTGGGATGGTTGACTGAGTGTACCATGGACTGCATTATCTGGCCATTAGATTAATCAACGTGAGTGCGTGGCAAGCTAACATGTGAGGACGCATGATGGACTTTGGGGCGTGCACTGTATGGGAAAGGATTAGAAAAAATAACAACAATTGTATGGGGACCTGGGAATCGAACCCAGGTCTCAAGGCTTACAACACATGTCCACTACCAACTGAGCTGCTGTACGCGTTTGTTATGTTAATGGAAAACAAATAATGTAGAAGAAAACAACGTTAATGATAGAAAAACGCGCCCGATTTTGAATTGCCCAACCACATAGTGACACGCCAGGCTTCTTCTTCGTTGTTCCTGAAAATACAAAACAAGTAGCGGGGGTTTTAAACCCCCACTAAGTGAAACCTGCAAAAATAGCGAATAGAACATGCTTCAATATAAAAAGGGCGCGATATCATCAATGGATTCGTCTGGTTGCCACGAATTCAACTGTGTAAGTCTGGTAGTCTAATTTTTCCATATCAAGAAAGCCCTAATTGGAAGCTTCCTGAAAACCTGTGTTCTTCAATTCCTTTCATGTTTTGACTCGTTCTCGATTGCAAATGCTTCCTGGATGTTTTGGAAATGTATTGGAATGCTTTTGAAGCTTTGAATTGTGCTCTAACTGTGAAATCAGTTTTCAAATTTTTGGTGAAAAGTTGCAACTTTTTTCTTAGCTTTTGAGCAGTCTTTCGTGTCCATGTGCATTAGGTTTGGTTGTGCATAAGTACATGAATGAAATTAGGTCAAAAACAAGCCCATGGATTCATGCAGCATTTAGGGTTTTTGACTGTGCAACTTGATGCTGTGAGTCTTGAAACATGACATATGGATGCTTGACAATGTATATGGGCATGTGGGACTTGATTGGACCCTTGAAAACTTCAATTTCTTTGCCAGAACCAAAACCCTAATTTTGACTGTGTTAGGAGGCAATTGGACTGTGCAACCCTTGAGAGATTTTGAATCTTGATCTTGACAAATCTTGAAGAATATGGGAGGGCAAATTTTGGGGTACAACAGGTACGCGTAGGAGCGAGGTCAGAATTGTATTGATACTGCCTGTAGAAAGCAGTAGCCAAATCTTCCCAACTGCGAATACTGGCTCCGTCCAACTGGTAGAACCATTCAAGCTGAGTCCCTGAGAGACTGTCTTGAAAGAAATGGATCCATAGGTTCTTATCAGCGGTGTACGGCTGAATCTTCCTTAGATATGACCGGAGGTGCAGCTTCGGACAAGAAACTCCGTCATACTTAGCAAAGGCTGGTGCCTTGAATTTATGAGGAATTACCACCCCAGATGATAGACCTAGATCGCCAAAGTCCAGACCTGGCACTTTCTGAACTTCCATAGCACTCAACCGATCTTCCAGTTGCTTGTATCTATCCTCAGCAGGAGGATACTGTTCTTCATCGAAGTCCGTCTCGTTATCGGAGACCACATGGCTAGGAGCCCTCCTTTCCTCTTGACTATCTTTCCCTCCAGATGAGGTAGTCAAATCAACTTCATTTTGTAGACTGTTTCCAAACCTGTGCCTTGTGTTAAACAAGATTGTCCTCTTCTTCTTTTTCTTCTTCTCTTTCAGAATCAGGGTCTTCAGATCTTGCTGACCCTTAGCTAGATTCATGAACAACTCTTGGAATTGGGCATTCTGGGCCTGGAGGGCCTTGATGGCTTGCTCAGTTGAAGGTTCAGCAGACATGATGAGTGCTGAAATAAACAGCGAAGAAGATAAGAGACCTATAATGGGCACCTGTTATGGAGTGCATCGGATGAAATGCGTATGATTATGATTTCAAAGACAATCAAGAGATTCAAATTTGTAAACAAGAAATGAAACACACTTTATTAGATAAGCTTTGAAATTCAAATTGTTCAACTGATGCCCTTAAGGCGTTACAAGAAATGAAATACTGAAGAAAAAAAAACTGGAAAGGAAATAATCAAAGGACAATCAGTGCTCCCATGGTCTCTTCTTGTCGGTGCGGACATAGTCATTGAGAATCCGCTCGTTCTCCAACTGCCTAGTCAACCTCTGGATCTTCTGCTCTTGCTCGTTGAACTTCTCTCGGTAAGCATCCCGCTCTTCTCTCAGCTACATCCAAGACCTTTTCAGTGCCCTAATGTCAGTGGGCATGTAAGGATGGAGAATGGTAGGAAGAACCCCCTCTTCATTAGCAACTTCAACAATGATAGGTCGGACGGCTTCATATGGCATACCCAGCTTTTGGGCACGGATACGAACCCATCTGAGATATGGCTCCATTGGAAGAGAAGTCTTTGGACCCAACTCATGTGGATCAGATCTGTGAACTCTATCCCAAGCCCTTATGAATCGGAGACGTTGCTCATCGCTATCCCCTTGAAAATCAAAGATGATACTAGGCATTAACAGCTCATGAGGTCCTTCTCTTATGGCTCGCCCAAACTGATGTAAAGCCAAGCACGGGTTGTAAGAAATTCCTCCACGGGTTCCTATCAGTGGAACATTTGGATACTCCCCACCTCATCCATACCCTTGAGAGTCCAGATGATATCATTGTGAGAGAGAGACATAACTCTATAGGCCCAGCCCATGCCTTCTTTATTCTTCAGCACTGATTTGGGGAGGTGTGAAATAAACCACCTCGCCAATAATGGAGCACAGCACATCAAGGTTCCCCGTTTTCGAGCATTACAAGCATAAAGCTGATGAAGAATGTCACCCAAGAGAGTGGGTACAGGATTCCGAGGCAACCGTTTAGAGGCAACTATGATCTTTGGACAAGAGGGCGACCTCTAAAACTTCCTATACTCAATGACCACGTTCGAAGGCAACCAAGTGAGGTGTACCCTAAGAGTGCGCATGTGCGAGTGTGTTATTTCGGTTAATTTTATCTTTGTACATGTTAATGGTTGTCTATGTTGATTTTAAGTTCATACATTCGATCTTGTCATGCATTCCCTATTACCAAACATCTAACAGTTTATAGATTGCAGAAATTAAATTGCGGAAATTAAATCTAATTATTACAAGGCGTCGGGTATTTACATCGCCAAAAGCAACCCTTGAATTTAAAGTGCGGAAAATAAATAAAGCGATAAATATATTAAATAGTCCTAATTAAAGCTATTACATTCCGAGAAACAATTACATCAATATGGTAAAATGTATCGCGTGCGAGAAATTAAATCGGGCAAGTTTTTTAGGGTTTTGACCCTTTTTTGAAAGAAAGCATTTTTTTGGTTACTTTTGAATTAAAAGGAGATTAAATTAAGTTAATTAAATAAATTAATTAATTAATTAGAAAAAAAGATATTTTTGGATTTTGATATTTAGAGAAATAAAAATAAATTTGATCAAAGTTAGTAAAACCTAATTGTCTACATTAATTTTAATTATTGCAAAAATATTAAAAGTTATACCCTAATTAAACTAAATTAATTAAATTAATTTATTTACAAAAATAAAATGCTGAATTTAATTTTAATAAATAAAATATATTTTTTTGGTTTTTTTTTTATTTTATTAAGAAAAAGATTAATTGGTTAGTTTAAATAATAGAAATAATTAATAAAAAACAAATAAATAAACAAAATGAAAAGAAAGAAAAAGAAATAAACCAAAGGGGTGTTGGGCCTGATCAGGGGGTAAGATGGTAATTCAAAGCCCATTTGCACGCAGGCCTGGGTTGACTTTCTGATTCCCTATGCATTGGTTGACTTGAGAGCATGATGGTCATCACATCTGGACCACCAGATCTGGCCTGGGGCCATCTGACATGCATCTGGGTGATGGTGTATGATGGACCATAATTGCTGAAGCACGCCTGAACACCTGAAGAAAAATAATACAAAGCTTTTGGGGGACCTGGGATTCGAACCCAAGTCCTGTAGGCCAATGCAAACGCTCCACTACCACTCAACCAACGTGTTTTATTTGTTAGTGGAATAGATAACAATTAATATATTGGAAACAAATTAATATGCCTGAACAAAAAGAAAAAAAGCGTGAATATTTGAATGGTTCAATGGGATGGGGACACGTTGTCGTCCCTGTCCTCAGAATTATACAGGGATTACCTGCAGATTTAAATCCGCAGCAAAAGGCATATGTCCATTCCAAGATTCATCCCAAGCTATATAAATTCCATCCAATGCCATGGTTGTGATTGCCTCTTCATCCCGGTCTCAACCATATCCATCAATAGGCCTAATTTCACCTGCTTCAAAAACCCCTAAAAAAGGACCTAGGAAACCCTACAATGGTGTTTCTCGATACAAAGCATGAAAACAAAATAGGTTATTGCAGAAAGTTCATAAATGATATGAGGAATCAGAATATGCAATCGTTTTTTAGAATGGATGCAAGAATAGAGATTTGAGAATCCATGAACATGGCGGATCCGAGGGACGTTTACAGTGCTTTAGGGCGCGTATGAAGGCTGGTTAGGAGTTGGTTTCGCTTCAGTGGATGTCCAGCAACTGGTTCACGTTGAGTTTTGGCCATGAAAACACCTCTATGCTCGATTTCAGTTTCAAGCTTTTCCACCTTTTTTCCAAGTTTTGTTCTTCTTATTTTGCAGCCTCCAACCCTCAATTCTCGTGCCTTTAGCTTGTATATGTAATGAGCATTGGATTAGGTTAACATTTGTGGACTCAATCTTTGTGCATTGATGTTTTAGGATTTGATTTGATCCTCCATGAAAAACCTTCCAAAATTGTCCAAATTCCATCTTTTTGTTCATGATATGGTGAGATACGAGTTTGATCATGTCCATGATGACAATTAAGACCTATGACAATCAAAAAGATCCTAAATGATCAATATTTAGATTTTATATGATTTAAATTGATTTAAAATGATTTAAAATGAATTAATTCAATAAAAATCAAATAAAATAGAAAAATTAATAAATGGACACAAGGCTGAAGCTAGGACACGTGTGTAGTGTTACAAGACCAAATCAAGTGGAAAAGAGTGGGCCCATTTGACAAAATTTGAAGTTTTGGGGATAGTTGACTTTTGGCAATTTTGCAAAAATGCCCAACTTCAATAATGCATAACTTCTTCAATTTTGAACTTTTGGAAGTGTTCTTGGACTTTTTGGAAATCTTGATATGTCCTCTAACCAACCCTTTTGGTCTAATCTCATTTTGATATTCCATGCTCAAGTTATAATCTTTGTAAAAAAAGGTGTTTTTGTTGACTTTCAAAAATGACCTATAATGTCCAAATTTGTAACTTTTTGTGAGTGCATTTCTTGATCTTGAGGTATGAAGATGGATTGTAGGAAATTGCATCCTCTTCAAAATTAGCTTTGGATGGGTCATTTATCATAAAGTATGAGAAAGTTATGCTTGGTCAAAGTTGAGTTGACTTTTCCTACAAAACCCTAATTTAGCAACTTTTGAGTCTTGATGAATTTTGAGCAATCCTTGATGAATCATGATCAACCCTTGATCAAATGATGAAATATCCTTTAAATGAGAATGTTGAAAAAAAATCTTGAGGTTTGACTATATGTAGGTCACAATTGACTTTTGCCCTAACACAGTCAATTTTTGGACCTCTTGAGCAATTGACTGACCAAACTTCCTCTGCAAGGCTTGAAATTTGACATGGATGAACTTGAGAACATATTAGGAAATTGGGGAGAACTTGAGGTCATTTTGATGTGAGGACCTTAATGCAACACAAAACCCTAATTTGAGGTTGACTGCCTTAGGAGATGACTTGACTGTCCAACCCTTGAGCAATCTTGAGCTACTTGGAGATTTCTCTTGCAATGTCTTGAGAAATATGGGAGGGAAAATTTTGGGGTACAACATGAAGATTTGGGGTTGTGAAGTTTATGTGAAACGACAAATTTCAACTAAGCTTTAGCCCAAATCTGACAAATGCTTATTTATGGGGTATCCTAAAGAAACAAGAGGATATTACTTCTACAATCCTTCTGAGGGAAAACTGTTCGTCGCTCGAACTGGAGTTTTCTTATAAAAAGATTTTATTTCCAAAGAAATCAGTGGGAAGAAAGTAGATCTTGAGAAAATTCAATAATCACAAAGCATTGCTACACCAATGGAGGAATTAAAGTAGGAAACACAAGTAGTTGTGAAAGAACAATCTGCTCAAGTAGAACAAGACCAGCGTAGGTGATCAGTGTATATTGATGCAAATTCTATTATGTTTGTACGCTTGAATGAAGAACTAATCATCCAGAGTTGATCTACTGTAATCGCGTTCCGATGCTTTGAGGTTTTTAATTTATCAATTCAATTTATTTTCTCTTTCAGTTCTATTTTATGAAATTGCATTTTCTTAATCTGTTATTTCATGGAATATCTTAATTAAATTCGTATGATTGTATTCCTAATCTTTAATCGTTGTTTACGTTGCTTAGTCGTTAAATCGTGTTCTATATTGTGTTTGCTTAATTCGCGATTGTATTAATCCGTTTGTTTAATTCATAATGGGAACTCAATCTATTTTATATCTATTGTGCTTGTCAATTGGTATTGAAATCGAATAGAGGTTGAAGTCGCTTAGGGAATTGGTAAGGTAAAAACCAATGATTAGCAGGAACCTGAAAACAGTAGATCGACTTATTTTTATAATCACTTATTTTAATCACTTATTTTCTCAGCTCTTTAAAAATTGATCCTGAATTAAATCCCCATAATTGTTTCTGTTGGTTAATAACATTACAAGAATCCTCGCGATATGATACTCGAGTCATTGTTGGTTAGCAAGTTTGGTTAAATTTTTGTCCTAACTTCTTGGCCAATTTTCATCAAGTTCCAAGTTGATTTAGCCAAAGTGGTCAACATGAGGGTTTTAGACAATGTTTAAAGCTTTCCAAAATGTCCAAGAAATTGAAAAGATCATGCTTAAGCTAGAAGTTTCAAAGAGAAGAAGATGGCATCACAAACTTAAATTTTAGGTCATTTTGTGATGAACCTTATGATCCAATCTTCAAGCATGCTATATAATCTTGCTTTGCAGGCCTTCAAACTTGCAAATTAATCAATAATTAAATCTTTACACAACTGATTGAGCCATTATCCAAGCATTTGAGTCTTTTTCCAAGTTAATTTGCCATTTAAGGAAGAAAGCCAAGACTTCCATTTTGGAAAAGTGGCTTTAATCACAAAGTCCACTCTCCTTGAGCTTTGCACTTGTTCCTTTTGAACACACGCAATCTCAAAGCCATAAGCAACTTATCTAGAGCCTTTAACTACTCAGACCATGCTTGTACTATGCATTGAAACTATGTATTTCAAGTTTGCTTCAAAAACAAGTTTCAAAAACAATAACATGTGATCTCTTGAATCTGATGTTCTCCTTCCCTCAAACCTTTCCTCTATAAATAGAGAGCTTATTTACAAGCCAAGATACGAATTCGCAAGCCTTGAAACACTTTTAAATACCCTGAAACTCAAAATTGCACCCAAAACCTCCATTGTTGCAACTTATGGACAAAAACTTCAAACTCACAATCCGGTCGTGCGTTTTTACTCTAAATCAATCATAAAGCTTCCATACCTAATTTAGAACCTATCCAACACCTTGTTCCATAAATGTAACACCATTTGCACCATCCTCCATTTTCAAAAACATTCACCTGCAACTTGACTTATCTAGAAAGTTTCAGGAACTTTCAGCTAAAAGTAAGCATTGTAATAGCTTCCTATGAGTTCAGTGAAGCTATCCACATCATCACAACACCTCCAGAAGTGCTCAAACTCCAAACACGATTTCCGGTTTTGAGGTAAGTTTCTCAACTTTGAACTCCTTATACAAGCATCATTAATGATTACTTTGTGAATGAAAAATGTAGACATCATAGCCCTGAAGCTAACCATGCCTTTATTTTTCATTTATGTTGCCTGAGTGATGCGAATTTTGAGTTTGAACTTTCTGGAAAAAAAATTAGGTTTTTATTTGGTACCAGAAAAATTCTCATTCATCTTTGATTTATAATTTATGAAATTTATATGGCTGGATTCGTGGTGAAATTTCAAGCAAGTTTCATGTTTACATTTTCTGATTTTGTTGAGAAATGAGGAAGTTCCAAAAATAAAAAATGGTGATGTTGTTACTGCGCGCGCGAAGGAGGAAGAAGATGAAGTTAAAAATTCAAAAACGAGTTTATTTTATATTTAGTTGAAGTTGTATTATTAACGGATGAAACAGACACTCCAGTGGCAGAGAAGCGCGCGCTAAGGCATTTGTTACTAGGGACCTGGGTTCGAGCCCCAGTGGTACCCTTTTGGTTTTTTTCATATTATTTCCTTGCAGATTCAATACAAGCCAAGCATAAGTGCGCACCATGTGCTTCTCATCCACACCGTCAGATCTTCCAGGCAATCAAATCAAGCGCCTCAAGATGGATGCCCATGATACACTCTCAAAATGCAATCACACTGAATCTCCCATGCGCTAGACTTCTCATTCTGGGCCTTGACTGATTTTTTTTCATACACCCCCCCCCCCCATTTGCTATATCATGTGCAGACCCACATCTCTTTTATTTTTTATTGTTTTTTCTGATTTCAAACAAAAACCATATTGGGCCTGACAAAAATATTTTTAAACCCCATTTTTACTTTTAAACACCCCAGGCCAATTATTTTTTATATTATTTATATTTTCTATATTTTATTTATTTATTTCTATTTAACCCAAAAATATAAAAATATATTTTATTAAATAATTAAATTAAAAATATGCTTCTTTAAACTCTTATTTTATTTTTGTTAATATTTAGAACTAGATTTTGTTTATTTTACACATTTTAAAATATATTTTTCAAATTAACATTAACCTTCAAATTATTTTCTAAACAAATTATTTAGACTTAGGTTTTATTTTCTTCTTAATTTCAATTAACTTAGATTTTAGGTTTTGTTAAAAATTAATTAAATTTTCTTGTAATTAAAATTAATTAGTTTAATTAGGTTAATCTTGAAACCTTTTCCATCAAAAAACCCTAAAAATAATTTCTTTTTCTTCTTCTTCATCTTTACATTTTGTGCATTTTGTTATTATTTTCAATGGTTTGTAATAGATAATTAGGCTTTATTTCTTTCCTCCCCATTTCACAAACTTGTATCCCCCCATTCCCAAAGCGTTGCAATAGCGTAAGACATTTAAATTTCACAATTTATCGCTTTCCTTATTATTGTTAGTAACAAGGGTTTGTATGACCAAGTTAAAATCAAATATAGAAAAATCCTAATTCAAGATAAAACACTTGAAATCAAAACACTTTGCACATATGCACCTCTAGGATAACCCATACTTGTTGCCTCGGATTTAAACAGTCATGTCCCTCAAACGTGGGATGTTTTAGCAAAGACCCTCGATTAAAAGATCGTAGTCCCTCGATGACCCTTCGATGTTTCCTTCGGTAAATGATCTTAGTCCCTTATAACAAATTGCTAAAATATTCTACAAGTTGCCTTCTATTACTGTTCGATGACCCACGTGTGTCCCTCACATCCAATGATATGGCTCCTTACCAACCAATGGTAAAATGACACTATCTAAAGGAGAAGGAAAAGAACATAGACTTTTTGAGTAGGTAGATTGCTCGTAATTTCTTGCTCACAAACTAAAACCATTTTCACACCTCACACTTTTAAAAACAAACATCTTTTCAAACCCTCTCTTTTCAAACAAATGTTTTCAAAACAAACACTTTGTATGCGTTCTCAACGATACGAGAATCATTACAAAGTTTTCCGCACTAAGGCGTTTTTCAAAATATTTCTAAAACAAACATTTTGTATACATTCTCAACGATACAAGAATCATTACAAAATTACCCTTTTTAAAAAATCTTCAAAACATTTTCCAACTTACACAAAACACAAAGCATTTCAAAGTGAGCTAGAAATTAAGAGCTCGTAGATGACTATGGATGAAAAGGATGCTAACATATTCCCTTTTCATAACCTACCCCCAAAATTCAAGAAAATTATCAAAAGGTATTTCTTGTTCTTTTCACCCTTTCCTTTATTGGATACAAGAAAAGTCGGTGGCGACTCTTGTTATCTGCAACATTTGCAATAAAATGCAAAACACCAAGTCAGTTCTCCCGCCGTATTACAGTTATAAACATTGATCAAATCATAGACATTGAGATAAAAAGGAGAATTCCCATATTTGTTTCCAACCAATTCAGTTCAGAGAAATGTATCACTCTTTCAACCAAACAATATCTTATATTAGTCGTAGCATAGTCATTTTCCAAAATATGCGCGTTTGTAACATCCTTCACATTGATCCATCCAAAAGTAACATTCATAAATATTTCTCAACATGCACAACACAATTGAATCAAAGTGTTTAAAGTGAAGAAATTCCACTGCACTTATTGGTAGGAATCTCTAATGATCAAGTGAACAACAAATACAAAATAGTAAAGCTGCAACAGAAACTATCTATACAAAGTGCACATCAATACTCATTAACCTACCTCATCTTCGCCAGCCAAAACCTTTTCTTGTTTTTGAGTTAATGCATTTGCCAGTAAAACCACAATCTACAAGATATCCAAAGAAATACAAGTTATACTAATTATAGGGAACTCCACAAGTATATACCATGTTTGTAAGACCTCTTTTTGTTCAAATTTGTCCTTCATAGCCATATTCATTTTCAAATTTAAATTAAAAAATATACAACATAATATAGGTCATTCATATGGTACATTGAAAAAAAATATTATTATAGGTTTATACGAAGCCTTATAATATCCAGATTCCTCAAAAAAATTACTTCTTTATGAAGCAGCAAGATCTAAAAGTTTGTAACAAAAACCCTAAAATTTAAATTTGGATTCCAAAGCATTATCTTAAACTAACCAAATTTTTCAAAAAAATTAATTCTTAATCAACCAGGAAGATGCTAAAGTTTGTAACAAAAACCCTAAAATTAAAACATGACATTCCAAAGCATAATCTAAAAGTAACCAGATTTTTCTTAAAAATTACTTCTTTATGAACCAGCCAGATCTAAAAGGTTATAACAAAAACCCTAAAAACAAATTCAAAAAAACTTGAAACTTTAGAACAAAAAACAATTTATGCACATGTATTTCATTACAACAACCAAATTTTATGCTAAATCTACATCTATAGATGTGAAAAAAAACCATCTCAGCGATTTATGTGAAAACCCATCAACATCAAATATGAAGAAAAAAACCCTAAATCTATAAATAATCATCCCAACGATTTATGAAAGTAAATCCTATAAACGTGAGAGATACCTCTTTGTCAAGATGAGAAGAAGAATTGTAGAAATATGTGAGAGAGATGAAGATGAGAAGAGATGTTAAGAGTGAGATGAGTACACCTGCTGCTTAGACGTGGCAATGCATAAGGAAGGTGGAAAAGTGTTTCTTAGTCTACAGTAACCAGAGTTACTTTCTTTTTTTCCCAAAGGTGTCATTCCATTACAACCAGGTAGTACAAAAAATTATAGTATTATAATGATTTTAGTGTTATATTTAATAACAATATGCTTCAATGCTAACCAAATCTAACATTCGGTCCAGATTTGGTTAGTTTAGACACAAATTTCCCTTAATTAAGTGATTTGTCACAAATATAATAAGGGCAAGAGTGAGATTTTCACAACCATTAATTTTCTTATATTATAGATAGAAAAATATTGGGCTTAATTAGTCACCAAGTCCTTTAGTTTAATTCCAGGTTTCACTTTGGTTCCTTATCTAATAAACATTACAATTTGGTCTCTTAAAAACAGTTTCGTTAGTCAATTTAATCCTTTATATAAAATGTTGAGAAAAACGTTAACTTGTGATGATGTGGCATGACAGCATGATAAAAGTCAAAATAGTGAGTCAGTAATTTCGTTAAGGGACTAAATTGAAACCTTATTATTAATTAAGGGATCAGACTAGGACATCAACCAAACAATTGTTAAAGTGTCCAGATTAGAATTTTATCACATGTTACCTGACCATAACATGTTATTTTATTAGACCAAAATTCCATATCAATAGAATCTTGAATTTAATGATATTAAACCAAAATTTTGTTATATTCTTCCTTGAAACAAAAAGCATTAAGCCAAAATCGAGAAACAAACAATGCTTATTTGCTCTAATGAATAATTAATCAAATATTTCTCTTTACATTGATTAAATAGAGTGTAAATATTCATGTGTATATAAAATATTTTTCTTTCAGTGTCATATTATTTAAAAACTTCTTCGACTGAAGCGTCATCAAAGTCGTTGACTCGTGCAAGCTTTTTATCAAGAATTACTATATCGTTAGGTGCACAACAAATTCCTTGCCCAAGATTTAGAGTCGTTTAATTCCACGCATATCCAAGAAGGCTTCCTGGCTTGGTCATAAAAAATGTATACATGTGTCTCCTTCTACATATCCTCATACATTTTCTCTAGTTATGATTTCTTTCAAAGCTTTACCATACCGATATTATTTACTGGAATTTATTTTTGGAAAAACCATGTTTTAAAAAAAATTCGCAAATAACCAAGTTTCGGAAAAAATTACGCAAATAACCATGTTTCAGATGACTCTTCAAAGGAGGAGCCATCTTACTTGGCGCCTCCACTAAGCATTATGCCATAGGCGCCATCCCAATTGGCGCCTCCTCTCTCTTTTAGCCAAGTGAGATGGCGCCTACACTTTAAAAGTGAGAGGAGGCGCCATCTCACTTGGCTCCTAGGGAAAAATGTTGTTTTTATAAATAATTTGTTCATTTCTCTGTCATTTCTCACACTTTCTCACACTATTTTGTTATTTTTTTACTCTGTTATTTGCGTCATGACATCGCCCATGATTTTTACCAGAGATGGTTACGTTATCTTCTCCGCCATAAAACCTCCGATGAAAATGAAATTCTGGCACATTCACTCCATGGAGCGTCTGAAGCGGGAGTTAATGCGATGGCTAGATGGAGACATCGTGGAGGGGGGAAAATTAGAAGGATTCAGCAAAGACGAACAACAACCTCACTTGCGACAGGAAGACCTAATGTTTGGTTGGAGGAAGTCAAAACAGATAGCGACGTAATGTTGATGATGCATGGTGTTGTACCCCAAAATTTGCCCTCCCATTTCCTCAACATTTTCTCATCAACCTTGAAGATCAAGATCCAGTTAGGGTTTCCTCTGCTCAAGACTTCTCCTTGCACTGTGGAGTCAAATTAGGGTTTGTGTTTGAACAAAGATGTTTTGACCTAAAATGCCTAAGATGACTTTCATGCTTCATATTAGACTCCCAAGTTTACCCATACCAAGTTTCAAGTCTTGATTCCAAGTTTTGCCCAGTCAATTGGACAGATGACCTAGAAATCAGTTGTATTGGGGAAAAAAGTCAACTGTGGCCAATTGACAGTCAAATCTCATGAAAATTGACCCACATCAACATTATGAACTCATATGGACCATTTGATCAAGTTTGGATCACAATTCCACAAGAAATTTGATCAGATCACCAAAAGGGCAAAATGGTCATTTTTAGGGTTTTGACTGCACAAAGGCAATTTTTGACTGTTTGACCTAGCCAATGGCAAACCAAGCTCACATATGGACTCAAGGACCCCATGAAATGGTCTTGACACATTCATCAAGCTCAAAAGATCCCAAGTACACAAGATTGACAGTTGAATTTCCCAGTCAATTGATCAATTTTGACTGTATACTGAAAAGTCAAACTTTGACTTTTTGGTCAAAATCAAGAGTCAAGATTCATTTTTCATCAAAACATGCCAAATCATGAAACTTGTTCACCAAGAAACCAAGAAATGCAAATTAGGGTTTGAAATGGAATTTTTCATAACTTAGAATTTTTCTAAGTTATGGAAAACCCTAATTTTTTCCCAACTTTGCCCCACTTTTTCACCATGATTCATTTGGATTCAAACAAAAGTCAAAACATGAAAGTTGTAGCTTGTTGCATAATCTACAACTTTGATTCACAAAGTTTTCTCATTTGAAGCTTGTATCTCAAGTTACAAATTTTTGAATAAGGACACTAAACCATTCTTAACTTAGTGAATTTTTGACCTATTTTGACAAGTTTTTCTACCCCACTTCAAGGCCATTTTACATACACTTCCACTTGGAATTTCAAATTTCACTTCAAATATGGATTGTAGTACACATTCCAAGCTTTCCAAAATGTCCAAGAACTTCTCAAACAACCTCATGGTTAGGGAGAATCGAATTTCACAATATAGCAAAAACTCACTTTTGAATTGGCCATTTTTCATGTTCATAAGTTATGCAAACTTCTCAAAACCAGCATGCCCTTGATTACAGGTCCTTAAACCAAGTTACACTCAATAATTTAATGCTTGTTCATTGTGTCAAAATGTTATTCTATGAGTTCAAGTATTGTACACAAGTTTGATCCATTTTTAGATAAAGTGAACTATCCATTTTTGCAAAAGTTCACTTTATGTCCAATTGGTAAATCAAGCAAGTACAAACCAAATCTCTTTGGCACAAGATTATGAACAAATTACTCTGATCAAGAGAGGCTTTGCAGCAGGATTAGAGGTCCCCTACTGACCTAAAACACCAACTTGCATTTTGTTGCTTAAAGTTCAAGAAATAGGTCATAACTTGTACCAACTCAGAAACCAGCTTACAAACACAAGAACAAAGTTATCAAACACATTACACACATCATAACCAAGCTATTGCACGAGCCATTTGCCTCCCAAACATCATCAAACCAAAAAACACCATCAAACTGCAAAAATAGAGTTGCCTCTGCAGTTTGAGTGCCAACTTCTATTTCTCTCAAGCATTCTTGCCAAAGCCAGTTCATACACCTTCCTTACCATCTATGCAAGCTAACCAAAAGCAAAAGCACGATCTGTAACACCTCCAAGCCACTTCACCATTTTTGTTTCTCTGTTTTGCAGTTGAAGTTCTCCAGCACGATTCAGGGAGTTTCAAGACAAAGTAGAACTTGGAATATCATCCTTACACTTCAAGGAAGCTATACAAATCATCATCTTTCTCTGAAAACTCCCCCATTGCAAAGCACGATTCCAACTGAACAGGTATATTCATGGAGTTCTATCTCTCAGTATAGGCATTGTTAGCTTTAGGTTTGTGAAGGAAACATGTCACAATCATAGCCCTGAACATGCCCATATGATTAGATTTCATTTATATTATGTGTGCTTAGAGAATTTTGGTTCTGAATATTGATGAAAAGTTAGGTCAAAAATTGGGGGAGAAGAAATTCTCCCTCATCTTAGAGAGTTAGGTCAAGTTCTTTACATGGTTGAATTCGTCTTCTCATGCTCTACACTTTTCATGTTATGAGTTTTGCTTGAAAGTCCAGGAATCAAGAGATAGAAAACGCGTGGGTGATGTTGTTCAGAGGTTGAAGATGACTGGTTCTGGGCTGGGCCTGGAATGTTTTTCTTATTTGCACCTTGTTTCCACTTTGACACCCCCCTGATCCATTTTGATTTTTACTTGTTATTTTCTATATTTTCTTTTTGATCTTGTTTCCATATTTTTATTCAATTCATAAAAAACATTAAAAATATTTTTTTTATATTTTTTGCATTTATTTTGATATTTATTTGACTATTAGTTAGTTTTGTACATAAATAAATAATTAAACATATATACTTTTTTTGTTTAAAATATTAAGATAATACAAATATTTTTTTTTTACACACTTTTATTTTATTTTTACTTCCTGAAAATATTTTGTATAAAAAAAATACCCTTTTTATTTTTATATTAAAAATTATTAATTAAATAATACATATCTTGTAAATAGTATATATATATATATATATATATATATATATATATATATATATATATATATATATATATATATATATATATATATATATATATATATATATATATATATATATATATATATATATATATATATATATATATATATTAATACATTTAGAGTAAAATGCCAAAAAATGTATATATTTTATTTTTTAATATTTAATACTAAAAAATACCCTTTTTACAAATATACCATATTTCACTTTATTTTTGTATATAAATAATAAGTATTATATAAATTAATTGATTAATACCCCCTTTAATAGAATTAGGGTTTTGCCCTAAATGTGAAAAAACTCCAAAAAATAATACCCTTTTATTTTCTTTTTATAAATAATTTTTTTTCATACATATAAAAATTTCTTTTTGCATTCTTGCATATTTGTCTTATTTTATTTAATCTATGCAAAATATTTGCCTTGTAAATATTCAATATTGATGTAATAGTTTTAGGTTTACATTACTTGTCAAAATCCCCATTCGAACATTTGTACCCCCCTTCCCATATTTGGTTTTGTAATAGCTTAGTAAATTTATATTCGCGCTTTATTGCTTTCTAATTATGCCATGTTAGAATTAGGGTTTGTACGCGAAAAAATGACAAAATAGTTATGACCTAATCTCAAGACAAACAAGCATGAAAATGGACACACAAATCACACTTGCACCCCCTAGGGTATTCCACTTGTTGCCTCTCAAAATTGGGCCATATTGCATGTTAGGTCTCTTTGGGCAAAACAAACAAATTGAATGATCATAGTCCCTCGAGAATATTTTTAAAACAAATAAAAACAAATGATCAAGTCCCTTAAAGAAAATGCCCAAAGATACTTGGCACCATTGCAATTATGGTCTAAACGATGACCCGCGCCTGTCCCTTTCACATCCTAACATGAGATTGTCCACCAAATACAATGGTGGAACAAACTCATTAAAAGGGTTAAAACATAGCAATAAACTTTGAGAAATTTAGGAGTAGACAACCTCTTAGTTACTTGAATCAAATTTGCAAAAACAAAACACTTGCCTATTTTCAAAAACCACACATCACTACACTTTCAAAACACTTTCAAAACAACTTTCAAAAACAAATAAAAACTTTTTTCAAAAGACATACACCTTTGTATACATCCCAACATGGATCATTACAAAGGTTGCCACCACATTGGCTTCTTTTCAAAAACATTTTCAAACCCACACACACACAAGCACCATTTAAAACAATTGAAAACAAAAGGCAAGTGATCTAAGCAAGTAACTAAGAGCCCATGGATAACCATGGATAGAAAGGGTGCTAATACATTCCCTTTCTATAATCTACTCCCCGAACCCAAGAAAACATCTCAAAAGGTTTTTGCTGTGCTTTTTAACCTTTCCTTAGGATAAAATAAAAAGTCGGTGGCGACTCTTGCTCAACCGAAACATTTGCGAAAACAAACGCAAAACCTCAAGTCAGTTCTCCCACCGTATCACAGAACTGGCGACTCTGCTGGGGAATATCTTAAAAGTGGAGTAACCTTAGGGTTTAGATCACCTTTGTTTTCAATTGTTTGCTTTGTTTGCTTTTATATTTGTGGGCTTTGCATCGGAGTTTCATAGATCCTAACCCGGATCTGGGAAATACCCTTTTTAGGTAGCATAATCTGTGAGGGACATGTCCGGCGTAGACCGACATGGGTGAAGCAGTGGCTACGTTGGTGTGACATCTTAATCTGTACCTATATCCCTTGTGTTGCAACGGGGAGAATGTAGGTCTTCTAAGGAGTCATTAAACACCAACCAACCTTAGAACCCTAAATTGACCAACTTGGCTATTAGGACAGTAGCAGTATGCTACACTCCTTGAGGCTAAACTCTTGAGATGGTTCTGGCCGTGAGAAAAGATTGCGATGCTGGAGTTATGACCGATTGAGGATAGCCAATGATTTGAGATCCTCTAGAACCCGGTTACTTTTGATAGGACAGGTTTTCAACCCACAAAACCAAAAGAGGGTAATACCTGAAATTCATGCTGGCCTGAAACCTAAGGGTGTCTTGTGTGACTTGTGTGCCTTATCATGTTTGCCTGTGTAAAAACTTGTGGTGTGCTTCATCATAGCATCATGCCATCATACCATTGCATGCATCCTGTATAAAGGACTAACCCATTTCAAATACAAAAGAGTTTCATCTTTGCTCTGTTTTGTAGGACATCATGATGCCCGTGCGTAGGAATACCATCCGGCTCAACTTTGTTCAACCACCAGTTTTACTCAAGGATTTGGTTGGAAGGATTCCAAACACTTCTTCCTTCATCAACAGACATGGTTCTCTCCTTGGCTTGATCACTGCAAAATGGGACCAACAACTGATAAGTGTTCTGACCCAGTTTTATGACCCTCTGTATCATTGTTTCACCTTTCAAGACTTCCAGCTGGTTCCTACCCTGGAAGAATTCTCTTATCTGCTTGGGATCCCTGTTTTGGAACAAACTCCATTCACTGGTTTGGAAAAGACTCCTAGGACTGAAGAGATTGCTGCAATTCTCCCTTTGACCAAAGAAGAGGTATTAGCCAATTGGGAAACTAGAAATGGGGTCAAGGGCTTTTTTGGTCAAATTTCTGGTTAGCAAGGCTAATGATTTCTGGAATGACTTGGACTTCAGGGCATACGAAGATATTCTGGCTCTTTTGATCTATGGTTTGGTATTGTTTCCCAACCCTGACACCTTTATCAGTACCCATGTCATAAGGATCTTCATGTCTCGAAATCCTGTACCCACTCTTTTGGGTGACATTTTACAACAACTCTATGCTCGTACTGCTCGAAAACGGGGAACTCCGTGGTGTTGTGCTCCTTTGCTAGTAAGGTGGTTTATTTCGCACCTTCCTAAGTTCGTGCTGAAGAATGAAGAAGGAAGAGGTTGGGCTCGGAGGTTGATGTCTCTCACTGATAATGGCATCACCTGGACTCTCAGAGGTTTGGATGAGGTAGATGTTATTGACCGTTGTGGAGAATACCCTAATGTTCCGTTGATTGGTATCCAAGGAGGAATCTCTTACAATCCATGCTTAGCTCTCCGTCAGTTTGGAAGAGCCAGAGGAGATGGGCCTCATGAAATGCTGGTTCCTCACTTCCATTTTGAGTTTCAGGCAGACAGTGACAAACTACGCCATGGATTCATTAGAGCTTGGGACAGAATTCACAAAGCTGACCCACTTGAGTTGGGACCAAAGACTTCTCTACCAATGGAGCCCTATTGCAAATGGGTCCGCATCCGTGCTCAGAGGTTAGGTATGCCATACGAAGCTGTTAGACCTCTCATCCTGGAATCTCCTGATGAAGATGGGGTTCCTCCAACTGTCCTCCCTCCTCAGATACCCACTGATTTTGACACGATGAAGAGATCTTGGGCACAACTAAAGGAAGAACGGGATTTCTATCGGGAGAAGTTCAACGAGCAGGAACGAAAGATCCAGAGGTTGACTAAGCAATTGGAGGAAGAACGGGTCTTGAACAACTACATCAGCACTGAAAAGAGGAGGCCATGGGAGCATTGATGAGCTTTGGATATTTCCTTTTATAGTTTTGTTTCCTTTCCAGTATTTTTCATTCCTGTAATGCATAAGGGAAAATTGTTGAACAAATTGAAAATTTCAATCTAATGAAGTGTGTTTCCTTTTTGTCTACAAAGTTGAATCTTGTTTGTCTTTGAAAACATAAAACATACGCATCCCATTGCACCATATGCATAGCAGGTACCCTATTTCACAGGTTGCTTAATCTCCTTCGCTGTTTATTTTGAACAGTCATCATGAATCCAGACTCATCCAGTGAGCAAGCCATCAAGGCCCTTCAGGCCCAAAGTGCACAGTTTCAAGAGATGGTCCTAAGCCTAGCCCAAGGTCAGCAAGAGTTGAAGACTCTACTCCTGAAGAAGAAGAAGAAAAAGAGGGCTGTGTTGTTCAACGCCGGACGCAGATTTGGGAACACACTCCATAATGAAGCTGAACCAACTACTTCCTCTGCTGAGAAAAACAGTCCCCAAGGGGGAGGAGCTCCTAGTCCCGCAGTCTCCGACAACGAGACGGACTATAATGACGAACAATACCCACCTACTGCTGACAGATACAAGCAATTGGAGGACCGCTTGAGCGCCATGGAAATTCAGAATGTGTCGGGACTGGATTTTGGAGATCTGGGGTTATCTTCTGGAGTAGTAATTCCACACAAGTTTAAGGCGCCTGCCTTCGCCAAGTATGATGGGGTCTCCTGCCCTAAACTGCATCTGAGGTCGTACGTAAGGAAGATCCAACCTTACACGGCGGATAAGAACCTCTGGATTCACTTCTTCCAAGATAGCCTCTCGGGGTCACAGCTTGAATGGTTCTACCAACTAGATGGAACTAGTATCCGACACTGGGAAGATTTGGCAACCACATTCTACAGGCAATACCAATACAATTCTGATCTCGCTCCTACGCGTACCCAACTTCAGGGTATGTCTCTAGGAACGGGTGAAGGGTTCAAAGAGTACGCACAAAAATGGAGAGATTTGGCTGGCAGGGTGCAGCCTCCGTTGACTGATCGTGAGCTGGTTGATATGTTCCTAGGGACTTTATCTGGTCCATTTTTCAATCATTTGGTTGGTAACTCCTCCGCTGGGTTTACGGATCTGATTCTAACGGGAGAAAGAATTGAAGCTGGCATCAGGTCAGGCAAGATACAAAAGGCTGCCTCTACAAGTACTGAGAAGAGGCCGTTTAAGAAAGAAGCAAGTGCCGTCTATGGTCCTAGAAGACAAGTCAAGCCCGAAAATCGCCAAGCCGTCAACGCTTTGGTCATCTCAAAACCTGTTGCTGCTCCTCAGCAGTACAATCAACAAAGAAGTGAAAGGCCCAAGAGGCAGTATACTCGGCTGAGTATGACATTATCTCAAATTTTACCCCAACTGTTATCAACCAACCTGGTTACCCTCAAAGAAGCTCCTAAGGTCGTCAACACTGCATCTCCTAAATACAACCCAAATGCCCGCTGTGCATACCATTCTGATAGCCCGGGGCATTCCACTGATGACTGTTGGGCATTAAGGAATAAGGTGCAAGACCTTATTGACGCGAGAGAGATACAATTCGAAGCGCCTGAGAGACCGAATGTGGTAATTGCTCCTATGCCCCAGCATGGAGTAAATGCGGTTGATGAAGATGTTTACGCTGTTTCTGTGGATGATCTAGCTACCCCTCTGAAGACTGTCAAGAAGAACCTACTGCTGGCCGGTTTATTTCTGGGTTGCAGTGAAGGTTGCGTGTTTTGTGCTGTTTCCCTATCTAGTTGTCCCTTGCTGAAGTTAGGCATCCAAAGCCTAATGGATAGCAAGGAGATTCTGTTTAAGAAGTCTGCTGTTCAGTTGGTTCCGGTAAAAGAAGTTTTTGTGGTTACCATCTTCAATAATCCAATCAAGGCTCTCCCGAAGAAGCCTGTTCAAATCATGACTGTTGCACCTGTGGTTATTACTGTTCCGGGGCCTCTCCCCTACGTGTCTGATAAAGTTGTCCCCTGGCATTACGGGGCAGACGTATATGTGAATGGAATCAAACAAGACTTCAACACTGGCGCCAGTATCTGCGATATCACTGGTCCAGCCAAGGTCACCCGCAGTGGCAGGCTCTTCTCGCCTGACATTGCACCGCCCGCTATTCGAAGACCCCTCCTTATAACACCTACAAGTGTACCTGTTCCTGTTGCTGGTCAAGTTGTTTCCCCTGCTGCCGAGTCATCTAATGCTCGGGGCAAAGGGATTGAAGAGGAGCCTGCCCGGATGGAGGCACCAATACCTATAAATGCTGAGGCCTCCCAACAAGAAATGGAGGAAATCCTGAAAATAATAAAGAAGAGTGATTTCAATGTTGTCGAGCAGCTGGGGCATACGCCCTCCAAGATCTCCATGCTCTACTTATTTCTATGCTCCGAGGCCCATGCTAAGGCCTTGATCTCATTTCTCAAGACGGCCCATGTGCCACAGGAGACATCTGCAGTCCAGTTCACTGATTGCGTAGGAAATCTGACAGCAGACAATGGCTTGGGTTTCTCAGATGCTGACCTGACTGCGAAGGGAAGAGGCCACAATGATGCCCTGCATGTCTCTATCGAATGCAGGGGCACTACTCTGGCGCATGTATTGGTGGATACTGGTTCTTCTTTGAATGTTCTACCAAAAAAGGCTTTATACCGTTTAGATTGTGAAGGCCTGGAACTGAAGCCCAGCAATATCATCGTCAGGGCCTTTGACGGTTCAAAAAGGATGGTTCATGGAGAGGTTGATATTCCTATTCGTGTGGGCTCTCAGGTGTTTGACTCTACTTTTTATGTGATGGATATACGTCCATCGTACTCTTGTCTACTGGGTCGACCTTGGATCCATAAAGCTGGGGCAGTGACCTCTACCTTGCACCAAAAACTGAAGTACCCTGTCAGAGGGAAGATCGTCACTGTGCAATGAGAAGAAGAGTATATGGTGAGCCATTTGAATTCCTTCAGATACATTGAGATGGACGGGGAGTTTATTGAAACCCCCTATCAGCATTTCGAGGAGGTGCATCCAATTTCAGCAGCAGCAGAAACAGCAGTCGAAGAGAATATTCCTTTGAAGATGGCTTCCCTAAAGGATGCCCGGGCTGTGGTTCAGAGAGGTGAATGTACTAACTGGGGCAGGCTTCTTGACTTTACACAGAAAACTGACAAATTTGGACTGGGCTTTACTGCGGAGGCTCAGAGGGCCGTGCGCAAGGACAAGATCAGAAAGGCTCCAGTGTTTATCTCCAATCCAAGGGTGAACGCTATTGAGGAGGATGTAGAGGAAGCAGAGTTTGACAGTTGGATCTACCCGACTACCAGCAACGGACCAAGCAACTGGACGGCAAAGGATTTTACACCTATCACATTTGTCACGCAGTAATTAATTTCTTTTGATTTCCAATTTGTAACAAACAATATGTTAAAACTTTGTTGGCTCGGTGTCCTACCCGGGGCATCGTAGCTCCATTTGTGAGGGATTTTTGTATGACATTTCCATATATCATCAATCAAAACATTGGACGTTTGTTGCATTTCAAATCTTGTGCTCTTTTTCTTTCCGTGTTATATATATTGCAAAACAGCTATATTTACACACACCCACTTATACAGGTTTCAATCCACTCTGGATCTCACTAGTAACAGCTCTGCTACCGCCAGTTATGACTTCGAGAATCCGATCAACTTGGCCGAAGACGAAGGTGAAGATGATTGCGAAGTGCCTGGTGAACTCGCAAGACTGCTGCTCCAGGAAGAGAGAGCTATTCAACCACATGAAGAGCCGGTAGAAACGATCAACCTGGGTACTGAGACAGATAGGAAAGAGGTCAAGATTGGGGCTAATCTAGAGCTCAGCGTGAAGCAACGATTGATCCAGATGCTACAGGATTGCATGGAGATATTTGCTTGGTCCTATGAAGACATGCCTGGTTTGGATGCCGACATTGTAGTTCATTACCTGCCAACCAAGGAAGATTGCCCTCCGGTAAAGCAAAAAGTCCGACGTATGCGCCCGGAGATGTCTGAAAAGATCAAGGCCGAAGTCATGAAGAAATTCGATGTCGGGTTTCTTGCAGTGACTTCTTACCCTCAGTGGGTTGCCAATATGGTGCCAGTACCAAAGAAGGATGGTAAAGTCAGAATGTGTGTAGACTACAGGGATTTGAACAGGGCCAGCCCCAAGGATGACTTCCCCTTACCTCACATCAACGTTCTTGTCGACAATACGGCTCAACATAAAGTGTTCTCCTTCATGGATGGATTTTCAGGGTATAATCAGATCAAGATGGCTCCGGAAGATATGGAGAAGACTACCTTTGTGACTCAGTGGGGCACCTTCTGTTACAAGGTCATGCCGTTTGGATTGAAAAATGCTGGGGCAACCTATCAACGTGCCATGGTTGCTTTATTTCATGATATGATCCATCATGATATTGAGGTATACGTTGATGACATGATTGCAAGGTCTCAAACTGAGGAAGAGCACCTTGACCATCTGAGGAAGTTGTTTGACCGTCTAAAGTTATACAAGTTAAGGTTGAATCCCAACAAATGCACCTTTGGGGTGAGGTCCGGAAAATTGCTAGGTTTCATTGTAAGTGACAAAGGTATTCAGGTGGACCCTGCCAAGGTAAAAGCCATACAAGAGATGCCGACTCCAAAGACAGAGAAAGAAGTCAGAGGCTTCCTGGGACGACTGAATTACATTTCCCGATTCATCTCACATCTGACTGCTACTTGTGAGCCAATCTTCAAATTACTAAAGAAAGATCAAGTAGTACGCTGGAACGATGAATGTCAGGCCGCCTTTGAAAAGATAAAGGAATATCTCCAAGAGCCACCCATTCTTATGCCACCGGTGGAAGGAAGACCTCTGATACTATACTTGACAGTACTTGACAATTCAATGGGGTGTGTGCTGGGGCAGCATGACGAGTCTGGCCGAAAAGAGCACGCTATTTATTACTTGAGCAAAAAGTTTACCGACTGTGAGTCTCGTTACTCACTGCTTGAGAAAACTTGCTGCGCTCTTGTATGGGCTGCTCGCCGGCTGAGACAATATATGCTGACTCACACTACCTTGTTGATTTCAAAGATGGATCCCATCAAGTATATATTTGAAAAGCCTGCTCTGTCTGGGAGAATAGCGAGATGGCAAATGATCTTGACAGAGTATGATATCCAGTATACAACTCAGAAAGCTATTAAGGGAAGTGTACTGGCAGATCATTTGGCACACCAACCTGTGGACGATTACCAATCATTGAACTTTGATTTTCCGGACGAAGACATCATGGTGGTAACTGACTGTGAGGTACCTGGGCCAGATGAAGGACCCGAGGAAGGATCTCGATGGTCTATGCATTTTGACGGAGCCTCCAATGCTTTGGGTAACGGTGTTGGCGCTGTAATCATATCTCCCAAAGGAACTCATACTCCACTCACCGCCGGATTGTGTTTCAACTGCACCAACAACATGGCAGAATATGAGGCATGTATCATGGGTCTACAAGCTGCAATCGACTTGAGGATCAAATTCCTGAGTGTCTTCGGAGATTCCGCTCTCGTGATCAATCAGATCAAAGGTGAGTGGGATACGAAACACCCAAATCTTATTCCTTACAAGGAGTATGTGTCAACCTTGCTTCCCCACTTTGAAGAAATAACTTTTGAGCACTTCCCAAGAGAGGAGAATCAGCTAGCAGACGCACTAGCTACGATGTCTTCAATGTTCAAAGTTAAATGGGACAATGAGGCTCCCCGGATCATTATCTGGAAGTTGGATGAACCGGCATACTGCTGCGATCTCGAGGCCGAGAAGGTGACTGAAAAACCTTGGTATCATGAGGTGAAGAGGTACTTGGAAGCTCAGGAATACCCTGAAGGCGCATCTGTCAATGACAAGAAGTTCATGAGGAGGTTTGCAGAAAAATTCTTCCTCAGCAACGACATTCTCTACAAACGGAATCATGATTCGACTCTACTACGTTGTGTGGATAAGGCTGAAGCAGAGAAAATCATGATAGAACTGCATGAAGGCACATTTGGAACACATTCCAGTGGACACACCATGGCTAAGAAAATCCTTCGGGCAGGATATTTCTGGTCCACGATGGAAGCCGATTGTTACCAACACTCCCGAACTTGTCACAAATGCCAGATCTATGCTGACAAGGTGCATATCCCTTCGGTTCCTCTGAACGTCCTGACGGCACCTTGGCCTTTTGCAATGTGGGGGATCGATATGATCGGTGAGATCCGACCGACGGTATCCAATGGGCATCGCTTCATCTTGGTGGCGATCGATTACTTCACAAAGTGGGTTGAGGCAGCTTCCTACGCCACAGTAACCAAGAGCGTCGTGGCACGTTTCATCTGGCATAATCTGATCTGTCGGTACGGTGTCCCGGAAAGAATCATTACGGACAATGGTACCAATCTCAATAACACGATGATCACTGAACTCTGTGAACAATTCAAGATACAGCACCACAATTCTTCTCCCTACCGACCGAAGATGAATGGGGCTGTAGAGGCAGCTAATAAAAATATCAAGAAAATTGTGCAGAAGATGACAGTGACCTATAAAGATTGGCACGAGATGTTACCGTTCGCTCTTCATGGGTACCGTACCTCAGCAAGGACGTCAACCGGGGCAACTCCTTTCTCTTTGGTTTATGGCATGGAGGCAGTCTTGCCAATTGAAGTCTAGATACCCTCTCTCCGGATAATGAAGGATGCAGACTTGAGTGAAGATGATTGGATCCAGACTCGACTTGATCAATTAAATCTGATCGACCAATCAGCTTCATCTTCAACCAGGCAGCAAAGCGATGAGACGCTTGGAGACATAAAGGCGATAGCAGAGTTGGAACCCAGTGGGATTGTTCACATAGCTGTTTTGTTTTCTTTTCAAAATTGTAAACTCTATATTATTTGGCGGCGTCCTCTTACTAGGATGTCAGCCTCTTGTACAAAAACGCCTATTCACAGGCAAAGTTCAAATCAATACAAATTCACTTGTCCATATAAATTGCCATTGTTTTTCCTTTTTCTGTTTTGTTTTGCGAAGAACGTCCAATGTCCATTTTTTATATATGCATTTGACATTAAATTGCTGATTCATAAATATTTGCATATGAGACGAAAGATTAATTACAAGAGACATCAGAAACAGGGGCAAATGAGGAGTTGTTTGATGCAGTCTGGTTGCTTTGTCCACCAAGGTACCCAGGTAGATTCGACTGAAGAATGTAACCAAATCATATCAACGCCCCGCAGAGTAAGACAAGATTCAGCAATACTTTCCCGAAACGGAGTTGATTCCCTGTCAATCCTGAAAAGGCACAAAATTCCCCGGCAAGTCTTGGAGCTTATCCCCAGTAGATTCTGGAAGTTTGTTCCCTGCAGGGTACGGACTTCTCTCCCGAGCTTTATTTAGAGTTATTTCCTCACAAGGGCTTATAACTGGGTTATCCTCAGCTAATTGCCACGAAAGATCACCCTCGGCAAAGTTCTTTCGTTCCCTGGCAGGAGTTTATCTTCGGTGTTCCCCAGCGGAGTTTATCATCATTATCCCTAGCGGAGTCCATCATTTGAAGTCCTCAGCAGGTCTCTCGTTGAAACTTCAGCAAAATATCTCTTCCACAAAGCAATTCCCCGGCCGGTCGTCAAGGATTTATTTTCCTAAGACAAAAATACATTTATAAACATTTCACATTTTCATACATCTTGCTTACATACACGATAAAGTGCATACAACACTATCTCATGTTGAACATCATGACATCATGCATATCATACATCATGACATTGCATACAACGTATGTTTTTGCCTTTTCAGGAAAAAGACAATCCCAAAGACAACTACCTTCAACTGTCACAATTCCAGATTCGATACCTGTATCTAGCCAGGGCACATCTGAGAGTGATCAGTTTCCAGACTCGACTCCTGTATCCAGCCAGGGCATATCTGTTGACCACATTTCCAGACTCGATTCCTGTATCTAGCCAGGGCACGTCCGAAGAGTTCGAAGATTCGATTCCTGTATCCAGCCAGGGCATATCTAACAACTATCACAATTCCGGATTCGACTCCTGTATCCAGCCAGGACATATCTGTTGACCACATTTCCAGACTCGATTCCTGTATCTAGCCAGGGCACGTCTGAAGAGTTCGAAGATTCGATTCCTGTATCCATCCAGGGCACATCTGTGAGCAACCAATTGTAGATTCGACACCTGTATCTAGCCAGGGCATATCTGCATGAGGAGATTGAAGATTAAACACCTGTAACAAGCCAGGAAAACATCTGTCTTTCTCAAGTACGCAAGTTCTCGCTAAGGAATCTCTTACGCGATCAACACTTCCAAATGGCATCTATAAGCCCATTCCCGACAAGGTTCTGTCACATCTCCAGATGGCGTCTATAAGTCCATCTCCCTATCCACCATCTCTCCAAATGGCATCTATAAGCCCATTCCCGACATCACATTTACTGATACTCCAACATGCGAGTGCAAATTTCCGGGCACTCTAGTGTTCAATCTTCTTGGACCTGAAGAGTTAGATTGGCAAGTTTGCCTTTCGTGACTCGAGGTTCTCAGCAGAGTCGCCAGTTCTGTGATACGGTGGGAGAACTGACTTGGGTTTTGCGTTTGTTTTTGCAAATGTTTCGGTTGAGCAAGAGTCGCCACCGACTTTTTATTTTATCCTAAGGAAAGGTTAAAAAGCACAGCAAAAAACCTTTTGAGATGTTTTCTTGGGTTCGGGGAGTAGATTATAGAAAGGGAAGGTATTAGCACCCTTTTTATCCATGGTTATCCATGGGCTCTTAGTTACTTGCTTAGATCACTTGCCTTTTGTTTTCAATTGTGTTAAATGGTACTTGTGTGTGTGTGGGTTTGAAAATGTTTTTGAAAAGAAGCCAATGTGGTGGCAACCTTTGTAATGATCCATGTTGGGATGTATACAAAGGTGTATGTCTTTTGAAAAAAGTTTTTATTTGTTTTTGAAAGTTGTTTTGAAAGTGTAGTGATGTGTGGCTTTTGAAAATAGGCAAGTGTTTTGTTTTTGCAAATTTGATTCAAGTAACTAAGAGGTTGTCTACTCCTAAATTTCTCAAAGTTTATTGCTATGTTTTAACCCTTTTAATGAGTTTGTTTCACCATTGTATTTGGTGGACAATCTCATGTTAGGATGTGAAAGGGACGGGCGCGGGTCATCGTTTAGACCATAATTGCAACGGTGTCAAGTATCTTTGGGCAATTTCTTTGAGGGACTTGATCATTTGTTTTGGAAGTATTTTGAAAATGTTATCGAGGGACTATGATCATTTGTTTCTTTGTTTTTCCCAAAGAGACTTAACATGCAATATGGCCCAATTTGAAAGGCAACAAGTGGAATACCCTAGGGGGGTGCAAATGTGATTTGTGTGTCCATTTTCATGCTTGTTTGTCTCGAGATTAGGTCATAACTATTTTGTCGTTTTTTCGCGTACAAACCCTAATTCTAACATGGCATAATTAGAAAGCAATAAAGCGCGAATATAAATTTACTAAGCTATTACAAAACCAAATATGGGAAGGGGGGTACAAATGTTCGAATGGGAATTTTGACAAGTAATGTAAACCTAAAACTATTACATCAATATTGAATATTTACAAGGCAAATATTTTGCATAGATTAAATAAAATAAGACAAATATGCAAGAATGCAAAAAGAAATTTTTATATGTATGAAAAAAAATTATTTATAAAAAGAAAATAAAAGGGTATTATTTTTTGGAGTTTTTTCACATTTAGGGCAAAACCCTAATTCTATTAAAGGGGTATTAATCAATTAATTCATATAATACTTATTATTTATATACAAAAATAAAATGAAATATGGTATATTTGTAAAAAAGGTATTTTTTAGTATTAAATATTAAAAAATAAAATATATACATTTTTTGGCATTTTACTCTAAATGTATATATATATATATATATATATATATATATATATATATATATATATATATATATATATATATATATATATATATATATATATATATATATATATATATATATATATATATATATATATATATATATATATATATATATATATATATATATATATATATATATATATATATATATATTTGTACTATTTACAAGATATGTATTATTTAATTAAGAATTTTTAATATAAAAATAAAAAGGGTATTTTTTTTATACAAAATATTTTCAGGAAGTAAAAATAAAATAAAAGTGTGTAAAAAAAAATATTTGTATTATCTTAATATTTTAAACAAAAAAAGTATATATGTTTAATTATTTATTTATGTACATAACTAACTAATAGTCAAATAAATATCAAAATAAATGCAAAAAATATAAAAAAAATATTTTTAATGTTTTTTATGAATTGAATAAAAATATGGAAACAAGATCAAAAAGAAAATATAGAAAATAACAAGTAAAAATCAAAATGGATCAGGGGGGTGTCAAAGTGGAAACAAGGTGCAAATAAGAAAAACATTCCAGGCCCAGCCCAGAACCAGTCATCTTCAACCTCTGAACAACATCACCCACGCGTTTTCTATCTCTTGATTCCTGGACTTTCAAGCAAAACTCATAACATGAAAAGTGTAGAGCATGAGAAGTCGAATTCAACCATGTAAAGAACTTGACCTAACTCTCTAAGATGAGAGAGAATTTCTTCTCCCCCAATTTCTGACCTAACTTTTCATCAATATTCAGAACCAAAATTCTCTAAGCACACATAATATAAATGAAATCTAATCATATGGGCATGTTCAGGGCTATGATTGTGACATGTTTCCTTCACAAACCTAAAGCTAACAATGCCTATACTGAGAGATAGAACTCCATGAATATACCTGTTCAGTTGGAATCGTGCTTTGCAATGGGGGAGTTTTCAGAGCAAGATGATGATTTGTATAGCTTCCTTGAAGTGTAAGGATGCTATTCCAAGTTCTACTTTGTCTTGAAACTCCCTGAATCGTGCTGGAGAACTTCAACTGCAAAACAGAGAAACAAAAATGGTGAAGTGGCTTGGAGGTGTTACAGATCGTGCTTTTGCTTTTGGTTAGCTTGCATAGATGGTAAGGAAGGTATATGAACTGGCTTTGGCAAGAATGCTTGAGAGAAATAGAAGTTGGCACTCAAACTGCAGAGGCAACTCTGTTTTTGCAGTTTGATGGTGTTTTTTGGTTTGATGATGTTTGGGAGGCAAATGGCTCGTGCAATAGCTTGGTTATGATGTGTGTAATGTGTTTGATAACTTTGTTCTTGTGTTTGTAAGCTGGTTTCTGAGTTGGTACAAGTTATGACCTATTTCTTGAACTTTAAGCAACAAAATGCAAGTTGGTGTTTTAGGTCAGTAGGGGACCTCTAATCCTGCTGCAAAGCCTCTCTTGATCAGAGTAATTTGTTCATAATCTTGTGCCAAATAGATTTGGTTTGTACTTGCTTGATTTACCAATTGGACATAAAGTGAACTTTTGCAAAAATGGATAGTTCACTTTATCTAAAAATGGATCAAACTTGTGTACAATACTTGAACTCATAGAATAACATTTTGACACAATGAACAAGCATTAAATTATTGAGTGTAACTTGGTTTAAGGACCTGTAATCAAGGGCATGCTGGTTTTGAGAAGTTTGCATAACTTATGAACATGAAAAATGGCCAATTCAAAAGTGAGTTTTTGCTATATTGTGAAATTCGATTCTCCCTAACCATGAGGTTGTTTGAGAAGTTCTTGGACATTTTGGAAAGCTTGGAATGTGTACTACAATCCATCTTTGAAGTGCAATTTGAAATTCCAAGTGGAAGTGTATGGAAAATGGCCTTGAAGTGGGGTAGAAAAACTTGTCAAAATAGGTCAAAAATTCACTAAGTTAAGAATGGTTTAGTGTCCTTATTCAAAAATTTGTAACTTGAGATACAAGCTTCAAATGAGAAAACTTTGTGCATCAAAGTTGTAGATTATGCAACAAGCTACAACTTTCATGTTTTGACTTTTGTTTGAATCCAAATGAATCATGGTGAAAAAGTGGGGCAAAGTTGGGAAAAATTAGGGTTTTACATAACTTAGAAAAATTCTAAGTTATGAAAAATTTCATTTCAAACCCTAATTTGCATTTCTTGGTTTCTTGGTGAACAAGTTTCATGATTTGGCATGTTTTGATGAAAAATTAATCTTGACTCTTGATTTTGACCAAAAAGTCAAAGTTTGACTTTTCAGTATACAGTCAAAATTGATCAATTGACTGGGAAATTCAACTGTCAATCTTGTGTACTTGGGATCTTTTGAGCTTGATGAATGTGTCAAGACCATTTCATGGGGTCCTTGAGTCCATATGTGAGCTTGGTTTGCCATTGGCTAGGTCAAACAGTCAAAAATTGCCTTTGTGCAGTCAAAACCCTAAAAATGACCATTTTGCCCTTTTGGTGATCTGATCAATTTTCTTTTGGAATTGTGATCCAAACTTGATCAAATGGTCCATATGAGTTCATAATGTTGATGTGGGTCAATTTTCATGAGATTTGACTGTCAATTGGCCACAGTTGACTTTTTCCCCAATACAGCTGACTTCTAGGTCATATGTCCAATTGACTGGGCAAAACTTGGAATCAAGACTTGAAACTTGGTATGGGTAAACTTGGGAGTCCAATATGAAGCATGAAAGTCATCTTAGGCATTTTAGGTCAAAACATCTTTGTTCAAACATAAACCCTAATTTGAGTCCACAGTGCAAGGAGAAGTCTTGAGCAGAGGAAACCCTAACTGGATCTTGATCTTCAAGGTTGATGAGAAAATGTTGAGGAAATGGGAGGGCAAATTTTGGGGTACAACAGTCTGTGATACAGTTAGGGAACTGACTTGGGTTTTGCTTTTGTTTTTGCAAATGTTTCGGTTGAGCAAGAGTCGCCACCGACTTTTTATTTTATCCTAAGGAAAGGTTAAAAAGCACAGCAAAAAACCTTTTGAGATGTTTTCTTAGGTTCGGGGAGTAGATTATAGAAAGGGAAGGTATTAACACCCTTTCTATCCATGGTTATCCATGGGCTCTTAGTTACTTGCTTAGATCACTTGCCTTTTGTTTTCAATTGTTTTAAATGGTGCTTGTGTGTGTGTGGGTTTGAAAATGTTTTTGAAAAGAAGCCAATGTGGTGGCAACCTTTGTAATGATCCATGTTGGGATGTATACAAAGGTGTATGTCTTTTTAAAAAAGTTTTTATTTGTTTTTGAAAGTTGTTTTGAAAGTGTAGTGATGTGTGGTTTTTGAAAATAGGCAAGTGTTTTGTTTTTGCAAATTTGATTCAAGTAACTAAGAGGTTGTCTACTCCTAAATTTCTCAAAGTTTATTGCTATGTTTTAACCCTTTTAATGAGTTTGTTCCACCATTGTATTTGGTGGACAATCTCATGTTAGGATGTGAAAGGGACGGGCGCGGGTCATCATTTAGACCATAATTGCAACGGTGTCAAGTATCTTTGGGCATTTTCTTTGAGGGACTTGATCATTTATTTTGGAAGTATTTTGAAAATGTTATCGAGGGACTATGATCATTTGTTTGTTTGTTTTGAGATTAGGTCATAACTATTTTGTCGTTTTTTCGCGTACAAACCCTAATTCTAACATGGCATAATTAGAAAGCAATAAAGCGCGAATATAAATTTACTAAGCTATTACAAAACCAAATATGGGAAGGGGGTACAAATGTTCGAATGGGGATTTTGACAAGTAATGTAAACCTAAAACTATTACATCAATATTGAATATTTACAAGGCAAATATTTTGCATAGATTAAATAAAATAAGACAAATATGCAAGAATGCAAAAAGAAATTTATATATGTATGAAAAAAAATTATTTATAAAAAGAAAATAAAAGGGTATTATTTTTATACAAAATATTTTCAGGAAGTAAAAATAAAATAAAAGTGTGTAAAAAAAAAATATTTGTATTATCTTAATATTTTAAACAAAAAAAGTATATATGTTTAATTATTTATTTATGTACAAAACTAACTAATAGTCAAATAAATATCAAATTAAATGCAAAAAATATAAAAAAAATATTTTTAATGTTTTTTATGAATTGAATAAAAATATGGAAACAAGATCAAAAAGAAAATATAGAAAATAACAAGTAAAAATCAAAATGGATCAGGGGGGTGTCAAAGTGGAAACAAGGTGCAAATAAGAAAAACATTCCAGGCCCAGCCCAGAACCAGTCATCTTCAACCTCTGAACAACATCACCCACGCGTTTTCTATCTCTTGATTCTTGGACTTTCAAGCAAAACTCATAACATGAAAAGTGTAGAGCATGAGAAGACGAATTCAACCATGTAAAGAACTTGACCTAACTCTCTAAGATGAGGGAGAATTTCTTCTCCCCCAATTTCTGACCTAACTTTTCATCAATATTCAGAACCAAAATTCTCTAAGCACACATAATATAAATGAAATCTAATCATATGGGCATGTTCAGGGCTATGATTGTGACATGTTTCCTTCACAAACCTAAAGCTAACAATGCCTATACTGAGAGATAGAACTCCATGAATATACCTGTTCAGTTGGAATCGTGCTTTGCAATGGGGGAGTTTTCAGAGCAAGATGATGATTTATATAGCTTCCTTGAAGTGTAAGGATGCTATTCCAAGTTCTACTTTGTCTTGAAACTCCCTGAATCGTGCTGGAGAACTTCAACTGCAAAACAGAGAAACAAAAATGGTGAAGTGGCTTGGAGGTGTTACAGATCGTGCTTTTGCTTTTGGTTAGCTTGCATAGATGGTAAGGAAGGTGTATGAACTGGCTTTGGCAAGAATGCTTGAGAGAAATAGAAGTTGGCACTCAAACTGCAGAGGCAACTCTGTTTTTGCAGTTTGATGGTGTTTTTTGGTTTGATGATGTTTGGGAGGCAAATGGCTCGTGCAATAGCTTGGTTATGATGTGTGTAATGTGTTTGATAACTTTATTCTTGTGTTTGTAAGCTGGTTTCTGAGTTGGTACAAGTTATGGCCTAATTCTTGAACTTTAAGCAACAAAATGCAAGTTGGTGTTTTAGGTCAGTAGGGGACCTCTAATCCTGCTGCAAAGCCTCTCTTGATCAGAGTAATTTGTTCATAATCTTGTGCCAAAGAGATTTGGTTTGTACTTGCTTGATTTACCAATTGGACATAAAGTGAACTTTTGCAAAAATGGATAGTTCACTTTATCTAAAAATGGATCAAACTTGTGTACAATACTTGAACTCATAGAATAACATTTTGACACAATGAACAAGCATTAAATTATTGAGTGTAACTTGGTTTAAGGACCTGTAATCAATGGCATGCTGGTTTTGAGAAGTTTGCATAACTTATGAACATGAAAAATGGCCAATTCAAAAGTGAGTTTTCGCTATATTGTGAAATTCGATTCTCCCTAACCATGAGGTTGTTTGAGAAGTTCTTGGACATTTTGGAAAGCTTGGAATGTGTACTACAATCCATCTTTGAAGTGCAATTTGAAATTCCAAGTGGAAGTGTATGGAAAATGGCCTTGAAGTGGGGTAGAAAAACTTGTCAAAATAGGTCAAAAATTCACTAAGTTAAGAATGGTTTAGTGTCCTTATTCAAAAATTTGTAACTTGAGATACAAGCTTCAAATGAGAAAACTTTGTGAATCAAAGTTGTAGATTATGCAACAAGATACAACTTTCATGTTTTGACTTTTGTTTGAATCCAAATGAATCATGGTGAAAAAGTGGGGCAAAGTTGGGAAAATATTAGGGTTTTCCATAACTTAGAAAAATTCTAAGTTATGAAAAATTCCATTTCAAACCCTAATTTGCATTTCTTGGTTTCTTGGTGAACAAGTTTCATGATTTGGCATGTTTTGATGAAAAATGAATCTTGACTCTTGATTTTGACCAAAAAGTCAAAGTTTGACTTTTCAGTATACAGTCAAAATTGATCAATTGACTGGGAAATTCAACTGTCAATCTTGTGTACTTGGGATCTTTTGAGCTTGATGAATGTGTCAAGACCATTTCATGGGGTCTTTGAGTCCATGTGTGAGCTTGTTTTGCCATTGGCTAGGTCAAACAGTCAAAAATTGCCTTTGTGCAGTCAAAACCCTAAAAATGACCATTTTGCCCTTTTGGTGATCTGATCAAATTTCTTGTGGAATTGTGATCCAACCTTGATCAAATGGTCCATATGAGTTCATAATGTTGATGTGGGTCAATTTTCATGAGATTTGACTGTCAATTGGCCACAGTTGACTTTTTCCCCAATACAGCTGATTTCTAGGTCATCTGTCCAATTGACTGGGCAAAACTTGGAATCAAGACTTGAAACTTGGTATGGGTAAACTTGGGAGTACAATATGAAGCATGAAAGTCATCTTAGGCATTTTAGGTCAAAACATCTTTGTTCAAACACAAACCCTAATTTGAGTCCACAGTGCAAGGAGAAGTCTTGAGCAGAGGAAACCCTAACTGGATCTTGATCTTCAAGGTTGATGAGAAAATGTTGAGGAAATGGGAGGGCAAATTTTGGGGTACAACAGTTTCCCCTGTTCAATCTTCTTGGACCTGAAGAGTTAGATTGGCAAGTTTGCCTTTCGTGACTCGAGGGTAGAAGGAGATTGGACACTAGAGTGCCCGGAAATTTGCACTCGCATGTTGGAGTATCAGTAAATGTGATGTTGGGAATGGGCTTATAGATGCCATTTGGAGAGATGGTGGATAGGGAGATGGACTTATAGACGCCATCTGGAGATGTTACAGAACCTTGTCGGGAATGGGCTTATAGATGCCATTTGGAAGTGTTGATCGCGTAAGAGATTCCTTAGCGAGAACTTGCGTACTTGAGAAAGACAGATGTTTTCCTGGCTTGTTACAGGTGTTCAATCTTCAATCTCCTCATGCAGATATGCCCTGGCTAGATACAGGTGTCGAATCTACAATTGGTTGCTCACAGATGTGCCCTGGCTGGATACAGGAATCGAATCTTCGAACTCTTCAGACGTGCCCTGGCTAGATACAGGAATCGAGTCTGGAAATGTGGTCAACAGATATGTCTTGGCTGGATACAGGAGTCGAATCCGGAATTGTGATAGTTGTTAGATATGCCCTGGCTGGATACAGGAATCGAATCTTCGAACTCTCCGGACGTGCCCTGGCTAGATACAGGAATCGAGTCTAGAAATGTGGTCAACAGATATGCCCTGGCTGGATACAGGAGTCGAGTCTGGAAACTGATCACTCTCAGATGTTCCCTGGCTAGATACAGTTATCGAATCTGGAATTGTGACAGTTGAAGGTAGTTGTCTTTGGGATTGTCTTTTTCCTGAAAAGGCAAAAACATACGTTGTATGCAATGTCATGATGTATGATATGCATGATGTCATGATGTTCAACATGAGATATTGTTGTATGCACTTTATCGTGTATGTAAGCAAGATGTATGAAAATGTGAAATGTTTATAAATGTATTTTTGTCTTAGGAAAATGAATCCTTGACGACCGGCCGGGGAATTGCTCTGTGGAAGAGATATTTTGCTGAAGTTTCGACGAGAGACCTGCTGAGGACTTCAAATGATGGACTCCGCTGGGGATAATGATGATAAACTCCGCTGGGGAACACCGAAGATAAACTCCTGCCGGGGAATGAAAGAACTTTGCCGAGGGCGATCTTTCGTGGAAATTAGCTGAGGATAACCCAGTTATAAGCCCTTGTTAGGAAATAACTCTAAATAAAGCTCGGGAGAGACGTCCGTACCCTGCAGGGAACAAACTTCCAGAATCTACTGGGGATAAGCTCTAAGACTTGCCGGGGAATTTTGTGCCTTTTCAGGATTGACAGGGAATCAACTCCGTTTGGGGAAAGTATTGCTGAATCTTGTCTTACTCTGCGGGGCATTGAGATGATTTGGTTACATTCTTCAGTCGAATCTACCTGGGTACCTTGGTGGACAAAGCAACCAGACTGCATCAAACAACTCCTCATTTGCCCATGTTTCTGATGTCTCTTGTAATTAATCTTTTGTCTCATATGCAAATATTTATGAATCAGCAATTTAATGTCAAATGCATATATCAAAAATGGACATTGGACGTTCTTCGCAAAACAAAACAGAAAAAGGAAAAACAATGGCAATTTATATGGACAAGTGAATTTGTATTGATTTGAACTTTGCCTGTGAATAGGCGTTTTTGTACAAGAGGCTGACATCCTAGTAAGAGGACGCCGCCAAATAATATAGAGTTTACAATTTTGAAAAGAAAACAAAACAGCTATGTGAACAATCCCACTGGGTTCCAACTCTGCTATCGCCTTTATGTCTCCAAGCGTCTCATCGCTTTGCTGCCTGGTTGAAGATGAAGCTGATTGGTCGATGCCGAAGTCTGAGTCAGATAGTTGATGCCGAATTTCAGATGCGAAGTGATCCAATGAGACATAGTGTTACGCTTTATCCCTAACTTTTGCCTGGACCGCCCTTTCGGGTTTTCAGTCCACCGGGATACCCATTTTTGCCCAAGCCGCCTTTCCAGGTTTTCGACTTGCCGGGTGTACAGATTTTTTTATTCATTTCATCCCTTATTTTTGCCCGAACCCTTTTGGTTCGCCGGGAAGCCCTTATTTTTGCCTAGGTATGTCAACCTAGCGGGTCTTTTATTTATGCGTAGTATTTTTTCACTATGTCTGCATTGGCGGGGTGAGGAAGGTCGTCACCATCCATGGTGGTTAAGATCATGGCTCCTCCTGAGAACACATGTTTAACCACAAATGGCCCTTCGTACGTAGGGGTCCATTTGCCCCGGGGATCATTTTGAGGAAGGATGATGCGTTTGATTACCAGGTCCCCAACTTGATACTCTTGTGGTCTGACTTTCTTGTTAAATGCCCTGATCATCCGTTTTTGATACATTTGACCATGACAGATAGCAGTGAGCCTCTTTTCGTCAATCAGATTTAATTGATCAAGTCGAGTCTGGATCCAATCATCTTCACTCAAGTCTGCATCCTTCATTATCCGGAGAGAGGGTATCTGGACTTCAATTGGCAAGACTGCCTCCATGCCATAAACCAAAGAGAAAGGAGTTGCCCCGGTTGACGTCCTTGCTGAGGTACGGTACCCATGAAGAGCGAACGGTAACATCTCGTGCCAATCTTTATAGGTCACTGTTATCTTCTGCACAATTTTCTTGATATTTTTATTAGCTGCCTCTACAGCCCCATTCATCTTCGGTCGGTAGGGAGAAGAATTGTGGTGCTGTATCTTGAATTGTTCACAGAGTTCAGTGATCATCGTGTTATTGAGATTGGTACCATTGTCCGTAATGATTCTTTCCGGGACACCGTACCGACAGATCAGATTATGTCGGATGAAACGTGCCACGACGCTCTTGGTTACTGTGGCGTAGGAAGCTGCCTCAACCCACTTTGTGAAGTAATCGATCGCCACCAAGATGAAGCGATGCCCATTGGATGCCGTCGGTCGGATCTCACCGATCATATCGATCCCCCACATTGCAAAAGGCCAAGGTGCCGTCAGGACGTTCAGAGGAACCGGAGGGATATGCACCTTGTCAGCATAGATCTGGCATTTGTGACAAGTTCGGGAGTGTTGGTAACAATCGGCTTCCATCGTGGACCAGAAATATCCTGCCCGAAGGATTTTCTTAGCCATGGTGTGTCCACTGGAATGTGTTCCAAATGTGCCTTCATGCAGTTCTATCATGATTTTCTCTGCTTCAGCCTTATCCACACAACGTAGTAGAGTCGAATCATGATTCCGTTTGTAGAGAATGTCGTTGCTGAGGAAGAATTTTGCCGCAAACCTCCTCATGAACTTCTTGTCATTGACAGATGCGCCTTCAGGGTATTCCTGAGCTTCCAAGTACCTCTTCACCTCATGATACCAAGGTTTTTCAGTCACCTTCTCGGCCTCGAGATCGCAGCAGTATGCCGGTTCATCCAACTTCCAGATAATGATCCGGGGAGCCTCATTGTCCCATTTAACTTTGAACATTGAAGACATCGTAGCTAGTGCGTCTGCTAGCTGATTCTCCTCTCTTGGGAAGTGCTCAAAAGTTATTTCTTCAAAGTGGGGAAGCAAGGTTGACACATACTCCTTGTAAGGAATAAGATTTGGGTGTTTCGTATCCCACTCACCTTTGATCTGATTGATCACGAGAGCGGAATCTCCGAAGACACTCAGAAATTTGATCCTCAAGTCGATTGCAGCTTGTAGACCCATGATACATGCCTCATATTCTGCCATGTTGTTGGTGCAGTTGAAACACAATCGGGCGGTGAGTGGAGTATGAGTTCCTTTGGGAGATATGATTACAGCGCCGACACCGTTACCCAAAGCATTGGAGGCTCCGTCAAAATGCATAGACCATCGAGATCCTTCCTCAGGTCCTTCATCTGGCCCAGGTACCTCACAGTCAGTTACCACCATGATGTCTTCGTCCGGAAAATCAAAGTTCAATGATTGGTAATCGTCCACAGGTTGGTGTGCCAAATGATCTGCCAGTACACTTCCCTTAATAGCTTTCTGAGTTGTATACTGGATATCATACTCTGTCAAGATCATTTGCCATCTCGCTATTCTCCCAGACAGAGCAGGCTTTTCAAATATATACTTGATGGGATCCATCTTTGAAATCAACAAGGTAGTGTGAGTCAGCATATACTGTCTCAGCCGGCGAGCAGCCCATACAAGAGCGCAGCAAGTTTTCTCAAGCAGTGAGTAACGAGACTCACAGTCGGTAAACTTTTTGCTCAAGTAATAAATAGCATGCTCTTTTTGGCCAGACTCGTCATGCTGCCCCAGCACACACCCCATTGAATTGTCAAGTACTGTCAAGTATAGTATCAGAGGTCTTCCTTCCACCGGTGGCATAAGAATGGGTGGCTCTTGGAGATATTTCTTTATCTTTTCAAAGGCGGCTTGACATTCATCGTTCCAGCGTACTACTTGATCTTTCTTTAGTAATTTGAAGATTGGCTCACAAGTAGCAGTCAGATGTGAGATGAATCGGGCAATGTAATTCAGTCGTCCCAGGAAGCCTCTGACTTCTTTCTCTGTCTTTGGAGTCGGCATCTCTTGTATGGCTTTTACCTTGGCAGGGTCCACCTGAATACCTTTGTCACTTACAATGAAACCTAGCAATTTTCCGGACCTCACCCCAAAGGTGCATTTGTTGGGATTCAACCTTAACTTGTATAACTTTAGACGGTCAAACAACTTCCTCAGATGGTCAAGGTGCTCTTCCTCAGTTTGAGACCTTGCAATCATGTCATCAACGTATACCTCAATCTCATGATGGATCATATCATGAAATAAAGCAACCATGGCACGTTGATAGGTTGCCCCAGCATTTTTCAATCCAAACGGCATGACCTTGTAACAGAAGGTGCCCCACTGAGTCACAAAGGTAGTCTTCTCCATATCTTCCGGAGCCATCTTGATCTGATTATACCCTGAAAATCCATCCATGAAGGAGAACACTTTATGTTGAGCCGTATTGTCGACAAGAACGTCGATGTGAGGTAAGGGGAAGTCATCCTTGGGGCTGGCCCTGTTCAAATCCCTGTAGTCTACACACATTCTGACTTTACCATCCTTCTTTGGTACTGGCACCACATTGGCAACCCACTGAGGGTAAGAAGTCACTGCAAGAAACCCGGCATCGAATTGCTTCATGACTTCGGCCTTGATCTTTTCAGACATCTCCGGGCGCATACGTCGGACTTTTTGCTTTACCGGAGGGCAATCTTCCTTGGTTGGCAGGTAATGAACTACAATGTCGGCATCCAAACCAGGCATGTCTTCATAGGACCAAGCAAATATCTCCATGCAATCCTGTAGCATCTAGATCAATCGTTGCTTCACGCTGAGCTCTAGATTAGCCCCAATCTTGACCTCTTTCCTATCTGTCTCAGTACCCAGGTTGATCGTTTCTACCGGCTCTTCATGTGGTTGAATAGCTCTCTCTTCCTGGAGCAGCAGTCTTGCAAGTTCACCAGGCACTTCGCAATCATCTTCACCTTCGTCTTCGGCCAAGTTGATCGGATTCTCGAAGTCATAACTGGCGGTAGCAGAGCTGTTACCAGTGAGATCCAGAGTGGATTGAAACCTGTATAAGTGGGTGTGTGTAAATATAGCTGTTTTGCAATATATATAACACGGAAAGAAAAAGAGCACAAGATTTGAAATGCAACAAACGTCCAATGTTTTGATTGATGATATATGGAAATGTCATACAAAAAGCCCTCACAAATGGAGCTACGATGCCCCGGGTAGGACACCGAGCCAACAAAGTTTTAACATATTGTTTGTTACAAATTGGAAATCAAAAGAAATTAATTACTGCGTGACAAATGTGATAGGTGTAAAATCCTTTGTCGTCCAGTTGCTTGGTCCGTTGCTGGTAGTCGGGTAGATCCAACTGTCAAACTCTGCTTCCTCTACATCCTCCTCAATAGCGTTCACCCTTGGATTGGAGATAAACACTGGAGCCTTTCTGATCTTGTCCTTGCGCACGGCCCTCTGAGCCTCCGCAGTAAAGCCCAGTCCAAATTTGTCAGTTTTCTGTGTAAAGTCAGGAAGCCTGCCCCAGTTAGTACATTCACCTCTCTGAACCACAGCCCGGGCATCCTTTAGGGAAGCCATCTTCAAAGGAATATTCTCTTCGACTGCTGTTTCTGCTGCTGCTGAAATTGGATGCACCTCCTCGAAATGCTGAAAGGGGGTTTCAATAAACTCCCCGTCCATCTCAATGTATCTGAAGGAATTCAAATGGCTCACCATATACTCTTCTTCTCCTTGCACAGTGGCGATCTTCCCTCTGACAGGGTACTTCAGTTTTTGGTGCAAGGTAGAGGTCACTGCCCCAGCTTTATGGATCCAAGGTCGACCCAGTAGACAAGAGTACGATGGACGTATATCCATCACATAAAAAGTAGAGTCAAACACCTGAGAGCCCACACGAATAGGAATATCAACCTCTCCATGAACCATCCTTTTTGAACCGTCAAAGGCCCTGACGATGATATTGCTGGGCTTCAGTTCCAGGCCTTCACAATCTAAACGGTCTAAAGCCTTTTTTGGTAGAACATTCAAAGAAGAACCAGTATCCACCAATACATGCGCCAGAGTAGTGCCCCTGCATTCGATAGAGACATGCAGGGCATCATTGTGGCCTCTTCCCTTCGCAGTCAGGTCAGCATCTGAGAAACCCAAGCCATTGTCTGCTGTCAGATTTGCTACGCAATCAGTGAACTGGACTGCAGATGTCTCCTGTGGCACATGGGCCGTCTTGAGAAATGAGATCAAGGCCTTAGCATGGGCCTCGGAGCATAGCAATAAGGAGAGCATGGAGATCTTGGAGGGCGTATGCCCCAGCTGCTCGACAACATTGAAATCACTCTTCTTTATTATTTTCAGGATTTCCTCCATTTCTTGTTGGGAGGCCTCAGCATTTATAGGTATTGGTGCCTCCATCCGGGCAGGCTCCTCTTCAATCCCTTTGCCCCGAGCATTAGATGACTCGGCAGCAGGGGAAACAACTTGACCAGCAACAGGAACAGGTACACTTGTAGGTGTTATAAGGAGGGGTCTTCGAATAGCGGGCGGTGCAATGTCAGGCGAGAAGAGCCTGCCACTGCGGGTGACCTTGGCTGGACCAGTGATATCGCAGATACTGGCGCTAGTGTTGAATTCTTGTTTGATTCCATTCACATATACGTCTGCCCCGTAATGCCAGGGGACAGCTTTATCAGACACGTAGGGGAGAGGCCCCGGAACAGTAATAACCACAGGTGCAACAGTCATGATTTGAACAGGCTTCTTCGGGAGAGCCTTGATTGGATTATTGAAGATGGTAACCACAGAAACTTCTTTTACCGGAACCAACTGAACAGCAGACTTCTTAAACATAATCTCCTTGCTATCCATTAGGCTTTGGATGCCTAACTTCAGCAAGGGACAACCAGATAGGGAAACAGCACAGAACAGGCAACCTTCACTGCAACCCGGAAATAAACCGGCCAGCAGTAGGTTCTTCTTGACAGTCTTCAGAGGGGTAGCTAGATCATCCACAGAAACAGCGTAAACATCTTCATCAACCGCATTTACTCCATGCTGGGGCATAGGAGTAGTTACCACATTCGGTCTCTCAGGCGCTTCGAACTGTATCTCTTTCGCGTCAATAAGGTCTTGCACCTTATTCCTTAATGCCCAACAGTCATCAGTGGAATGCCCCGGGCTATCAGAATGGTACGCACAGCGGGCATTTGGGTTGTATTTAGGAGATGCAGTGTTGACGACCTTAGGAGCTTCTTTGAGGGTCACCAGGTTGGTTGATAACAGTTGGGGTAAAATATGAGATAATGTCATACTCAGCCGAGTATACTGCCTCTTGGGCCTTTCACTTCTTTGTTGATTGTACTGCTGAGGAGCAGCAACAGGTTTTGAGATGACCAAAGTGTTGACGGCTTGGCGATTTTCGGGCTTGACTTGTCTTCTAGGACCATAGACGGCACTTGCTTCTTTCTTAAATGGCCTCTTCTCAGTACTTGTAGAGGCAGCCTTTTGTATCTTGCCTGACCTGATGCCAGCTTCAATTCTTTCTCCCGTTAGAATCAGATCCGTAAACCCAGCGGAGGAGTTACCAACAAAATGATTGAAAAATGGACCAGATAAAGTCCCTAGGAACATATCAACCAGCTCACGATCAGTCAATGGAGGTTGCACCCTGCCAGCCAAATCTCTCCATTTTTGTGCGTACTCTTTGAACCCTTCACTCGTTCCTAGAGACATACCCTGAAGTTGGGTACGCGTAGGAGCGAGATCAGAATTGTATTGGTATTGCCTGTAGAATGCGGTTGCCAAATCTTCCCAGTGTCGGATACTAGTTCCATCTAGTTGGTAGAACCATTCAAGCTGTGACCCCGAGAGGCTATCTTGGAAGAAGTGAATCCAGAGGTTCTTATCCGCCGTGTAAGGTTGGATCTTCCTTACGTACGACCTCAGATGCAGTTTAGGGCAGGAGACCCCATCATACTTGGCGAAGGCAGGCGCCTTAAACTTGTGTGGAATTACTACTCCAGAAGATAACCCCAGATCTCCGAAATCCAGTCCCGACACATTCTGAATTTCCATGGCGCTCAAGCGGTCCTCCAATTGCTTGTATCTGTCAGCAGCAGGTGGGTATTGTTCGTCATTATAGTCCGTCTCGTTGTCGGAGACTGCGGGACTAGGAGCTCCTCCCCCTTGGGGACTGTTTTTCTCAGCAGAAGAAGTAGTTGGTTCGGCTTCATTATGGAGTGTGTTCCAAAATCTGCGTCCAGGGTTGAAAAACGCAGTCCTCTTTTTCTTCTTCTTTTTCAGGAGTAGAGTCTTCAACTCTTGCTGACCTTGGGCTAGGCTTAGGACCATCTCTTAAAACTGTGCACTTTGGGCCTGAAGGGCCTTGATTGCTTGCTCACTGGAGGAGTCTGGATTCATGATGACTGTTCAAAATAAACAGCGAAGGAGATTAAGCAACATGTGAAATAGGGTACCTGCTATGCATATGGTGCAATGGAATGCGTATGTTTTATGTTTTCAAAGACAAACAAGATTCAACTTTGTAGACAAAAGAGGAAACACACTTCATTAGATTAAAATTTTCAATTGTTCGACAATTTGCCCTTAGGCATTACAGGAATGAAAAATACTGGAAAGGAAATAAAACTATAAAAGGAAATATCTAAAGCTCATCAATGCTCCCATGGCCTCCTCTTTTCAATGCTGATGTAGTTGTTCAAGACCCGTTCTTCCTCCAATTGCTTAGTCAACCTCTGGATCTTTCGTTCCTGCTCGTTGAACTTCTCCCGATAGAAATCCCGTTCTTCCTTTAGCTGTGCCCAAGATCTCTTCATCGTGTCAAAATCAGTGGGTATCTGAGGAGGGAGGACAGTTGGAGGAACCCCATCTTCATCAGGAGATTCCAGGATGAGAGGTCTAACAGCTTCGTATGGCATACCTAACCTCTGAGCACGGATGCGGACCCATTTGCAATAGGGCTCCATTGGTAGAGAAGTCTTTGGTCCCAACTCAAGTGGGTCAGCTTTGTGAATTTTGTCCCAAGCTCTAATGAATCCATGGCGTAGTTTGTCACTGTCTGCCTGAAACTCAAAATGGAAGTGAGGAACCAGCATTTCATGAGGCCCATCTCCCCTGGCTCTTCCAAACTGACGGAGAGCTAAGCATGGATTGTAAGAGATTCCTCCTTGGATACCAATCAACGGAACATTAGGGTATTCTCCGCAACGGTCAATAACAGCTACCTCATCCAAACCTCTGAGAGTCCAGGTGATGTCATTATCAGTGAGAGACATCAACCTCCGAGCCCAACCTTTTCCTTCTTCATTCTTCAGCACGAACTTAGGAAGGTGCGAAATAAACCACCTTACTAGCAAAGGAGCACAACACCACGGAGTTCCCCCTTTTCGAGCAGTACGAGCATAGAGTTATTGTAAAATGTCACCCAAAAGAGTGGGTACAGGATTTCGAGACATGAAGATCCTTATGACATGGGTACTGATAAAGGTTTCAGGGTTGGGAAACAATACCAAACCATAGATCAAAAGAGCCAGAATATCTTCGTATGACCTGAAGTCCAAGTCATTCCAGAAATCATTAGCCTTGCTAACCAGAAATTTGACCAAAAAGCCCTTGACCCCATTTCTAGTTTCCCAATTGGCTAATACCTCTTCTTTGGTCAAGGGGAGAATTGCAGCAATCTCTTCAGGCCTAGGAGTCTTTTCCAAACCAGCGAATGGAGTTTGTTCCAAAACAGGGATCCCAAGCAGATAAGAGAAATCTTCCAGGGTAGGAACCAGCTGGAAGTCTTGAAAGGTGAAACAATGATACAGAGGGTCATAAAACTGGGTCAGAACACTTATCAGTTGTTGGTCCCATTTTGCAGTGATCAAGCCAAGGAGAGAACCATGTCTGTTGATGAAGGAAGAAGTGTTTGGAATCCTTCCAACCAAATCCTTGAGTAAAACTGGTGGTTGAACAAAGTTGAGCCGGATGGTATTCCTACGCACGGGCATCATGATGTCCTACAAAACAGAGCAAAGATGAAACTCTTTTGTCTTTGAAATGGGTTAGTCCTTTATACAGGATGCATGCAATGGTATGATGGCATGATGTTATGATGAAGCACACCACAAGTTTTCACACAGACAAACATGATAAGGCACACAAGTCACACAAGACACCCTTAGGTTTCAGGCCAGCATGAATTTCAGGTATTACCCTCTTTTGGTTTTGTGGGTTGAAAACTTGTCCTATCAAAAGTAACCGGGTTCTAGAGGATCTCAAATCATTGGCTATCCTCAATCGGTCATAACTCCAGCATCGCAATCTTTTCTCGCGGCCAGAACCATCTCGAGAGTTTAGCCTCAATGAGTGTAGCATACTGCTACTGTCCTAATAGCCAAGTTGGTCAATTTAGGGTTCTAAGGTTGGTTGGTGTTTAATGACTCCTTAGAAGACCTACATTCTCCCCGTTGCAACACAAGGGATATAGGTACAAATTAAGATGTCACACCAACGTAGCCACTGCTTCACCCATGTCGGTCTACGCCGGACAGGTCCCTCACAGATTATGCTACCTAAAAAGGGTATTTCCCAGATCCGGGTTAGGATCTATGAAACTCCGATGCAAAGCCCACAAATATAAAAGCAAACAAAGCAAACAATTGAAAACAAAGGTGATCTAAACCCTAAGGTTACTCTACTTTTAAGATATTCCCCAGCAGAGTCGCCAGTTCTGTGATACGGTGGGGGAAATGACTTGGGTTTTGCGTTTGTTTTTGCAAATGTTTCGGTTGAGCAAGAGTCGCCACCGACTTTTTATTTTATCCTAAGGAAAGGTTAAAAAGCACAGCAAAAAACCTTTTGAGATGTTTTCTTGGGTTCGGGGAGTAGATTATAGAAAGGGAAGGTATTAGCACCCTTTCTATCCATGGTTATCCATGGGCTCTTAGTTACTTGCTTAGATCACTTGCCTTTTGTTTTCAATTGTTTTAAATGGTGCTTGTGTGTGTGTGGGTTTGAAAATGTTTTTGAAAAGAAGCCAATGTGGTGGCAACCTTTGTAATGATCCATGTTGGGATGTATACAAAGGTGTATGTCTTTTGAAAAAAGTTTTTATTTGTTTTTGAAAGTTGTTTTGAAAGTGTAGTGATGTGTGGTTTTTGAAAATAGGCAAGTGTTTTGTTTTTGCAAATTTGATTCAAGTAACTAAGAGGTTGTCTACTCCTAAATTTCTCAAAGTTTATTGCTATGTTTTAACTCTTTTTAATGAGTTTGTTTCCACCATTGTATTTGGTGGACAATCTCATGTTAGGATGTGAAAGGGACGGGCGCGGGTCATCGTTATTAGACCTAATTGCAACGGTGTCAAGTATCTTTGGGCATTTTCTTTGAGGGACTTGATCATTTGTTTTGGAAGTATTTTGAAAATGTTATCGAGGGACTATGATCATTTGTTTGTTTGTTTTGCCCAAAGAGACTTAACATGCAATATGGCCCAATTTGAAAGGCAACAAGTGGAATACCCTAGGGGGGTGCAAGTGTGATTTGTGTGTCCAGTTTTCTTGCCTTGTTTGTCTTGAGATTAGGTCATAACTTATTTTTGTCGTTTTTTTCGCGTACAACCCTAATTCTAACATGGCATAATTAGAAAGCAATAAAGCGCGAATATAAATTTACTAAGCTATTACAAAACCAAATATGGGAAGGGGGGTACAAATGTTCGAATGGGGATTTTGACAAGTAATGTAAACCTAAAACTATTACATCAATATTGAATATTTACAAGGCAAATATTTTGCATAGATTAAATAAAATAAGACAAATATGCAAGAATGCAAAAATTATATGTATGAAAAAAAATTATTTATAAAAAGAAAATAAAAGGGTATTATTTTTTGGAGTTTTTTCACATTTAGGGCAAAACCCTAATTCTATTAAAGGGGTATTAATCAATTAATTCATATAATACTTATTATTTATATACAAAAATAAAATGAAATATGGTATATTTGTAAAAAGGGTATTTTTTAGTATTAAATATTAAAAAATAAAATATATACATTTTTTGGCATTTTACTCTAAATGTATTAATATATATATATATATATATATATATATATATATATATATATATATATATATATATATATATATATATATATATATATATATATTATATATATATATATATATATATATATATATATATATATATAATATTATATATATATATATATATATATATATATATATATATATATATATATATATATATATATATATATATATATATATATATATATATATATATATATATATATATATATAT